>RSEE01000041.1:0-560252 GCA_003971905.1 Moniliella sp. 'wahieum' | reverse complement strand
GACACGGGGAGGTAGTGACAATAAATAACGATGCGGGGCCCTCTGGGTCTCGCAATTGGAATGAGTACAATTTAAATCCCTTAACGAGGAACAATTGGAGGGCAAGTCGGTGCCAGCAGCCGCGGTAATTCCAGCTCCAATAGCGTATATTAAAGTTGTTGCAGTTAAAACGCTCGTAGTTGAACTTGGGGCTCGGCGGTTGTGGTCCGCCTCACGGCGTGTACTGCGTGTGTCGGGCTCTGTGGGGGATGTGTGCTTGCTCTTCCTATGGGAGGGTGAGGGCGGCCCCCGGTTTACTTTGAGGAAATTAGAGTGTTCAAAGCAGGCGCTTGTGCCGGAATAGATTAGCATGGAATAATAAAATAGGACGATTGTGGTTCTGTTTTGTTGGTTGTGACGGAACTGCCGTAATGATGAATAGGGACAGTTGGGGGCATTTGTATTGACACGCTAGAGGTGAAATTCTTGGATTGTGTCAAGACAAACTACTGCGAAAGCATTTGCCAAGGATGTTTTCATTAATCAGGAACGAAGGTCGGGGATCGAAAACGATTAGATACCGTTGTAGTCTCGACAGTAAACGATGCCGGCTCGGGATTGGCCCTTGTACATTTTGTCAACAGGGTCAGCACCGTTTCGAGAAATCAAAGCTTTTGGGTTCTGGGGGGAGTATGGTCGCAAGGCTGAAACTTAAAGAAATTGACGGAAGGGCACCACCAGGAGTGGAGCCTGCGGCTTAATTTGACTCAACACGGGGAAACTCACCAGGTCCAGACATGGGAAGGATTGACAGATTGATAGCTCATGATTCTATGGGTGGTGGTGCATGGCCGTCTTAGTTGGTGAAGTGATTTGTCTGGTTAATTCCGATAACGAACGAGACCTTCTCCTGCTAACTAGCCCCTCTGGCGCATGTTCGCTGTTGGCTGGCTTCTTAGAGGGACTGTGCTGCGGTATAAGCGCACGGAAGTTGGAGGCAATAACAGGTCTGTGATGCCCTTAGATGTTCTGGGCCGCACGCGCGCGCTACACTGACAGAGCCAGCGAGTAGGTTTGCCTTGTGCAGACGCTCCTTGTCCGGAAGGGCTGGGTACTCTTGTGAAACTCTGTCGTGCTGGGGATAGAGCATTGTAATTGTTGCTCTTCAACGAGGAATTCCTAGTAAGCGCAAGTCATCAGCTTGCGTTGATTACGTCCCTGCCCTTTGTACACACCGCCTGTCGTTACTACCGATTGAATGGCTTAGTGAGCCCTTGGGACTGGCCGTGCTGTGCCTTTACCGGCGCGGCGCTTGGCTGGAAACTTGTGCAAACTTGGTCATTTAGAGGAAGTACAAGTCATAACAAGGTTTCTGTAGGTGAACCTGCAGAAGGATCATTCTGGGAACACCTTGGGGCTCGCCCCATGGTCCACCTGTGAACACAAACACCCTCTTAGCAAGGCAAGGAAGTATCACTGATATTATACAACTTTTGGCAATGGATCTCTTGGTTCTCCCATCGATGAAGAACGCAGCGAAACGCGAAAGGTAGTGTGAATTGCAGAACCGTGAACCATCGAGTTTTGAACGCATCTTGCGCCAGGGGGCTATTCCCCCCGGCATGCCTGTTTGAGTGTTGTGAATCCTTCATTCGGTGGAATGGATGTGGGAGTTTGATCCATCGGGGTCTCTCCTGAAAAGTACGAAGGTACCACTAGGAAGAGACGTTGTAGTGGGAGGCCGATACGAACACCCCCCCGATTCGACCTCAGATCAGGTAGGACTACCGCTGAACTTAAGCATATCAATAAGCGGAGGAAGAGAAACAAACATGGATTCCCCTAGTAGCGGCGAGCGAAGCGGGATGAGCCCAGATTTGAAAGCTCCCTTGCGGGCGCATTGTAAGCTGGAGACGTGCCTCGTGCGGTGCGGCTGGACGCCAAGTCTGCTGGAAAGCAGCATCAGAGAGGGTGAGAATCCCGTGCTTGGTCTGGCCTGGTGCCGTGTTGTGGGTGCGCTCGACGAGTCGCGTTGTTTGGGAATGCAGCGCAAAGAGGGGTGGTAAAGGCCATCCAAGGCTAATATGGGGGAGAGACCGATAGCGAACAAGTACCGTGAGGGAAAGATGAAAAGCACTTTGGAAAGAGAGTTAAAGAGTACGTGAAATTGCCAAAAGGGAAGCGTTGGAAGTCAGTGCCGGAGCGGCGCCGCGTCTGCCCCTCTCGGGGGGTGTACTGTGCGGCGTGGGGCCCATGTCGGTTGTGTGTGGGGGAGAAGGCGGCGCGGAAGGTGGCTTTCCCTTTGGGGGGAGTGTTATAGCCGCGCTGTGGATGCCCTGCGCACGACCGAGGACTGCCGTGTGGTGGACATGGGCTTAATGGCTTTCAGCGGCCCGTCTTGAAACACGGACCAAGGAGTCTAACATGTATGCGAGTATGTGGGTGGCAAACCGGCGTGCGAAATGAAAGTGATGTGGGTACGAACCCTCGGGTGCAGTACCGGCCGGCCCTGCGTGTGCGCACAAGATGGGTCTGAGCAAGAGCATACCTGTTGGGACCCGAAAGATGGTGAACTTTGCCTGGCTAGGATGAAGCCAGGGGAAACCCTGGTGGAGGTCCGTCGCGGTTCTGACGTGCAAATCGATCGTTTGAGCTGGGCAAAGGGGCGAAAGACTAATCGAACCATCTAGTAGCGTTCCTGCCGAAGTTTCCCTCAGGATAGCAGAAGCTCGTGTGAGAACAATTTTATGAGGTAAAGCGAATGATTAGAGGCCTTGGGGACGAAATGTTTTAACCTATTCTCAAACTTTAAATGCGTAAGAAGCACTTGCTGCTTGGTTGAGCTTGTGCGTTGAATGTGAGTTTCTAGTGGGCCATTTTGGTAAGCAGAACTGGCGATGCGGGATGAACCGATCGTGTGGTTAAGGAGCCAGAGTACACGCTCATGAGACACCACAAAAGGTGTTGGTACATCTAGACAGTTGGACGGTGGCCATGGAAGTCGGAATCCGCTAAGGAGTGTGTAACAACTCACCAACCGAATGTACTAGCCCTGAAAATGGATGGCGCTGAAGCGTGTCTCCCATACCACACCTTTCGTGCCAGAGTTGTGCGAAAGAGTAGGCAGGCGCGGGGGTTTTGTGCCGAAGCGTTGGGCGTGAGCCTGCGTGGAACGGCCCTGGTGCAGATCTTGGTGGCAGTAGCAAATATTCAAGCGAGTAACCTTGAAGACTGAAGTGGAGAAAGGTTCCATGGTAACAGCAGTTGGACATGGGTGAGCCGATCCTAACCGATAGGCTGATGCTGATCCATAGCACCCTTTTGGGGGGTGTGGTTCGGGAAAGGGAAGACGGTTAAGATTCCGTCGCCGGGATGAGGATGTTCAGAGCGGTAACGCAAGCAAGCCAGGAGACGCTGGCGAGTACCCCAGGAAGAGTTTTCTTTTCTGCTTAACCATGCTGAGAATGCGCCGTGGAATCGGGTTATCCGGAGAGACGGTGCAGGGCGTGGGAAGAGTGCTGGCGCTACGCTGGCATCTGGTGTGTGCTCGACGGCCCGTGAAAATCCTGGTGCGTGTCTAGTCTCTCGCCCGGTCGTACTGATCACCGCAGCAGGTCTCCAAGGTGAAGAGCCTCTAGTTGAAACGAGAACGTAGGTAAGGGAAGTCGGCAAATTTGATCCGTAACTTTGGGAGAAGGATTGGCTCCAAGGCTTGGGTGCTGGCCGGGGCGTGCGGGTGGGCGGCCTGGGCTGCCGGGGGCGCAAGCTCCTGGCGGCTGGGCGGCGCGCTGCGGCGCGGTCCGAAAGGTGCGCTGAACAAGCGACTTGGAACTGGTACGGACGCGGGGAATCTGACTGTCTAATTAAAACATAGCATTGCGATGGCCATAACGTGGTGTTGACGCAATGTGATTTCTGCCCAGTGCTCTGAATGTCAAAGTGAAGAGATTCAACCAAGCGCGGGTAAACGGCGGGAGTAACTATGACTCTCTTAAGGTAGCCAAATGCCTCGTCATTTAATTCGTGACGCGCATGAATGGATTAACGAGACTCCCACTGTCCCTATGTCCCTATCTGTGGAGGCTGCTCGCAGTCCCGTTTGAGATGTTTGTCTCTGATCCCCCCCTCTCTCTTCGGAGAGAGGGGGGCTTTGCACCCTGCAAGCCAACCCTACCGATCCATACGACAAATTGGCAAAGAAAAAAGAGTGGAAAAGACAGTGAATTTGCCGTGGGGTCTCATCCCCTTGCTCCTGTTGCGTATTTGTTACCGATCCCCCTGTAAGGTTCAGAGACATGTGGATATACTGGCTCTCTTCCGACTTGCGCGTAAGCTGACCCTGCAGATACTGACTTGTGAATATATACTGTTGCGGAAGGCCATCCAGGCGGTGTCTTCCCACGGGGCCGCTCCTCGTATCCATAGAAACCAATGCATGCCCCCATTTACCCCTATACTACTGCTACCACCAACGGCAGTCATAGATCTGTGTAGGCGTGACCGTATCCCGTCCAATCTGTAAGACGGTCAAGACAGTATAACCCAGTCATTATATACACAGCGATAGAAGAGATTCACATGTGGGAATCCTCGGTGCCGCCATTTTTCTGTGTCCTCTTCCGTTCCAGTTGAGCCCTCACGCCCCTCTTTCAGCCCATGTAGCCCCCGTCCAGAGCCCCCATGCGTACTAATAAGAGCCCCCGTCCCCACCGCCCCACCAGTGAGCAGCTACACGCCATACAGTATACCTCCCAACATTGCACACTCGCCCCTGCCCAAACGACCGACCCCCCCCCCCCCCCGCCCTGACTCTCCGCCCAGTGGTACTCATACCCACCCTCTTTTTCGTACTAACACCACTTGAATGCAACACCAGCGATTCTGGAATTATACCTTCTTCCCTTAGGTGTTGATAGTGTGGCTGCTGATCTAATCCCAACCCTACTGCCGATGAGCCCGTGCACATGCATCGACAGGGTTGGCATCGCTGTTGGTCTGGGCTGTCCGCCTGCTCCCTTTGCCCCACCACCACCACCACCGCGTATGCCAAGCCATTGTTCCGGCCAGCACTTTCAGCATGCGCGTTGGCCCTGCTGACCTCGGCGGCGCGATCAATGTGAGACCTTTCGAGGTATCGTGGTACAAAGCCAGGGCTCCATTCGCCGAAGCAGGTGCTCAATCCCCTCCTCTCAAAACAAGCGGGATGGAGCAGTGCCCACGAGCATGTTCGTTTCCAGAGGGGCTGCTGAGCATTTCATCCTTATCGCCGCTTTGTTCAAACTGTGAGCGTTATTTGTACCAACCCGGCGCGAAGCATCGAGACCACTTCGCATTCCTTTCACCCGCCGACACACACGTCCCAAAAAGAACATACCGAAAGTCAGCTTACTCATCGGCTGTATACATGCAGTGCTTGCAGCAATCCTCGCCCCCACCGAACTCGGAAGACAAGGGACTGTGCTACAACTGCGTCTACTCGGAACGTCTGGGAAGAAGGAGGTGGCATGGCCATTTAGCAACACATCGCCTCTTGACCACGCATGTGTTCCCCTGTTCTACGTTTTCCCTGTCGACTAGGGATGGCCAATGTGCCCCGGAGCCTTCCTGCGCATCGCCAGGTTCTCTGTATTTTCTTTGACACCCACGAAAGTGCGCCGTCCTCTGTACTTGTTTTTGACGTGGCCTGGGGCTGCGTGCTATATGTGGATGCTCTGGAGGGGCATGCATACGTTGTGACCACTATCTTCAAACGCCGGCGCAAGGAATGTTTGATGTTCTGGCTCCATGATTGCTGCCTGTATGTCCTTTTACTTTTATGTCAACTCTTCCAAGATGCCGCGCCCTCGAAAGTGGAATTCCCTTCTTTGGTTGGTGCGGTGGGGCACAACGTGCGACGCGCTCCTAGTGCTTCATCCCGTGCAGCCCGTCCTCCTTGCACGAATTACGTATATACTTGTCGACTTGCCCGCATGTCATGACGTATGGCAATGCTGCTATTTTCATGTCATTGTGGGTCGATGTTGGTACGTTTGCGTGCAGTGCTGTGCTCATGTGGCCACCGTTGCCGCCGCGAGCAACGATGTGATTAGCTGCTACCAATCTGGGCGGTATCTCTGCAACACTTGGTGCTCCATGCATTTCGCCAAAAACTTACTGGCCCAGATTGTGGTGATGGTACGTTGGCCACACTATCTTGTGCCCTCTTGTGGAGCGAAATACGGACAACCGACTCAGACGAAACAACACCAGCAGTAATTGCAAAGGACGTACTTACACAACAAGGAAACTGGCGGCATCAATGCCTCTTATTCACAGGCATGCGACGCTTACGCGGTGAAAGCGCAAGAACTGCTCTACTTGACGAAGGGCAGACGTCCTCGCAAGGCAAGTGCGCGCACCGCTCTCCCTTCGGTGGGTACGGAAGGCCCTGGTTGGGCTTTGGCCAGGAAGGGACATGTGAAAACCGCTCACGTTTCCTAACCACGGGGTCATGACTGGGTCGCAGGACATTCCAGCCACTATGGTAGAGCCCGACCCATCCAACAATCCGGAGCGAATTGGACGCTCCCACGCCACTGTTACCCGCGCTGAGAATACGATGGCTAACGCAGGTGCTCCAAAGAACCCATCCATATTGAACGGCCTAGCACCTTTGGTCCTTCGGGGACAAGACGCGCGACGCCTATCCTACGTCGTGTCTGCCATCCACTCGTTGCCGCCCCGTCGGCACACGCGCTATGCAAGAAGGAGATGATCACCTTGTTCGACGCGGAGGCCAAAGCAACGTACCAACGTACAATTTTAGTGTAACGGGTGTCTAACTCTGTTCCCTTGGTCTTCCTTGAGAGTGGCTACGCCTGTGGTTAGTCCAGGGCTGCTTTGGCATACTGCCAGTGGAGAGCAAGCGTTGGTTGTCATTCCTCATTTTCCTTGCCGCTCGGACTCTTGCGCTGCGCGAGCAAAGGTATAAGGATCACCCCGCCCAAACGCACCACCCTGTAGGACATGGATCAAGGCGCTTTTGCTTGATTTCCCTGCCGACCATGTTGCAAACCCACGGCCTTGGAGCCGGACTAGGCATTCGCGGTGCTTTGGCTGCCCAAGAATGCAAGAAGAGCAAGATGTGTATCCGCAGAGCGTTCTGGACTGTGTGCTCTACTTTGGCCACCAATGTGTCCAAAGCACTCTTGGTGTACGACTCTTCGAGCAGTATGGCAGCGAGTTCAGTCAAATTGGTGTGGTGGCCATTTTTTGCTCTGACGTTTGGCGTAAGGAGACTCAACCCACCAACCTCGCCATCAGGACCGTACCCGAAAATGGTGAGGTCCGTTGCCGACTCCCGCTCCGGTCACACCGCCGATTGCCAAGCCAAAGCTGGGCCGAAAGTAGCCAGCGCGTGGAGTGGGGGGCGCGCCCCAAGACCTCGTGGGCTGGACGGGATGAAGCCTTGTTTCGGTCGTCCTACTTGAGGCCCATGTTTGTGTGATGGTCGGCTCTGGCTCGCGACGTGAGGGACCGCACTCACGGGTTCCCTGCGATTTTCTTCGTACGTCCATCCCCCTAAACAGCCGGTCGGCATGGAATGCATGAGAACCACACCCTACCCGACTGTTGTTCCTCTGGTCTACGCCCAAGAGCGAGGGGAACGAGGCGATGGTGCGTAGTGGGATGTTGATCCCGTCTCTGGGCGGGATGTGGGTCGGGAGCAGGACAAACGCCAGCTGGCGGTGGCAAAAGACGCAGTCCGAGCGGTGCTTACCGAACTGGTTCGTCTGGGCGATGGAGGCGGCTGGGGTCACCGGTCACCGGTCACCGGTCACCCGAGCAGGACTGATTGCACGATTGAAACTTGAAACGATCCTGTGGCGGGTGAACCAACAAGCGGCGCCTCCTGACACGGCCAAGTTGAACTGATTCCTTCTCCATCTCTCCACCACCTCCTTCTTATCCGCCTTGCCCACCGCCTGGAGATCGTGGCGAATCGTGTGGCCTGCCGTTATGAGGGGCCCGCGTCCGGCGGGAACTCGCGTAACACCGACAGCCGCTACGCCAGGCAGTCGTGGACTCAGCCCAAACTTGCCAACGAAGCGGACAACCTGGCAGTTCCGATTCAGGACCATTCGAGTGATGCAGCGCACAGCAGCCTCGCGCCCTGGCAGCACGATGGTGCCACGTCTATTCAAGCAGGCCACGGGTCGCTTGGGAATTACCTATCTAGATCATCTCAACGATCGCGATGCGTTTAACCTGCTTGCTCCTTCCGACGGCGGGCAGGCAGGGAGGCTCCTCGATCGACGTTGCCCCTCCCTCAGGGCCGATCCCGAGGGGGCCTGGCCACCAGCGATCGATGATTTGCCGCCTGCGCACCGCCAGGTCAAAGCAGGCGTCCTAGGGCGGACGACGCGGCGGTGAGGTTGGGCCACAGGCGGCTCTGCGCCCTCGTTGCACGGGTTGCCGCTGCAGGACCGGCTGCTTTGTTGCGGGGGGCTCTGCAACCGAATATTCGGCACCTGCCCCGTTCGATGAGGGCGGAGGATCCGGCTGACCAGCTCCAGCAGATGAACAAGTAGCACTGGCGTGATGTGAAGGCAATCCGGGAGGGGCGGATCTGAGAGTGTTGCGGCTGGTCTGAGGTGGGACAAAGCTCTTTTCTCCTTGCCAACCCGTATGGGTGGCTTAGGCTTTCGAGTGCCAACAGTGGTGGTATTTCTGTTGCTTCATTCAAGGCACTGGTAAGACGGGGTTGCATATGGTGCCTTCCATTGCAGTGGGCCTGCTGGTATCCCTGATGCGAATGGGCTCATATCGCACCTGTCCCCTGCGGTGGTGCTGCGACCAAGATGGTGTTGACGCTTCCATCAAGGCACTCTGTGAGGCGGTGGGACATCTCGTCGGTCCGCTTTTGGAGCCTGTTCGTATGCGACAAGTCTATAGCACCACCCTATTCATTTCGGACATTCGTCCGCGCCGAAGTGCGAGACGTGCCAATACAGTTTCCCTCTTTTCTGCGCCACATTGACACTGCTACTAGATCCACTTGCTGTTCATCATGTACGGGACCACCCAACTCTTGTTCTCCAGTGACGTACTGACCAGGCCGCCAAACAGGTACCAATACGCTAGGCGCAGGACAATAGCCGATGGATGAAGCAAGTGATCGCCACGCTATACTGAGCGGCATTTCCTCCGCCGCCAATCAAACACTTCTCCAGGCAATGACAAGCTCGAATGGTGGCGGGTGGCCAGGACCCGCTGTCTACGGTGACCGGGGGCGTGGGTGATGAGAACACCGGACAGGCGTTGCAAGATATCGATGACCATTAGGAAGATGTGGGTCGAATCTTGGCCAGCTTCTGCCGCGACCTGGTGCCGAGGAAGACGGGGTTGCGCACCTGCAGATCGCCTCGCTCCAGCCCAAGGAATGTGGGTCAGTCATGGGAGTGTACGGCCTGCTGGATGAGACGCTGAGCTGATGTTGACTGTCCTTCGTGATGTGCTTGGTCGCGGTGCCCGCCTCTCTGGGCTTACCGACCTAGGTTGGGCCCGGTGCGCCAATTTGGTCGGTGTGCACGTGGTTCATGTTCTCTGCGGGGGCCCAAGTTGCTTACATTTCGCATTGGTGGGGAGTAGGCTGTTCCACCCGTCACCCGCGCCACCAGCACTCTATGGAGGGTATGTAGGTGCCCGAAAACGATGAGGCTGGCCCAAGGTTTTCCCATCACGGCCTGGTTACAGAGCCGCGGTGGACGATGGTAGGCCGGGCCGAACGCGCATAAAGAGCCTGATGTGCCAGACGTGGGGCAAGGGTTAAGTTGTTTCTGACGGTCATGGTTGCGGGGCGTGTTAGTTTGATCATTGACTCTAGCTTGTGTCGTGAGCGACCTTAGTGACAGCACTAACGGGTTGCCTGCGCATTGCTTCGTACGTCCATCCTCCCAAGCGGCCAGTGTGTAATGCATGAGAACCCCTTAGAACGCGGCTTTTCTTGGATCCACACGAAGGGTGTGGGGGGCAAGCGGATGGTATATAGTCGGATGTCTATTTGGTGTCTGGACGCGATGGGGCGGGATCGGGGACAAGGAGGGCAGCTGGCGGTGGCAGCAGACGCCCGGCGAGTGTTTTGCTTGTCGATGTGGACGGTGGAGGTCGCTTGTGTCGTGGTAAATTGCGCGAATGAAGCAATGCAGTGGCTGGCGGTCCATTCGACCCCAACAAAGTGGGTACCCGGTTGAGCGTCGAACGCCCACCACGTCCGTCTCCACCATCGCCCCCTCCCACTCCATCCCCGAGTCCAACTCCTGCCGATCTTCTCGTATTCCTTACCCACGGCATGCAATTCGGGGCGCTCGCACGACCGTGTGGCCCCCGGCGTCATGCACAGACACGATGGGGGGGGAGAACGCGTGGCGGTCTGGCGCACGGAGGCAAGCTGAACCCGGGCCGCCGAAGCCGCTGACCAGCGGTCCTGATCCAAATCAAGTAGGATTCCAAAAGCAGGGCTGCAAGGCGTGGAGAACAACAAATCCATGCTGGACCGCCCCTCAAGTGTGGCCTCGCCGAGGGTGTAGAAAGGGGGGGACACATGACCATCTTTGGCTCCCTCAGTGCCTCGCAACACCTATCTTCCAACTCCAGCCAAGGGAATAACTTGTCCACCCTCATCCCTGTCTCCCCTCTCCTGGACCCTCCATTACCCTCCTTTTCCCCAAATCTTGAGCGGGTGGGCAGTTCCAATGACACGTGGGGCACACCTGGGAGTCTATAGTTCATCTCCCTACCGCAACACCACGCATCAACCCCCCCCTCATCCTGCGCCGCGTTCTGCCTCCAGTACATTTCCTGCTAACCTGTTCTGACCACGATAAGGCAGGTGAACGAGAGCATATGTGACAGGCGAACGAACATATGTAAGGTACTGCATACGGATTGCCCCAGGCGCAATACCAAATGGAGAAGATTCGAGTCGTGCCATCTTCTACGGTGGCGAAGTGTACGTTGGCAGAGGTCGGAAACGTGGGAAGGAACCAATCTCACTTCGAAAAAACACAAGCCAAACAAGGCCGAAACAAGGAACGCAACAGGGTCATGAACCGTTGGAGTCGGGGCTTACCAGGACATGTTGATCCGTGACGGCAAAGAAAGAGCGCAGCACACGAGTCCGTTGGTGGGTGGCCGAAGGTGATCCGTGGCTGTAGGTGAGAGAACGAGGAAAGAGGTGGAGGCGGTACGTTGGTGAAATGACGTCCTAACCCGTGCAGAGTTGGTCACTGTGGCATGCCCGTCTCATTTTCGTTCCACCCCGGTCAACCTTCCATCGTTTGTAGCTCGGGAACGACCACCGGTCCCCTCATGACCGTCTCCCGCGCCTCTCGATGGCGACTGCCCATTCACAGCTGTTACACATCCCCATTGCCCCTGTCAGTTGACATGACTAATATCAAAAAGTCCAGGGCCAAAGCTTGCGATATGTGGGTATCCCCGCCTCATACGCCTGTGCATGGTCAGCTTTATGTTGCCCTTTCTCCCCCCGTCCCCTCCGCCACTAGCTCGAAATCGCTTTCGCGCATGCTGTAACCATCCGCAGCACAGTTTGTCCGCCGGGCATGGCGTATGTCCGGGAGGGACGCCGGAAGAATCACAGTTAGTGAAGACGTCGTGCCAACACTGCTCCGAGAACGATGTCGAGTACACCTCTTTCATGGGCAATGTGGGCAACTTGGGCTGTCAGGTCATTGGTAGTAATGCATGGCAGCACATAGAAGATGGGGTGCTGGATAGCACACAGTTCCGGATAAGCATCCGCCCAGCAATGTGTTGCGCGTGGCCTGCAACAGAACCTGCGCACCTGCTCCGCTCGATGCGGACAGAGGGCCTGGCGGACCAGCTCCACCAGATCGATGAGCAGCTCTGGCGCGAGGTCAAGGCAATCCGGGAGCGGACCCGAGCGCTGAGGATGGTCAGAAGTGGGACAGGGCTCTTTTCTCCTTGCCAGCTCGTATGGGTGGCGTACAGGCGTGCAAATGCTTGTTCACACTGTCATGCACAATATACCCACTATTCATTCATCATGTACGAAACCGCCCAAGCCTTATTGTTGTGCTGTAATGTGCTGACCAGTGCGCTTAACAGGTGCAAATACCTTCCGCCCATGTGGACCGGGGCCGCTCCCAATGAACACAATGGACACGCTTTGCAAGAGAGCTTGAGGTCCATTATAAATATGTGGATCAAACCATTGCCAGCTTATACCGCGTCGCCGGGTCGATGAAGAAGACGCGCATCCGCATATCGCCTCGGTCACACCCAGGAAATGTGGAGTGGCATGGGGGTTTGTGGCCATTGGGATGAAAAGAAGTGCTGTTACTAACCGCCCCTCATGATGATGTGCTTGGTCGCGGCGCTCACCCCACGCGAGGATTACCTATCCAGAATGGGCCGAGCGCGCCAACTTTGTTCGCGTAGATGTCGATGCTTGTACGCGGTCTCATCCCCCTCGTTGTATCCCCCTGAAGAGGATGGAGATGGGGTTGATGAGCCTCATCTCGATTGGATACGGACCATTAAGTAACTGCCTCGCCCACCTAACCCGAGCTGTGCCAAAGTGAATCCTCCACCTCGCCCCTTTTGCTCGCCACTCGCAGCAGTGTTGTGGCCCCATTGCGCCCCCCTTTGTTCTCCCTTCCCCACTTCGGCCCCCATGCCTCCGCTGTTGTCCCACACAGACCGGCCAGCTCTTCTTCTCCCAGAGTGGCTGGGTGCTCCCCAACATGGAAACCGCATTGATCCCCACCCAGGACTTTTATCGAATGGGTTGAACGGACGGCCTGGTTCCAATGGCAGGCCCAAGCTCTTCTCAACGGCACTCCCGGCGGAGACCGGACCAACCTTCACGATACACAATCCCTTCCACACGGCAAACGCAACGCATTCCTCACCTGAGGATTGCTGCCGCCGACCGTCAGTGCCTTTCATACTAAAGACCAAAACGAACATCAGTACGGCCCTGCTCAATACCGGGGTCATGATTCTCTCTACTGGTTTTACATTACGACAACGACCCCCAGTCATATTTCCTCTGGGATGGTGTACTGACACTGACCCGTTTGTGCAGGCCGGGCCGTACAGGCACGGGTATGCAGACGGAGATGGATTATCAGGAGTGTCCCAGCACTACTAGGGTAAAGAACATGGGTCAAACGAGTGCCCGCTTTTCAGCTGGCGGTGGCGTGGGGGGCAGCACTGGCGCCACTGTGCGGGTGGACCACCGGTGGTTGCGCCGGTCTATAATCGCATGCAGGCTGCGCCGATGCGCTTGCCTCTCGACTACCACCACCATCGCCACCGCCCCTCTCTCGCTGGCCACACACTGTGCTACCGGAGCTGGCGCCATGTGCCTTCAAGCTGTCGGGCAGATTGTCTCGACCTTGCGACGATCTTGCCGCCAGCTTCCTTGTCACGAGATTTGGCAACACTGTGATAGTCTGGCGAACACGACAAATAATCTTGCGGCAAGATCTCCGCGGCACCCTCTTGTAACCAGAAATTTCGATTAGCGATAGTACACACAGCCGGCGTCTCGCTCGAAACGTATGGCAGCAGTGCTTTGATCGAATTGGTCCACTACCCCCAATAATAGTACTAAGGCAGAAACCTTCCCGCGTGATATTGAACTGGTCCAACCCCACCCCCGCATACTGCTGTGGAGAAAAGGCCTCGTGGAAATATATCTCCCCTGAGAGTGTGAGGGCAGCCGATCGGAAAGGACTAATGCAGGATGCATATACATAGGTGCGATCTAGCTGATGGTAGCAGTTGACAGTCTGTATGATCGAGTGTGTCGACGGTGGCTGTCTGCCTCTTGCTCTTGCGCGTGGCGCGGAACTAGGCATGCGAATGCGACCCTTCAGCGGAAGGCTGGGGCGGGCGGGGCTCGGTGGAAGCCTGCTCGGTAGCCTTGGGGGCCTCTTTACGGGGGGAGCCGGAATCCACCATTTGATCTGGAGAGCGACCGATTGGCCCTTGGATCGGGGGAAGCGAGTCGGGGCCCAACGCGGCCGGCATAGTGTTCTCGAATGATGCAGGCCAAGGTAACGCCATTGGCCGTGTCGACGATACCGGGGAACGTGTCATCGGGCAACGCATCTTTCGCGGCTCGACGGGCGGGCGTTGTGCCGTGGACCGGCGTGGCGGACACGGGTGGCGGGATCTGGTGCGAAGCGGGAACAATCCCAGGGGCTGAGTCATGCACTTGGCCAGGATATCCCCGCCTGCGTCTCGGTCGTCACTTGTCGGACGAGATGATCCAGGGCAGGATCCAACGCATGAACAGGCTGCCCCACAGGCCCGCGTGACGGAAGAGGCCAGTGGTAGGCACAAACCCTAGATCGGAACCGGTCAGTACCGCAAACCCACACAACTAACCCCCAAAGATCCAAAGCAGTAAGAGCAACGTACCTGGTTGTACGTAAATCACGTCAATCGGGCGACTGTCTGGCTCGCCCTTGCGCAGCGCCTGCGACTGTGTGCGCGCAGTGGTCCACCAGCTCCAGCACGCCCACCAACTGAAGGAACTTGGACGCGCCATAGTGTTCGTTCAAGGAACCAAAGCGAGTCGAGTCCAACGCGTCCGCAGTGGCATCATCGGTACCAAAGTGCTTTCAAGCACGTCGCCCACTGGATCAGGAAGGTCACGGGCAAAGCCGAGCCGGTAAAGACAATGCGAATCTGGGGCCCGTACATGCCCGCGCGGTCACTCAGCCTGGGCGCAAGAGGATGGGGAAGAGCATCTTGAGCATCTCCAGGGCAGCAAAGTGGTTGACCAGCGCGGTAGCTTCATACACCACACCGGCATACTCCGGACGGTCGTCCGGCACGAACCGGCGCACCGGGTTGGCCGTGGCAGCGTTGAGGAGCAGAATGTCAATCTGTCCATGGCCAGGAAAAGAGATCTTGTCTTTGCCCCACTGGGCTTGGGACGGATCCTGGGCCTCGAGCGTAAGCTCGTCGACGAGCTGCTGCATCGAAGTGTCGATCTGTTCCATGCTTTCCAGGTCGGCCTCGCGCACTTCGACGAGCGAGGGGGGCACATCGGCCGCGATGGGCTTGCCTTGCGCGCGGCTTGGAGGCTGTGCTCCAGCTCGTGGGCAACCGAGTGGGCATGGCCAGCGCGTGCATAGAGAATGATGTGCACCACCTCGGCCTCGGGCTTGTCCTTGAGCTGGTGCACGTAGGCGCGCAGCGCTGCCAAGCCGAGGCCGCTGTGGCCGCCGGTGGCGACAATGCGGGTGAAGGTGGTCATGGCGGGGGGGGGTTGGGGGATGTGGGTGGCGGGGAAAGGGAGCACAAGAAGCAAGCGGGCTGGAAGGCGCCTGGGGGCTTGCGGCTTGCGGAGGCCTCAGCGCCTCAAGCATCAATCAATGGGGACGCAATTTCTAACAGGGCTGACATGCGGCAACACTGCCCCCCTGCGCCTCCGGCCCGAGCCGCTCTTTGCCGGGCAGTGCGTCCGCTGCCTGCGCATGTGCGCATCCTGACTAAGAAACCTGCCCCGGAGAGTGCGTCATCCGTGTCTTGCGCCCACTTTTCAGGCGCCGCTGAGCGCAGCTATATACCGCACACTAGACGCTATGACCACACACCATACATGGGTACCAGGCCATCACGTGCCACTGGGCCCGCCAGCACCACCCAACACAGGAAACGCTCGGGCCCACACCCCCCACACTCCTCAGGACAGCGGTCCGACGAGAGAAGACCGACGCCGTCGCTGCCCCCACCAGCGGCAGCTGCAGCAGCAGCTTGTCCGCCCCGCCACTGCGGCGAGCCGCGACGGCCAGGCGAGCAGCCAGCTCGCCAATCTCGACGATGCACGCGGTAAAGCAGAGGATGATGATGATCCAGGTAATGTTGGCCATGGCATTGTTGCCAATGTGTTCGTGGATAATGTCGAGCAGATCGTTGACCACCTTTAAGCGCTCGTTGAGATTGTCCACGCGTTGGTCAATCTCGAGGTAATCCCGGATGGCCGTGTAGAGCGCTTGCAGCGACGCCTCGACCAAAAGATTTCCGGCGTGTCCAGCACATTCGACGTCAGGTTCACGTCGACCCGGAGCTTGAACAGGCGCCCCGTCAGCCGCACTGCATCGATCCTCTTGAGTGGAGCGAGCCGCTGGAAGCCAGTTGCCGCGGAATGTGCGCCGACTTTTCCAAGGTGACCTGCATGTTATCCTCAAACGTGCTGAGCAGGGTCGATTGCGCGATGGCATGAGCAAGAGAAAGCTTGAGCAGATGGTTCTGGCCGCGAAAGGTGAAAAAGTCATTAAAGATGCGCGGCGCTGGCAGCGAGGGATCGTAGCAAAAGTGGAACGCTTCCGACTCGTACTGGGAAGGTGTAAATGTGCCGCGTACCGCACCTGATGCCAGCACGTCCTCCAGCAGCTGCGCTCCTCATGGGCAGTAAAGTTGAACAGCACCAGCACGCCATAGGGCATAATCACCAGCTCAGCAACTGCAACGCCTCCAACGTTGCCCTTGTTGTGCCAAAGTTCATCGATGTATCCGGGTGTGGGAGGCCAGGTTGACGCGCGTACTGGGGCGGCGCTTCTTGGGCTTCTCTACGAGCCGCTCCGAGTCGCTTCGATCGCTGTTGGTCATGATGGGCGCCGAGGGAGCCGGGGGGAAATGCCAGTGATCGTAGCACCATCATCGCTCTCCAAACTGGTCGAGAGCCTTGCCTCGTCTGTGCTGCTCCTGCGTACCTTGTCCAAATCCGATTCGTCCGTCTCGGTCGAGGTGTAGCCACGAACGTCCGTTGGAACGAGGGTGGGGGTTGCCATCCCGAATGTAACCCTGTTGGTCAATGTCTTCAGCATCCGCGTCCTCCGGGACAAAGTAGCCGCCCACGTATCCCGATTCTTCGCGCTCCAAAATCTCGCGCTCAAAGTGGGAGGCGCCGCCCTGAGGCGAGGTAGCAGATTTGGGCTCGGGGGCAGATCGGATGTTGGCCTTGCCAAATCCGGGCAGAAGAGGCTTGTGGTACTGCGCATACACACTCTCCTGTACAGGCGCGGTTTCACATGTCTCTCCGCAAAAAGCCAACCAGAGGGAATGTGAATCGACGTGCCCACTGCATAGGACGTCAACGGGGGGAAGTCTTGCTGCGCAAGTGAGCGGGCATGCGCTCAAAGGTATGATAAGCGGGTCCAGTTGCCGAGGAACCTTGGGGGGGCGCGGGTGTGGCGGAAGGACGTCGGCCAGAGCCGGAAGTAGCAGGAACGACGGGACGTTGGATCGCTGGCACAGCAGGTGCCGGCTTGGCTGGCCCGCTTTGGGCAACGCAGTTGGTGCATTAGCTCGCCTAGGAACGGCTTGGGGGACACGCGGGGCGCGGACAGGCCACAATCTCTTGCGCCCCCGTGAAGCGTCGCCTGGGACAGCAGCATCATCATCATCGTCATCGTCATCGTCATCATCGTCCTCATCCTCGTCGCCGCTGGGGGGGAGAGGGGCGAGTTGGCTCTCGGAAGGAAGGAGAACATGCTTCCCAGTGACCTTGGTAGATCGTACCGGTTTCTCCGTCTGCGCACAGGCAAGGAATACCGCACCGAGCGGGAAGGTGTGCCCTTCAACGCGCCCGATGGCGCCGCCGCCGTGCGAGGAAGCACACTGGCGGGAAGAGGGAGAGAAGCGACGCGGCCGCCAGCGCCACCTACGCCCTTTGCGGCAGCGGCCGTGACCGATGCGGGAAGCGCAGGAACACCGGGCTTGCCCTTGGCTGGGGCAGAGGGCGAAGGCAGGCCGGCCTGCCGTTCTTGAACGGCGCTTTAACGGGGCGGGAGGCCATGGGGATGGGCAGCATGGGTGGCCGAGCGCGCGGCGCCAGTAGACGTGCTGGGGATGATGATGCCGGCAGCGAGCTCCTGGCGCAGCGCCTCGTCCGACTTGCCTGTGGGCTTGCGCACATGGGGAAGAGGGGTGGTGGTGGTGGTGTAGCCTGGGTGTGGCCCCGCCAGGAGGAGTGCACGCAGCCAGCCAGTCGCCTGGGCGCTGCGTTTGGCCGCTGGGTTATTCAATTCAAAGTGCAAACTGAACGTTCAAGCGGCAAGCCCAGGCGTGCTTGTCGCCCCCCAGGGCTGTCGGGTGCATTCCGCTCCCGCCCCATTCCGCCCGCTGCGCCCTTTTGCCACGGCGCCAGCCCGCGCACCCCTCGCACCCCCCCCGCCCACCGCCACTTGCGCCACCACCCGTCGCCATGTCCGAACGCAGGTGCTCAACAAGTACTTCCCCGCGGACTTTGATCCGAGCAGATCCCGCGCGCAAGGTCGCCAAGGCGGCACAGCAGGCCGTGCGTCTGATGGCGCCGTTTAGCATGCGGTGCAACTCGTGTGGCGAGTACATCTACAAGGGCAAAAAATTCAATGCTCGCAAAGAGACGGTGGAGGGCCAAGACTACTATGGGATCAAGATCTACCGTTTCTACATCAAGTGTCCTCGATGTTCAGCCGAGATTACCTTCCGCACCGACCGCGCAATACCGACTATGCGGCGGAGCATGGCGCCAGCCGCAACTTTGAGCCCTGGCGCGAAAAGGGCGAGGAAGCGCCGCCGGACGAAGAGGAGGATCCGCTGGATCGTCTGTTGGCCGAAGAAGTGGAAGAGGAGGAAGATGTGGACCCGATGGCGGCGCTGGAACAACGCACCAAGGAGAGTCGGCGCGAGATGGACATTGCCGATGCTCTGACCGACATTCGCACCCGGAACGCTCGCGCGGCCAAGGTGGACCTGACTCGGTCGGGGCGGCGGTGGCAGCCAAGCGGGCTGCTGAAGAGCAAGCGAAGGCTCTGCTCGAGCGACAAGAGGACGATGCCGAAGTGGCCAAATTCTTTGGTCGCGCCCACGACGGTCGCAGCCGTCCCAAACACAGCAGCTGACCCCACCTCCGACTCTTTGCCCCCACCTCGACCCAGGCTCCAGTCAACCGGACGTCGTTTCGTTGGGGGTGAGTGTCAAGCGCGTGCGGGACGAGGAGCCGGATGTGGCGAGTTTGTTGAGCGACAGGGCAAAGGCGCTGAGCGCGACGTCAGCTAAACTGCCTGTGCCCAGCAAACGGCGCAAGCGCGAGAACCCATTTGGGCTGGCAATCAAAGATGAATGGCCAGTGCCAGTGCCCCCTGGGGCCTGTACTTGTATCATGGTTCGTTTTTCATTGCATGTGTACATTGATAAGATGGATCGCAGTGCCCTGAACGCGAACGTGGATAGTAGTTGGTGCACCGGCAGGGGGTTGGGGGCAGGCGCTCGATGGGGTCCAACGCTAGGGCGGTGCCGATCATGATGATCAATCAGAGACGTTCCGCGTTATGGACAAGATCGTGAGGGTTGAGGGTGTTTCGAGGCCATGTTGCGGGCGAGTGGCTTGGGTGGTCGTGTGAACATGTGAATGTAGCGCTTCCGTATCCGCCCGTGGAGAACCGTGCGCGGGGGGGGGGGGGTGTAATAATTGTGAGTTGCCACACGACATGGGTGTTTTTGGCCGCATCCGACAGACAGTACGTTTGCCGTTTGCACTTGCTGATAGAGGCGCAACCTCCCATTTGCTGTAACACATTCCCATCTCTTGCTTGGCCACTGGCCATCTGCTATCTATCAGCTGTGCCCCAGTTCCCCGCAGGGCTGGGAGCTGCTGAGATGTCAGAGCCTCAGCTCTTGGATTTTGTCAGATCTCTCAGATCTCACCGCCAGGCTATATTCAACTTGGCAGCAATCCTTCCTTCATTGGGAGTGTGACGGGTGAGGGGATGATTGATTGTCCCACGCCCAGACGCCTTGGTCGATGATGTTTTCTGCGTGCGGCCTTGCCCGAAAAGATTTCCAAGTGGTTATCGAAGCGACCACCGGTCGCTGCGGATCTGGTCCTTGCGACGCGACGTGACGCGTGACCGAGTGATGACACTAGGTGTGAGTGCTCGGTGAGTCGCCAGGCCGCGAGCTGAGCAACGCCGAGGCGTGCTGGAGCTGCTCGGCTGCTGTGTTGGATCTCAGAACTCGGTGTGAGGGGGTATGTAGCAGCCGCGAGAGGACGGTGGAGGCGATGGGCGGGGGCACGGCAGCGTCCGGACCGGACCGGGCGGAGGCGGATGGCCGGCGCTGAGGTGGACGATGATGCCGGAGCAGACCGGGTGGGCGGCGGCTGCTTCCGGGCGAGGCCGAGCGCCAGAGCCTGCTAAGGTTTCAGCGGGGGCAGGTGCCCTGTGCCCTGAGGCGCTGCGCCGCTTACGCAAGCAATGTCGGGGCGTGCCGCGGCGGCCCCGGTCCAGTCCGACGCGGGGGGCGGCGGGCACGAGAGCACACCGGGCCATGGGGCGCCGGGCGGGCGGTGGGACAAGCGGGCGGGCGGGGTTAGCGGCACGGGGCACACGCGGCACGGGGGCAGTGCGGCGCATTGGCCGCGCACGCAGCAGCACCAGCGGCCAGCGCCAGCACTTAATGCCCGCCGGGCGGACCGCGTCGGCTGGCAGCGGCCCGAGCGCCCGGCTGCACAACCGCATGTGGACTGTGCCCCCTGCCGCCCCTCGCACACCCTGTCCAGCCCTCGGCTCGCCGCCTGCATGCACTGGCCGGTCGTGTATATATAGTCCCCCTTCCCCTGCCCCAGCCTCACCACCACCACCACCACCCACCTCTGCTCCGTGTCCCCTCTCTGGTACGCTTCCCCTCCTCCACGCCCCTCTCCCGCGCTCGCGCTGACGTTTCCGCGCCGCCCAGCCCACCATGACGTCCCCCGGCAACCACCACGATGAACTGCCCACCCACAACCCCGACTACAAGCTCCTCGGCAAGGAGCTCTCCATGTTCTCCCAGGCCGGCTTTGACATGAACCGCGTCACATCCGCCGCAACGCCTCCCCCGCCGAGCTCTACGAAGAGGCCATGGCCAAGGAGGCGCCGTCATTGCCGCCAACGGCGCACTGATCAACTTCTCGGGCAAGAAGACTGGCCGGTCCCCCAGGACAAGCATTGTCTTTGAGGAGACGTCCAAGGACGATGTTTGGGTACGCTCCCTTTGGCTGCCTTCCCTAACCCCCCCCCGGCACACACCTGCTAACTGTTTCTTCATTCATTTCCACAGTGGGGCCCCGTCAACATCAAGATGGACGAGCACACCTTCGAGATCAACCGTGAGCGCGCCATCGACTACCTCACACGCGCGAGGACATCTACGTGTTTGACGGGTACGCCGGTTGGGACCCCAAGTACCGCATCAGGTGCGCGTCATCACGGCGCGTGCTTACCACGCGCTCTTTATGCACAACATGCTTATCCGTCCTTCGCGGGAAGAGCTGGAGAACTGGGCGAGCCTGACCTGACCATTTTCAATGCCGGTCAGTTCCCGGCCAACCGTTCACTGCTGGCATGACACTCGCCCACACCGGTCGAGGTGAACTTAAGCGTCGCGAGATGGTCATTCTTGGTACGAATACGCCGTGAGATGAAGAAGGGTGTGTTTACCTACATGCACTACCCTCCAGCCTGTCAAGTTTGGCCAGCTGTCGCTTCACTCGTCGGCCATGAGGGTCCTAAGGGCGATGTGACGCTCTTCTTTGTCTCTCGGGCACGGGCAAGACGACGCTATCTGCCGATGTTAACCGTCTGCTGATCGGTGACGACGAGCACGTCTGGTCGGACACGGGTGTGTTTAACATTGAGGGTGGCTGCTACGCAAGTGCATTGGGCTTACGGAGGAGAAGGAGCCTTTGCTCTACCGCGCCATCCGCTTTGGCTCGATTTTTGGAGAATGTGGTCTACGACAAGAACACGCGCGAGCCTGATTACGACGATGTCTCCATCACGGAGAACACGCGCTGCGCGTACCCTTGAGTTCATCCCCAATGCCAAGATCCCGTGCTTGTCGACCAACCAGCCCAGCAACATTGTTATGCTCACCTGTGACGCGTACGGTGTGCTCCCGCCCGTTCTAAGCTCACCCCTGAGCAGGCGCAGTACCACTTCATTGCTGGCTACACCTCCAAGACCCCTGGTACGGAAGATGGCATCTCGGAGCCCTCGCCCACCTTCTCGACGTGCTACGGCCAACCTTCATTTGTCCTCACCCCGGTCGGTACGCGGCGATGCTTGCGGAGCGGATGGCCAAGCACAATGTCAACTGCTGGCTGGTGACACGGGCTGGACTGGTGGCAAGTTCGGGATTGGCAAGCGCTGCCCGCTCAAGTACACGCGTGCGATCATTGATGCCATCCACGACGGCTCGCTTTCCAAGGCTGAGTACGAGAACTTTGAGGTGTTCAACCTGCAGGTGCCGAAGGCGTGCCGAACGTGCCGTCGGAGCTGCTCAACCCGCGCAAGGCCTGGCCGGATAACAAGGC
Organism: Moniliella sp. 'wahieum'; assembly: GCA_003971905.1. Classification (NCBI taxonomy): domain Eukaryota; kingdom Fungi; phylum Basidiomycota; class Moniliellomycetes; order Moniliellales; family Moniliellaceae; genus Moniliella; species Moniliella sp. 'wahieum'. The sequence continues at coordinate 537,892 of RSEE01000041.1, read as the reverse complement.
GTTTGAGCTGGAAGTGCGCTCGCTCGCCTCCAAGTTTGGCGAGGCGATGATCCGCTACAACTCGGACCTGTCGCCGGCGGTGGTCAAGGCGGGCCCGCAGGCGTAAGTGGGGGAGGGATGAAGAACGGCGTGCTGTGTATACTAGCTATCATCACCAACTTCCCTAATGCCCATCTAATGCCCATCAACTACTCTGCCTGCATTGAATCCATCCTGTGTCTTGTTGTTGTGTGTGGTGGGGAGCCCAGTGTAGAAGTGCCGAGGGAGAGCATCGAATATTGACGGCTGCCGCGGAACCCAAGCCGACAGCGACGCCGAGTGCGGGGGGCAGCAGCCAGCACATCGGCCAGCAGTCGTGAAAATCGCTAATCGCGCTAATCGCGAACCGCGAATCGCGGGCTGCCGCTTAGCACGCCGAGGCCGATCGGACGCACTCCGTAAAATCCGACCGGCCACCACACTGGCCCGAGCCCATCGGCTGTCCATGGGCCTTGGCACACCCTGGGCACACCTTGGCACAAACGCCCCCCTTGGGCTCACACCCCATCACCATTGCGCCCATCACCGCCCCCACCAACACCGTCTCCCACCCCCGCCCGCCCTCCACACATGCCCCTCCCCCGCGTGCCCGCCAACCCGCCCCCGGCGGGCTCGCGGCGTCGCTGGAGCCCGGGTGGGCGCCGCGCGTGAGTCCCCGGCACGGTTTCCACGAGATCACTGGCCAGTATCTCCGCCTTCGCTCCGACGCCCAGACGGAGTGCTACCCCCCCCTGCCCCACCTCGTTCAGCACAAGGGCCGGCTCGATCCCCAGGCCGAGCAGGCGCGGGAACGCGCTCGCCTCTTCATCAAGGCCGACTGCAAGCGTGCCTACTTCCCTGGCAGACTGTGCGTGCGATCCTGGCCGCCGATCGCGGTTGGGCCGAGGCTGTAGGCCCCGAGGGCGAAGGGTTTGCTTCGCTCCAGATTCGTTTTGAGGGCATTGCAACGAGCTATGTGTCCAGCTCCTCGGTTGGATCGGCAGAACCGAGACGATGGTGCTCTTCTCGGAAAAAGTCGACATCAAAGCCCCCGGTCTGCCGCCTTGCTCCCCTGGGCACCGTTCTCCCAACCCCGGATCCGCCGACCAGACGTCCCTCACGGGCCTTACTGTGGAGCCTTTGACCCTCGGCTCAGCGGCTCCCGGCTTAGCGCCTGGTCTCTTCACGCTGTCTTTCCTCGTGTGGTACACACCACCTACAAAGGCCGCCAACAAGTCCAATCCCTTCCAAAAGCGCAGCCTCGAGTTGCACACAATCATCTTGCCTCCTACCTTCTCGGACCACGGCCGTTTGTCCAACACCAACACCATTTCCTATCGCCTGGTGTTCGAGGGTACACTTTGGCTGATTCGTCGCGCAAAAGTTTCTCCTCGCCTGCCCTGCCCTGGGGAAGCCAACCAGCAAGAAGAGTGTAACAGTGGTACCCCTTCTTTTTGTGCCGTTGCAAGATGGTCCGCCTCCGCCGGTAGCCTTGAATGTCCCCCCAGATTATGCGGCAAAGGAAGTCACCTCTCTGCCTGTGCAGATGGAGGTGACCAAGCGGCGGCCGGCGGTTCTGCGCAAACGTCAAGCCTGACGCGCCCACCTCGATGGGTCCCTGGGTACGGGTCAGGTGGAAGATACACTGAAGAATGTGTTTGGTGCCCACCAGGGCGTAGCCACGTTCGATATCTGTCTCGCCGATCCGGTGGACGTGCCGCTGGACTCGGAGGTGCCCATCAGCCTCCTGTTTTCGGTTGGGAGCAAGGACATGAACGATGTTCAGGGCGAGGGGTTCTTGGCCCCTCCTATGCTGGACCCTGCGTTTGAGGAGACGAGCACAATTGATCATCCTTCCCCCTGGCCACTGCTATACCTCGTCCGACAGGAACGCCCGTGTCGGCTCAGATCGCGAAACAGTTTTGAGCACATTAGCGTCACTTCCAAGTGGGCCTCGTTGACGGTTGCTGAGAAGAGTAGCACCCACGACGGCCAGCGCATAATTATCTCGCGCCCAGTTGGACCCTGCAACGGGGCTGTGGACGCGCACATGTCATCTGAGCGGGAGCTTGTCGTGCGTGTACCTCCGCCCGTGGCGACGCCAGCGTTGGAAGTGACGTACGAATTGCACGTGGCCTGGCGGCCGCTGGCGCGCTGGGCGCCCGCCTTTCCCCCGTTGGCGCAATGGACCAGCACGAGTGGGATCGATCTCGCTTCGCTTTCGGCGCATGGAGAGCGGCAAGACCACTTGGCGCAGCAGTTTCGAACCCAGGATGCAGACGCTTCCGCTCCTCCTCGTTCCCTTTGCTCACGACACGGCCACGCTCACCCGCATCGTGACGGGAGCCAAGATGTACAACCATCTTCGTCCATTCAGGATCCTGACCAGGCGCTCTTACGTTTCGCTCATGGCCTCTCCTGCCGAGACGCGAGGCGAGGCGGAGGAGGCACTCCCGTCCTACTCGGCCCCTGAGCAAGAAGCTCAGGAGCAAAGGGACGCCTCCTCTCCTATACCCCGTCCAACCATCTCCCCCGTCCCCACCCTGCCTACCACATCTTCCCTATACTTCCTCGGAACATGTGCCCCCGCTCGGCCCGGTCGTCGCACCGGCGCCTTCACCTTACCGCCGCCCCAACATTTCGGTGTAACCGGCTTGGGTTGAACGTTGACTTCTATCTTAATTCTGACCATGCTTGTTGGACTTTTGGACATTTGACTTCCTGGACATTTCGTGATATTCTCCTTGTTCCTTGTTGATTGATGTGTATTGTTTGTTGCTGGCTGTTTGTGTGCCACGGTATCCACAATGTTGATTGGGGTCCATTCCATTTGAACTATATATACGATTGACGAAGATACAGCTCACGTGGCCTGCACCCAGATCCCCGCGCTTAGGAGTCTGTTCGGGGCGCTTTAGATGACCTGTTCTCAGTGTCCAGACCAGCCTGATCAGGACCGCGTTTGACGCCACTGGTTATGGGCGCCTTGCTGGTCCCGAGGAAGGCCTGGAGCTGTGGTCGCACTTGCGCAGCTCGTCGGGTTTCATTTGATGTTGCCGGCCGGCGACCAAGAGATCCATGTGCTTATGCACCTGCTTGGCGATGAGTTCCAGCTGGTCAAACGTGAGTCCCAGCGCGTCTTCCGGGGCGTTAGGGAGAGACGATTCTTCCACCTCTTTGGACCCCAGCGCGTCCCGGTCAGCTTCCCGCTCAGCCTCGCGCCACTGGTGCTGGGCGCGTCGATGTGCGTCCTTGGCCTGAGCCACGCGGGCCTGCAGCGAGCCAAACCACATTTTGCCCAGGAGCAAACTAGGATCGTCGGCGTGGGAGAAGTGGGGGAAGCAGAGGAAGCCGCATGCGCTTGGCTCACCGCCCTGCGGAACACGGCATAGGCAACCTGCACAGGGGAGAAGAGAACTCTGCATCGCCCAGGCGCGCATCAACGAGCAACTGATACGCCCGCTCCACCGTTTGAGGCGGGAGGGCTTTGGTCAGGCGCTGGGAAGCAGCCAAGCTATCGTGTGCGGCCCCCCGCGCGCCGAGGGCGACCTCGACCGCTTCCTGGGTCGCCTCCTCGGCCCTGGCAGGGAGGGGAGGGAAGAAGGAAGGACGAGGCCAAGTCGATCAGCAGCCGGCCAAGGCTCGATGGGAGCCATGCACGGCAAACTCAAAGTTGAGCGTTTGGGACACGTAAACTCGAGATGCAGGATAGCCTTGGTGACCGCATTGGCAGCTTCGGCATGGCTGCCTGGGGAGGCGGTGGTCGGTGCCTGGGGCGCGCTTGGTCGCGCTGCCCCTGGCGATGCGCCCGGCAAACTCGTTGAGCGTGAGCGTCGCATTCTCCGTCTTGCTCGCAAGGAAGAGACAGGTGAGCATCACGTCTTTGGGGATGCTCCAACGGGCTGTGGCGAAGGAAGAAGCGGTGGAAAGGTGCAGGCCGCCGCTTCGACCGCGAGCGGGAACCGAAACGCCTTGCACAGTCCTGGGATCTTGGCCACATAGAAGCGGCAGCCACAGCAGATCCTCCGATGTGGGCGGGGTCGCATCGATGGTGGGGCGCCGAGCGCGGATGCGGGCCTCGGCTCCCGCGTGCGCCGCCCTCGCATCGCGCCAGCTGGGCGGCGGAAAAGTGCCAGCGCTTGGCTTGCGTCGTCTGGGCATATACCAGCCCGGGCCGGCGGCAGCTTCCAGACAGAGAAAGGCGGGGATGTCGCCGGAGGACTGAGCTGGCGATGGAAGAGCGACGGAGAGGACGGCAAAGACGAAGACAAAGACAAAGACGAAGACGAGGTCGAAGACGAGGTCGAAGATCAAGATCACGATCCAGTTCAAGTTGAAGGTCAAGATGGTGGTCGTCGTGCGGGCCGGCCAATTAATTAAAACCGCTGTCAGCCAGCCTGCGCGGCTGTTCCGCTGCTTGAGCTTGACACCGACAGTGCACGCTGAGGACAGCCCGACGGCCACCTCGACCGCTGCTGCTACCATCTGTGTGCGCCGCGGCCAGGAATGACGTTCTTTACGCTGCTGCCTCCTTTGCTCTGCGCGCGGGCAAGCTGCGTGAGGCCGGGCTTGCCCAGCGTCGGGCTGGCCTCGGCCGCGTCGGACCCCCCGGCCTCGGATCCCGGCGCCCACGGCCCCGGCCCCGTCGATGGCTCTTCTGCGCCATCGCCTCGGCCAGCAGGAGGCGCACATTGTCTACTCGGACCGATACGGTCGCTTTCCTCGACGTCTATCCCATCCGGCCAGGTCATACGCTGGTGGTGCCCCGGCGTCACTGCGAGATGCTCGCGCACCTTGCGCCTGCGACCGCGGGCGCCCTGGGCCAAAGCGTGTCGCGTGTTGCGCAGGGCATTGGCCGTGCGCTGGGCGACGAGCGACTGCAAGTGTGTGCGAACCAGGTGCATGCACAAACGGTGCCGCATGCCCACTACCACATTGTGCCTGCCCGCCGCTGCCAGGCACCCCGGCGGCCGAAGAGGAGGCGAAGCGCAACGCCGCTTCACAGTGGTTCTTCTCCCATGGACGCAACGAGCTGGATGAGGAAGAGCTGGCCCAGGTGGCAGAGCGGATCCGCCCGCGCTCGCCTCGGAACCCAGTGCAAAACTGTAACGATGGATGGAGAGCATCTGACTGTATGGGCCGCAAGGCGGGGCACATAATGACAATGACATTTCCCACTTCCCACCCTGGCAGGCCACAAGGCCCCAACTAGCGTTGTCCATCTCCACATCCGACTCTCCCGACGACAGTGCGGTGCCGTCGTGCGAAGAAGTGTGTGCGGGTGCATGTCGGACGCTGATCCCTCTGGATGAGGCGGGCTCTCCAGTCCTAGCGCTGGGGGCACAGAGAAAAAATCGGAGACAACGTCCGCCTTGGGTCGGGCGAGCTGGTCCTGATTGATAAGATCCTCTTTGTGTGAGATGGGGTCCGGCACTACGTCCCGGAGATAAGACCAATGCGGATCCCTGGTCACAACGTCCTGGACATCGGAATAGGCAATGTGGCGCCTCCGTTCCAATCGTCCTGATGCGTAGGCCCGTTCAGCGACCGTCTTGAGGAAGAGTTCCGAAGCAATAGTGATGAGAAACGTGGCCTCGCGGGAGACTTGCACTATGCTCTCATCAGCCTTGAGAAGACGGGCAACACGAGAAAGAGGGAAGGAAGTGGATCCCAAGCCGGGTGACGCGGCAGCTTTACTCTTCCCCTTGCCCTTGCCCTTGGCACTTGTCTCGCTGGTGCGGTCTCTTGGAGCCTTGGGCGCACCAGCGTCATTTTCTTCCTGATCTTCCTCGTCATAGTGGTCGTCATGCATCCTCTCCTCCTCTTCATCGTCATCGTCTTCTTCCTCTTCTTCTTCCTCTTGTGCTTCCTCCCCCTCTTCCTCCTCCTCTTCCTCGTCTTCTTCGTTTTCCTCGTGCTCTGGCTCTGGCCGGAGCTCAGACTCTTCAAGGGTGTTCGCCTCCCTAAGCGCAGCTTCAGGAGGCGGCGTATTACCCCTCATACTTGTTGGTGAGGGGGCGCCGGCAGCCGCAGCGACAACATCGGGGCTGCGGTTGGGCGATGCCATGACGGTGGGGCAAGAAGCGGTGGGGTTCGAGGGGCTTGTCGACGCGACGCGAAATCCACCCACGAAACGTTCAGGCGGATCAATTAATTAATTTCACACCCCGCCCGCATGCTGCTCGTCCCTCGCGCCTCGACCACCATCGCCCGCCATGGCCTCGCAGGACTACTGGGCGTATCAGGCCTCGCTTGGCAGCCAGGTCGACCCGCTTGATGCGGCGGAGGATGAACCCGAAGCGGAATGGGAGGAGCCGTCGTACAAGGACATGATCCTCTTCTGCATCGATGGCAACGACACCATGTACCAAACCAACCCTGCCACTGGCCGCACCTACCTCGACCAGGCGCTGGATGGCACGTTCAAGGTGTACAACCGCAAGATGGTTACCTCCCCCGCTGACTACGTCGGTGTTATGATCTTTGGAACGGGCAAATCGGACATCCCCGACGACCGCAATGCCCGCTTCCACCCGCACTGTGTCCTCTACATCCCTCTCGCCCAGGTAGGCATCAAGAGCCGGATGGAGCTCAAGATGGACCTCGAAGGTACGTTCTTGGTCTTGCGTTGCTATGTGGGTGCCTGACTCTGCATATGTCATCCAGAGGCCCGCTCCAACCCCACCTTTTGGAGTGACAAATTTGGGCATTTGCAAACCAAACGCGCCTTTCCGCCTTCCTATGCGATTCAGAACGCCAGCTGGATCTTTCGCCACGCGGGCAAGTCGGGAACGAGGCGTGTCTTTTGGGTTACCAACAATGACAACCCCGATCCATCGGGAAAGTCGACGCAGCTACAGATTGCGCTGGAGTCCTTACGTGACGCAAAGCGGGTGGGGATTGAGTTTGTGCCTTTCCTCATCAGCACCGAGGGCCACAATTTCGACACGGACCGCTTCTATGGCGTAAGTTGCCTGTCATTTCGCTGGCGCAACCAACTGACCATGCTTTTACTTGGTAGGACTTGTTTGACGCCTACGACGATGAGTTCCCTGATCTCACCCGCGACGCCCAGGTGGAGCGTAAGCTGCGGCTCGAAACACGACCCAAATGGGACTGGGAAGTGGCAGCGGCCGAGTTTGACAGTGACATGATGCTCCAAGAAACGCCCAAAAGGACAGTATTCAGTGTCCCCTTTCACCTTGGGGAGAACTTTACGATTGGAGTCAAAGGGTACGTCGCCTTGCTCGAGTTGGAATCGAAGGCTGCTAACCTGTGCTCAGCTACCTCCTCACTGCTCCGGCCAAGCGCGCGCCTAGTGGCTGGTTCTACAATGACGAAGATGGGATTCCGCACGAGATGCCGGTAAAACAATACACTGACTTTGAAACGGGACGCATCCTCTCGCGGCAAGACCGGGTCCGCGCTTTCACATTCTCTGCTGGCCCGGGCCAGGACCAAACCAAGGTCCAACTGTCCAATACCGAGTTGCTTCAGGCGCGCACGATGGGGCTCAGTCCGGGTCTAAAGTTGTTGGGTACCCTACCACGCGACTGGCTCAAGCCCCAGTACCAACTCTGTCCGCCCTACTTCTCTATCCCAATGAGCAACACTACGTCGGCTCGCGCAGAGCGTTCGCTGCGTTTCTCTGCTCGTTACTCAAGCACGACAAGCTGGCCATCGGTCTGTTGCTTCCCAAATTGAACGCCAGTCCATACTTTGTCGCCCTGTTGCCCCAAGAAGAACAATTGGACGCGGAAGGGGTACAGCTGCGGGCGCCGGGCTTGGTGGTGATCCGGCTGCCATTCGTGGATGATATATCGGATCCGCCAGCAATGGACCCCCTGGTCGCCACCGACGAGCAAGTGGAGGCGGCTCAGGCGTTGGTGCGGCGCTACGTGCCCAAACGTTCGTACGAGCCATACGACTTTTCCAACCCAGCGCTTGCAATGCACTTTGCTTCTGCAGCGCGCCGGGACAATAAACCGAAGAGGAGATCCCCACCCCATCGACCCCCGATTCCCAAATACTACGAAATCAAACAACGGTGTGCCGACCAGGTGATCCAACTTAACAAAGCAGTGGGAGGATGATCCCAGAACCTCCTTGTTTGCGCCGAGGGGCGGCTGGTATTGAGGTGGATGAAGGCAGGGTGTTGGACCCTGTGGCGAAGCGACGACTGCCCTCGCTCAAGGTGACGAGCTGAAAGCAGTGTGCAATAAACTTCAGACCCCACCCGGCAGTCGGAAAAAGGCCGAGCTGGTAATCCTGGTCCACAACACCATCATGACTGCTTCCCCGAGCTGGTGGCCGAGTGGGCATCCAACCCATGGAGGTTAGCAGTGCGCTGCTCCATATACTTGAATCTGGCGCTCGGACTCCCTTGTGCATCTTGGTGGGCAATAAAACGAAAGCACCAAAGGCAATGTTGTCCTCGTGCACCTTTTCACTGTCTACATAGTGGCGGGGCTGTTAGAAAGGTCTCCCTTGTGGGCCGGCGCTGCAAGTGCCAGGAGCGAAGGGCATAGCACACTTGGCTGCGCACAGGCTTGAAGATCAAGCTTAAGAGAGATTGAGAGATCTGGTCGCATGGGATGGACGATGATCGATGACCAAGCGGACGTGCGTATCTGTCCCGGGCGGAGGAGATGGCAGTGCAGGGAAATCGACCACCAAAAGGAAGGGTCACTTTCTGCTCACAAAGTACAGCCCATCATGATGATGAGGCGCAGTATATAAACGCCCCTGCCGCCCTTTGGTTTGCGATCCTATGGGCACAGGCGAGAACAGGGGCGGAGTGGATGTGGGGCGCCCACAGGGCTGGGAGCGGACAGGGTCGGGTGCCTCTGTCGGGGCCGGGGCGCTTTGTGTGGATAGGATGCAGGCGTGCGCAGAGCATCCGACGGGGCGCTTACTGTGGTGAAGCTTGAAGGGGGCACTTGTAGCCGCCGCAGCGCCCCCCTGCCCCCGGCCGCAGCACACCGCACAGCCAGCCCAGGGGCGGTCTACATGAGCCAGTCTATATCTTTCTGGCTGCCTTCGTACTTAAGTGGTCCATCGCTGTCCTTTCTCCTCCCGTTCTTCTTCCCCAGCCCCACCCTGTTTCACCGACAGCGCAGATACCCGCCGCCCCCTTCGGCTCCTCTCCTGAGTGCTGAGCGTTCCTTCCCTCCTCCAACCCCCCACATCTCCTCACACTAGGCCCCATACTGGACGCACCGCACGCACCATGCGCTCGTGGATTCACACCCTTGTTGCAGCCTCCGTTACGCTGGCCATGCTATCCAACGCCGACGATGCCGGTCAGCGCTCGCTTGCGGTGGAACGCCGCGCCCGTGCGTTCGGCAGCCAGCCCCATGTGTTAATGGCGCCTTGGCTGCGCGCGGCCCAAACCCCCATCTCCGTCGCAGTCGGCGCTTCCTCCAGTCCTCTCTGCTGCCTCTGAGGAAGAGGAAGAGGAATCAGATTGTGATGATTCAAGCTCTTCTTCGGATTCCTATGCTCCCCCCCTTCGTCGCCTCATTGGATCCATGGCGACAAGGCTTGGGACCATGGCATCGTCCTTCGTCGTCGGCCTACCCAGCTACACCTACTTCCTCCTCGCTGTTCAAGGACTCGGGATCCAGTGCAATCTTCGCCGCTTCGGGATCGGGATCCAGCTCGGGATCGGGATCGAGCTCGGGTTCCGAAGCCAGCTCGGGATCAGGTACCAGCTCGAACACTGCCCTGTCCGGTGCAGCTGCGGGCACCCACACGGGTGAGCTGACCTATTACTCCACCGGTCTTGGTGCGTGCGGCTGGACCAATTCGGATACGGATTTCATTGCTGCCATCGGCCATGGTCTCTACACTCAATACGGATCGAGCAACAGCGACTCGATTTGTGGGCACAAGATTGCCATTACCTACGCAGGCAAGACGATTACGGTCGAAGCGGTGGACGAGTGCATGGGGTGCAACGACTACGACCTGGACTTGAGCCCATCGGCGTTCTCGGCGCTGGCCTCCCAATCCCTCGGTCGCTTGTCTGGCGCTACATGGCACTTCATCTCATGAAGAGAGGTTCCTCTCAAACACCTTAACCTTATCCTGGCAGAGGACAACATACCAACTGCAAGGGATCGTGCTCGGCCTTTCATGATATTTTCTTCACTCCGTGTGGTCTTGACCTTCCTGGTGGAGCAAGCCACACCAATGCTTCGTGTCTATTGACCCCTGGTTTTCTTTCGTATCCACACACATACCAATATACAGCTTGTCTTTATGGAACATACACCCTCGACCTGATGGGGTTTTGCACTGGAGAGGCGTACCCAGTGAGGAGGTGTTTTTATATATAAGACAGTGCAGGATAAACATGCATTGTCTCCCTCGCCGTTCCACACCGCCTGCCATCCAAGACGAAGGTTCTGTGCCTGTTCTTACGTTATACCTGCGCTCTCAACGTATCATAGAATCGTGTTGTGCGTGAACCACGGTGTGCCCAACAACAGGTCCCTTCGCGTTTCTCAGAGTTTGCGCACACGCCGGATGGGCCGGCCGTTCTGTTAATGGCATGCATGCAACAGGAGGATATATATGTGCAGAGGCCCATCCCCCCACTTTTGTCGATTTCGCTATACGATTTACCCACACCCTCGGTATAGTTCTTTTCATCTGTGCATCTTCGCCACCTGTGCGGATAGAGTGGATGTGGGAGATGTATGGCAGTGAGGAGCCACCAGCATATCTATTGATCCGTGCGTTGCATTGACAGAACGGTAGCAGCCGGGTAGGATCACAGGCGATGGAAATCCAGCAAGCTCTGATGTGTGATGAATGGCGTGTGATGTGTGCTGTGTGATGTGAGGTTGTGATGATGATGGGTGATGCAAAGCCGCCAACAGGCGGGCTAGACGGGTTAGGTAAGCCTCTGTTCCAGTTCCTCTGCCGCCGAAATTTTTTTGCCGGGGCCTCGTTGGGGGGGGGTAGCGGTTCTCCAGCGGTCGGCGGCGGCCTCTGCTCGTCCACCGCACCCGTCACCGACGTCCGACCCAGCATGGCGAATCCACGGCAGCGCAGGAAAGCGCGTTCGGGCGTGTCCACCAAGCCGTCTGCGAGCGCGAAGCGCAGGATGCAGAACCGGCTCAAGAAGCATGGTGCGGTGGTGCAGAATGCGCCGCAGGTGCTGGCCGACCAATGGGACCGGCACAAGACGGTGCAGCAGAATTTCCGTGCGATGGGGCTCTTGCCGCACATGAAGGTGCATGCTGCCGGCGGCACGGACGAGAAGGACAAGGTGGAGGAGCGCAACCGCTTGGCCGTAGAAGGCGTCAAGATCAAGATGCCTACCACGGCGCGCACGGGGACGATTGTGCGCGATGCAGAGGGCAACGTGGTGGAGGTGATTGATGAGGGACCGACGTACGAGGAACTGTTGGAGCAGGTCAAGCCGGGCCAGCTGATGCGTCGGCCTACGCAAGGTCCCCAGTCCACGCCCTGGGGCGCCCCGCTGAACGATTCGGACGACGAGGAGGTGCCGCGCGCAGCTGGGCAGGACGAGGACGAGTACGAGGTGGGCGGGAAAGACTTGGATGGCAGTGTGGCGCGTCTGGTACGCGAGACGGGCAAGGTGCAAGGCAAGGCCAAGGACATGAGTCAAGCCGAACGGGAGGCGCGGGACAAGGCGGTTATGCTGCCTCAGCGCATTGACCCCGAGACGCACCCGGATGTGGCGGCGTTCCATGCCAACTTGGAAGCGATCGCTGCGGCGCGATTGGAGCAGCCTTCGCGCACGTTCAATTCTTCACGAGAGAACGATTGGTTGCGCACCATTTTGCTCAAGCATGGGGACGACTTGGATGCGGCCGCTCGGGACCGGAAGGTCAACCCGTGGCAAAAGACCAAGGGCGAGATTCGTCGGGCGTACGTTCCCCTCCTCCTTGTCCTTCCACTTGATGCAAAACAGCTGACTCTTCTTCCTCCAGAATCAAGAAAGCAGGTGGTGCCGATAAATTACTGGGGGAGCAATAGGCGCCTCCCCGCCCTCTTACCTCGTCATTCATGCACATGTTCTCGTTCCTCATATTCCTTTGCTATATAGTTTGGCCAACTGGGTGGTCCATTTGGAGACTGACGTTGACTATAGGCCGGGCCGTTGAGTGAAGACAAAGCTACGACTGGAACGAGAGAGAATACGAAGTAAAATATGTTCATGTGCTTTCCAACCGCTCACCTGGCGCCACCAAAGGCACCACACAGGAAGAACCGAAGGATAAAGAGGAAAAAGTGGGAGGCGAGCAAAAGAAAATTTGTCCGCCCAAGCACAAGGCCCCAAAAAAAGGGCCTTGCGCCTCCAAAGTCAGTACCAAAGGCTGGTGGGCTCCCCAGCACCGCACAGAGGCGGGGACGAGAGTAGTCACGCGTTGAGTTCCCCCGGAGGGCGTCGTCTATTGCACTGAAGCCCAATGGGCATCCAGTACCCGACAGCCTGTCCTGTGCCCCTCCGTCCGACAAAGCAATCCCCGCGCTATCCCAGTCTCCCCCCGCCGCTGCACCGTGGGGACACCCGGACCCGTTCGGTTGAGCCCTTGGCGCAATCCTGTCGTGCGCCGAGAGATGGGAGAGGCCAGGCGTTCGCGCCCTCCAAAAGGAGGGGGTGCCCTGACAGACGTGCCCCCCCGCTCGCCCCCCCCTCTGCACAGCTCGACACCTGCCCTGTCCTCGGCCGTATTCAGTGGCGTCTTGGGAAGAGGGCGTGGAGCCGAGCTGGGCAGCGCAGGGCGAGAGAAGAAGCCAATCCGTGGGCCACCTGACCTCCATCCACCTGGGTTCTCAGCACACACACAGACCAAGCACCAAGGAACCTCCCGGGCCGACTCGGATGCTCCACGGGTGCACCGGCAGAGGTGGGCGAGAGAACCTTTCTTGTGCGCGCGGGTCGGCTCTCGCGAGCCGCGCCGGGCTTCAGCTGATGCCTGTGCAGATGGACGGCAGAGGACTTACCAATAGACAGGCCGCACTGCCCACGCGGTCCTCCAGCGGGCCGAGAGGACAGAAGGGCACTGGCGTACGCGGACCTTCCCACTCGCACCGCAGCTCCGAAGAGAGGGAGGCGAGGAAAGACGACCTTCGGCTGGGGAGCCGTGCAGGCCAAGCCGTGGCAGCTGACCACCACACGCATGCCCCGCCGTGCCATCCGTCCCACGTGTGACCGCAGGCGCGGGTTGCCTTGCACGGCGCGGCGGTGCTGGTGGGCAGACGCAGCCCGCAGCGGCAGCGGCGACGCCTGTCAAATTCAAATGCCCACCAGCCCACCGGCCGCCGCAGCAAATTTTTCACTGCCCCTCCACTTGCCCGCCGCGGAATCCGCGCCAGCCGTTCCGCCGGGCGGGCACGTGTGGAGTAAAAGGGCGCTAGGGGCGAACTTAGTCAACGGTGAGCAGCCCACCTCACATGCTCACATCAACAGCAGCAGCATATCGGAGCCGCTCAAGTCCCGGGGATACCCCACCCAGCAGGCCAACTACGGGGTGCTGAAGGCAGCCCTGCCGTGCCCACAGGAGATTATGGCCGCTCATCGGCTATCCATGTCGTGGCAATCACATCCGGGCAATCAGCGTATTAATCCACTTGAACCCAACAGGGGGAAGAGAGCGGCCTTTTCTCAATCTGCGATGAGCACGATGAGCACACATGTGTGTGCCTATCATGTATTGCAGTGGGCGATTATCGATTATCCCTGGAAGTGGCCAAGGACATATCGATGAAGCGGACATAAGAGTTGCAGTTGGTAAAGACGGAGGAAAACGTGTGGGCATATTGACATGGCCATCAGATAGGTCGGGGCATACGAGCGTCAAAAGCTCAGAGCTCAGACCAGTTTTTTGGTTTCGGAAAGTCAGAAACGCCGAACTGCCACTGCGAGAAGAAGAAGATGGCCCTCGTGTGGGTCCCAGTACAACCTGTGTTGGTCGAATGGGAGCATGTCCATGTGTCATTCGTTCGTGGCTTCTGTTATACAAACTAAGAGCATCACAGGTCCGGTATTACACCAGTCTCACTCTACGATGTGTTGCTGCAGACAATCCACACTAGTAGAATAAGATGTGCTCTACTGAGCGAAACGCGGAGAGGCATATTCTTTAGCACGAATGTGGCGGGTGTGTGTGTATGGGGAGGGGTGCTTCAGGCATACACCGGACCAAGGGAAAGGGAGAAAACTGATTGGACCAATAGCGCGCATGTTTCCAGTGGCGATCTCAACGTCAACAACGATCTACCAATCGTCGTGATCTTACAAGTCCCCCGGACATATGTGCCCCCGAGGAAGAGTTCAAGGAGAAAAGCAAATACAACAGCGAGAGATGCCGGAGCAGTACCGTACCCGGGGACCATGAAAGTTGCTCTAGCTGATTCCAGCCCGCCACGCAGGTAGTTCGAAACCCTGAGCGGACCGCTGCATCTTGGAAACAGCGAGCAGGACGGATGAGAGCGCTAGAGAGAGGTGCGAAGGAGCTCCCTGTCCCCCGTCTGCTCAAAGGGGACCAGCCGCTTTACCTCCCATCCCACCCCATCCCATCCCATTCCTTCTTGACGATACCAATGGAGCCCAAGCTGCGTGGCTCCAGGAGATGCGGTATCAAGACCGCCTGGATGGCAATCATGTCGGGCAGCATCGAGACAAACCAGAGGAATCGCCAAGACAACGTCGGTCCCAACGTAAGCTGGGTAGCTGTGCCGGTCCCGAGACGGAGTCCCTGCAGAGCACTGAGCCAGAGGCCAGCCAGAAAAGTACATTGTGCCGCCCCAGCTCTGCTGTCCCTGGTATCTGAGGGGGTTCGCGGGCGCAGGTAGCCCTTACCGTGGCTCCCTTTTCCCCTGCGAGGCGAAGGGCTGCAGTCGGGGGCGGGGAGGGACGTAAGGGCGGAACCCTGACCACCGCTGTCTGCCGATCTGCGGACCCAAGATGGAAACAGAGCAGAATGAAAGTAGGCCCAGAGAGGCCAGGTTGGCTCTGGTGATTATGACTGATTTCCAACCCCTCGGCCACACGTCCTCCCCGTGCGCAGGAGACGCGCAATGTCTGTCTGTACCATCCATTGATCACGCGGATGCAGCTGTGCCTGCCGAAACAGGCATTCTTTTTTGGATGCTTTAGGGGCGCTCCGCACCAGGTATAGACCAGCAGCGCACGCTGCATGGTACGGGGTAGGCCAGGATTGTTGGTGGATGGGCTACTACGAAGCCGACACTCTGCTTTCTGCTGGCCAACCAGGCAGCACAACCGGGGGAAAGCGTCCAGGTGTAATAGATGATACCATGCAAATGCGCTATGGCTTTTGGCCCAGACCGTTCTCACGGCGACAGGGGGGGCAAATAGGCGAGACAACTCAAGAGGGTGGGCACATAAGGCGCATAATGCGCAGGGGAGATGGGGTGTAGGCGCCGGGGCCGGAACAAGACGCGGGCGCGGGATGCGCCCGACGTAGCGTACGGACGAGGTGGCCGCCTCGGCTCGGTGCGGCGTCACGCGCCCACGCCGCGCTCCCGGAGCGCATCGTGGATGCAGTTCCGGAGAAGGGTCGCGAAGGGTCTATGGCTCGTCGTGCAGCCAGGCGCGGAAGTGCTTGTAGGCAGCGTCGAGGGCAAGGGGAGCATTGAAGTGGGTGAGGGAGCCGACGCTGCTGGCGACCGAGGTCTGGTGCGCGGAGGGGGGGATGGAATTGGGTTAACAGGAGGCAGGTGGCGCGGGGGGACAGGGGTGGGTGGGTTAGAGGGATGCAGCGACGCACACAGAAACGCGCCGTGACTTCTTCGGACACGGAGGGTTCGTCGCGGAGGCGGGTGAGGGGCCGGAGACGCTGGGTGTGGCGGCGAGGTGCTGGGCGCGCTGCTGCTCGGCGACGAGGTCGGGGTGGCGGATGCGCCAGTCGAGCTGGGCGAGGTGGTCGCTGGCGGCGGTGAGCTGGGTGGTGAGCAGGCGGGCGTCGTGGTGGAAGCCGCGGGTGAGGGCGAGGCCGAGGGCGAGGGCGGTGAGTGCGCTGCGCGGCGGGCAGCGCGGCGGACGCGACGCGGGCGGCGGGCATGGCCGGGCGGGGGGTTGCTCAGGCTGAGCGCAGCGGTGGTGTCGGCGGGGCGAGAGGGGGGTGCGGTTGCACCGATGGGGTTAGGCGGAGTGATGTAGTGACTATGGCTGCGGGTGATGTGGCAGGGGATGGGGGGCGTGCACGTGACATGGTGTGAATGGGAAGCACGTGCGGGGCAAAGATTCGGGTGAAAGAGGCGCAGCAGCTATTAGAGCAGCTCTTCCCCCCACACCTCTCCTCTCCCCTGCGATGCGCAATGCCTCCGCCGCCGCCCAGCGACTTTGCCGTCTTTCCAGCAGGCCCAGCGCCGCACACCCGCCCTCGCCCCCGCCCGCACATGGCCCCAGCGCCTGTGGGGCTGGCGCCCATTCCCAGTCCCAGTCCCAGTCCCAGCCGCAGCCGCAGCCGCAGCCCCCGTTCCAGCAGCCCCAGTCCCAGTCCGCCTCCGCCGCCTCCGCCTCGCGCTCCGCCTTGCTCTCCCGCCCGCCTCGGCGCTGCGTCGGCGTCTGCATCGGCCAGTGCCACTGCCAGTGCCTCTGCCTCCGTCTTCCTCTCCCCTCCCGCCCCGCCCGCCGCCGAGCGCCCGCGCTGCCTGTCCCGCTCGAGGACATGCACGCCTTCCCCGGCCACTCCCTCTGACCGACGACGAGCGTTCGGAGAAGCGCCTGGGGCGGGAGGAGGCCGAGGAGGAGGAGGAGCGCGAACGCGCGGGTGGGTACGCTGCGTATCCGCATGCGCGCTCGTCGAGCATGTCGAGCGACAGCATTGTCGATCCCGACACGGCGGCGTTTCGAGCGAGTTTGTCGGCGATGCTGGCTGCGTCGTCGTGATGATGCGGATGCGGATGCGGATTCTGACGGGACGCGGATGCTGATTCCGATGCGGATGCCAACACGGGAAGGGCGAGCGAAGAGACGAGCAGCCGTGGCACCGGTTTTGTTACGGTACGGGCAGTGGCGCCCGTGGGTCCCGCCGCCAGCGCAGCACGGGACTGTACGCCCATCCGATCTACGAGCGCAGTGGCGAAAGTTTAGCCCTGTCGCACATGAGCACGGTGAGTGGCAAAGCCAATCCGAAGCTGGACGAGCCGCTGTTGGAATTGGAGCAGATTGAAGTCGACGAGTTTCTCAAGTCGTTTGGCAAGTATACCCGCCAAGTCGATATCCCAGGCGCCGGAAGTGCAGTCAAGAGTCGTATGCCGCAATGGTCGGATTTCCGTGTGCCGGACGAGGAAGCGCAACGGATCGCCACGGGCCAGCAGGGCAACTCGTTGATCACACACATTGATCGTGGCTTGCGCGCCATGCTCGCCGCCGAGGCCGAGAGCAACGTCGCGGTCCAACCAGAGTTGCATCGTCGTCGTCCGCCCCCGCCCGCGCGTCCGACCGGTCCACTGGCCCGACGCCCGAAAGCGTTGAAGCGGTCCAGTTTCCAAGCTGTGCTGCACAAGGCCAAGCACCACGATCCCGAGCAGCCGCCGCCGGACCCTCCACCGGCCATGCCAATCTCGAGAACGACGTGCGGCGACGGAGGCGGAGGAAGACGATGACGAGCAGGTCGATGGGGTCGCATTTGCGATTGCGTATCTGCTGGCGTTGCTGGAGCGCTATGCGCGGAAGAACTGGACAACAGTCCCAATGCGGGCTACCGCGAAAGCGTGAGTCGGACGCATCTGATGCGTCTCTACGTCATTGCTCCGTTTTGGGAACAATTCTTTCTCGACCTCCAAGCACTCTTGACCTGGCGCAATCCCAAACGGACCTCGTCGGTGGCCATGGCGTACTTATCTTGTGGTACGCCGATCTTTTGCCCACGGCCTTGTTCCTCTATCTGATCTGTACGTATTTTCTTTTTCTCCGAGGCGCCCGTCTGGGGTTTGGGATGGCCGAGTATAATAGGCAAGTGCCACGGGGGGACTAACCACGCAACCTACCTTTGTACCTTTGTTTTCCCCATATTTGCCGGGGATCGACGCTGTGTGCCCCTGCTCAGACCATGTCTGTCGCTTCCGTTTCTTTCCTCCTGAGATCAGCGTGGTGCGGACCAATGTGTTGCGACGGATGCGTCGTAGTGCCGAGGCGGAAAAGGTGAGCGAGCGACTTCGGCGTCAATCACGTCTGGACATTCTGCACATTTACAAGCAATGGGTCGATGCCTTTGGCAGTCCGACGCAGATGTTGTTGGGCGATTTGGCGGATTTGCACGAAAAAGTCAAGAGTTTGATCTTGTGGCGCAATCCGCCTGCGACGCAACGCACAATTGGCTTGTTGAGTGTGTGTGGACTGTGGGTGAGCTGGGCAGATGCCCACACGGTATGGAAAACCTTCTTGTTTGGTCTTGGCTTTTTCGCCTTTGCGCTCTTCCCACTCCAATTTTACTACCCGCGCTACCGTCGACCGCTCAATCCGCTCTGGTGGGTCCTCTGGGGCTGTCCCACCGACGCCCAATTCGCCATCTCCATCCTTCGCGACCGCCACAAGCGCGAACTCGAACTCGACCTCGCCCGCCGCCAGACCTGGGCCAGCACCAAACGCAAACGTGCCGCGGGCAAAGGCGGACGGACCCGGGCCCCGGACCCAGCCCCGCTGCCTGGCGACCCATCGGAAGACGGGGCGAAAGGCGAGGAGCTTGGGAACGGAGACGAAGCCCGGGCGGGTGGGTCGACGCCCGTGCGTGCAGGGCTGCGCGATGCGGAGCGAGCGAACGAGCGAACCGAATCCGGGGCAGAGTTCCGAGTCGGGCACGGGCTATCCGGCGTCCGATTCCGGCTCGCTCGCTGTGCCGCTTGACGCCGAGGCCGAGGTGGCGGCCAAACCGCGCAAACTGGGCTCCTTTTCTGTCATCACCGTCATACACCAGGCTTTCTGCATGTGACCAACCAAGGGATCTACTTTGTTGGTCTGCACACGTCGGTCGCCCGTGCGCCCGTCCGGCCCTTTGTCGCTCCCGGTCGCTTCCTCCCGCCGAGCCCGAGCGTCGCGTCGGGGGGGCGATGGATAGTGCCACGCCGCGGGCGGTGGGGTCGGCCACCGGGAGCAAACCTGGGTCGTTGGCCGAGGGCAAAGGCAGGTTGGACATTGCGTCGCTGCAAGCTGCCGTCGCGGCCGAGCACGACCGACGCAACCATATTGACGTCACCCCCTTTGGGCACATTGCGACGCTGGTCAAAACCAAGAGCAACCGATTGTTTTTGTGGCAGTCGACGGGGCTCCAGTTGGTCCGGATCGATGGCAAACACCTCACGTTTTCCAACATGGCCCAACGCGACAAGGCGTTCAACTTGATCTTGGCCTCGTGCTCTCGTACTTTGGATCCGTAACTTCACCTCCCCCCGCATCTTCTTCATTTTCTCTCTCTCTCTCACGCTCTGTTCCTCTCGCACGTTCCTGTGGCACTTGTTTTGCTGTCGTTACTTCCCCCGCTGTGTTTGACGCGCTTCACATTTCACGGATTGGGGTCTGGTATTATCTCTTTGGCACGTAACCACTTCGCACTCTTTTTTTGTTTAATCTTAATCGATCAAAAATGTCTGTTGTCTCTACCTCAGCGGCGACGCCTACAGCTCCCCAAACTGTCCAACCACAGAACGCCCAAAAATGACGTGCAAAACAGAACCCCTGCTACCGCGTCGGGCGCAGCCCATCGCCCCCATAGAGAAGAAATAGATACAGACAACTAGTAAATTGTCTGCAGCCGAGGGAATCGGCCAGGCGCAAGCAGAAGAAGCGCGGAGTGAAAAGCGCACTGGGAGTTGAATCGACGCTGAGGAGCGTGCTAGGCTTGGTGCTTGCCCGGCCAGCCCAGCTGGGGCTGCGATGCGAATGGAGAGAGTAGCTCTCGAGCGCCTCAGGCTCGGCGTGGGGGCTGGTGCATCGGCGCAGGACGAAGGGCGTGTCGGGCTCGGGCCATCTCGTCCTCACACGATAACAGTACATGGGAGGGTGGGGGGAAGGAAGAGTAAGGTGAGATGGAGGCAAGGGAACACATGCTGGGCGGACGACGGTTGAGTCAGGCAGCGGCGGAGGCTAGGGGAGTGGGGCAGGGTGGTCGCCAGCATGGCTATCGTCTGGGGCCGAGTGCCAGGAAGCGCGGCGCAAAGGGCATCGTCCAGCGGGAGGTGGAGGGCACGTCGCTTTCCCTGTGAGCCGGGGGCGGGGGGTGGTAGTGGTGGTAGTGGTAGTGGTGGTGGTAGTAGTGGTGGTGGTGGTGGTGAAGGTGTAGAAGCACATAATCCCCCTGGCTGGTTCCATTATCTTATCGACATCGATTATGGCTTGCTCGTTGCCACTCGCAGCTGCCACGGACATCCATCACATCACACCACATCACATGCCACCCACATCACACACCTCACCCACAGCACAGCGGGGCGTTGCTTGTACTCAGCCACCGCCACTAGGGTTGCCGGCATCCGGCTCCGTGCTCCGCCGGGCAGGCCCAAGCTCACCGACCGGCCCGGTGCGTTCCGCGTTCACATGTCACAGCACCGCTTCAGAGTGGGCTGGCTGGCGAACCTTTATACTACCCCCCGCCCACCCCCTTCTTGCCTCTCTCCACCACCACCACCACCCACCACCGCCATGGTTCTCTTCGCTGCTGCCCGCTCTGCCCCCCGCGCCGGCCTGGCCGCCGCCACCCTGCGCGCCCTCTCTACCTCTGCCCCCGCCGCCCAGGTCAACAACGTCACCATCTTTGGTGCCGGCCTGATGGGCTCGGGCATTGGCCAGGTCATGGCCCAGAACGGTTTCCAGGTCACCATTGCCGACACGTCTGCCGACGCACTCAAGAAGGGCCATGCAATTGTGCTCAAGTCGGCGCAGCGCATTGCCAAGAAGAAGCTGCCGAGGCGGAGCAGGCTCCCTGGGCAGCCAAGGTGGCCGACTCGATTACCTGGACGACTGATGCCAAGCCCGCCCTGGCCCAGTCGGACTTGGTGGTGGAGGCGATCGTGGAGAATGTGGAGATTAAGCGCAAGTTGTTTGCCTCGATTGCCGAGACGGTGCCTGCCCACACTATTTTGGCCTCCAACACCTCCTCTCTCTCCATTGCCAGCATTGCCGAGGCTGTGCCGCACCCGGAAAAGTTTGCTGGCTTCCATGCGTTTAACCCCGTGCCGCAGATGAAGCTGATTGAGGTGATCCGGACCAACGAGACGTCAGAGGAGACGTTTAACGAGTTGCTCGATGTGGCCAAGCGCATGGGCAAGACCCCCGCCCGGTGCAAGGACACGCCAGGCTTTATTGTCAACCGTCTGCTGGTGCCCTACATGGCCGACGCCATCCGCCTTGCTCAGCGCGGCGATGCCAACAAGGAAGACATTGACATTGCCATGAAGTTGGGCGCTGGGTACCCCATGGGGCCCTTTGAGCTCTCGGACATGGTCGGCCTCGACACGCTGCGCAACATTCTCCTCGGCTGGAAGGCCGAGTATGTGGGCAAGTCGGGTCTGACCGAGGACGTGGTGGAAACAATTCCCATCCTGGACCAACTCGTGGCCGAGGGCAAGCTGGGACGCAAGACGGGCGAGGGCTTTTACAACTACACGAAGTAACTGAGCGCTAGATGGTTGCCCTTGCACTCTGTATGGAACCCCACATATTGCCCAGTCAAACCATGAAGCCAAAAACGAACGCCCCCCGCTGCAGCTTGCTGTATAGTCGATGAATAGAACGCGCCAGGGTCGGGGATTGTGACATGGAGAGCTGATAGGACTGGTAATGGTGATCGTTGGTGGTAGGCGCAGGGCGCATGTGACGCCGATGTGGGATTGTGGGGAAGGAGAGCAATGGTCGATGATGGTGTCATTGCCACGTCAACTGGCGGCGTTGGGCCTCAGGCTGAGGCCTGCTGGCGCTGATTAGTAGTTGTGAAAGCTGGACCTTCGAGTTGTCGCGCACAGGCCAGCAGGTCACGTGCACATCCCCTGTTCCACTGCTTGTACTGCCCTCTTTGGCACCACCTCTCCTTCCCCTTCCCCTTCCCGTACCTCTCGCTCGCCTTGTTCCTTGCGTATCATATTCACTCGCTGATGTTCTGTGCCTTAGAGACTCTATAGGTGCCTTCCCGGTCCTAACCCCCGCCACATTGTACTAAACGCAAAGCAGAGCATCGTCACTGCGCATAGTCGACCTATTCGACCTATACTCGACTTGCTCCACCAAACAGGTGCTCTCTGCTACTACCTTCTCAGGCGCGTGGGTACACCCACAGATTTGGTCCGTGTTCAATACGGAGACGCCGCTGGATCATTTGCGTCCGACGATGATCCGGACGCCAAGGGAGGCGCAGCAGATGATGATAGGGACCGAGGGGGATGTTTTGAGACGCTGGTGGCATGCACCCCGGGTTGCCAGCCCAACGACGATGCGGCGCACGTCTTCCATTGGTCTCGCCCTGGGGCCAACTCACCCTCACGCCCGATTCCAGCCACGGAGCTCCGCCCTTCCTACCGCTCCGACTGGCCGTGGACGGGCAACGCCGGCTGCGGGGGCGGGGGCAGTGGCCACCACCACGAGGATGGCGCTCGCAACGGAGTGGAGTGGAGTGGAGTGGAGTGGAGTGGAGTGGAGTGGCTACCAAGTATACAGGGGGGCAGCATTTGGCTGGTCTTTGGGTACGTTGCAGTATGTCACGTGATATCTTCCCCACCCTGTGGCAACATTTCAGGCTGCCTTTGGCCGCCGTCTCAGGCGGCGAGATTGTCGGCAGGCGACGCGAAGAGCACGTCCGGGGCGCCGCCAACACCCGACTCCCACCTACAAACGTTCCAACGCCAACTGCCGGCGCAATGAGC
Source organism: Moniliella sp. 'wahieum' (assembly GCA_003971905.1). Lineage (NCBI taxonomy): Eukaryota > Fungi > Basidiomycota > Moniliellomycetes > Moniliellales > Moniliellaceae > Moniliella > Moniliella sp. 'wahieum'. Next base: position 515,014 of record RSEE01000041.1, on the reverse strand, counting down.
GTTCCTCCTCCCACTGGCTCTGTCGCGTCCCGCTTCGTCTCCCAGACCGAGCTGACCGAGGCGCAGCAGCGCCGCCAGCGTGAGATCAAGGAGGCGTACGAGCGGTAGGTTGGCCTGGCGATGGAGCGCATCCCGCGTGGCAGGGTACCCTTGGATCCGTTGTACTGACAGCCTGAGGGGCGGTGCACTGTGTGGGCAGGATGGGCAAGACGCCTCCGCCGGAAGACCAGGAGGAAGCTGCGCCGTACGATCCACGCACGCTGTGGGAACAGCTCAAGGCCAACAAGGATGCCAAGCAAGAAGCGCACGAAGAAAAGTATCGGTTGGCCAACCAGTTTCGCGGGATCGATGTTGCCGAGTCGCAGTTTTTGTCCGAGGTGGAAACCAAGCGACGCAACGCCGAGCAAGAGGCGGCGCGGGCGGAACAGGCCGAGTTGGAACGCTTTCGACGCCAAGCGGAAGAACGCGCACGGCCAAGTAAAGCGCCCCGTGTGACCCCCAACACCGCACCGACCCTTGCTTCCGTCCCAGGCTCGGTCTCTGTTTCCACCACCTCCTCATCGGCCCCGCACGCCTCGGCTTCCTCTTCCGCTGCCTTACCACCCAAACTGAAGGCCAAACCGGCCAAACGCAAGAGGGATACGTTGGGATTGGGCCTTGTGCGCAAAAAGCCAACGCCGGCCCTGCCCACCAATCCCGCTCGCTCTCCGGCGGTGGCAGGAGCAGCAGGAGCAACAAAAGCGACAGGAGCAGCAGGAGCAGCAGCATCGACCCCACCTGATACAAAGTCAGCGCCTTCCCACTCGGCGAACCAAGCCTCTAGTGGACCTGCGCCGGCCTCTTCCTCCTCCTGACGCATCCGATCCGAAGCACAAACGAAGCACGAACGAAAGGTGGAAGAGAGGATGGAGGAGAGAGGATGAAGCCCAGAAGCCCGGTGGGCGGGAGAGGACAAGCGGGAAAGCAGTCGCTGGTGCCCGACATTGGGAAATAGGCATCCGACGTCCGACGTCCCTCAGGTCTCACGTTCAACGTCCAACGTAGCACAAGCTCTGCTCCATCGACGAGAAGAGCGTATGTTGCGTTCCACGCCTCGCCACCCCGACCCGCTTCGTCCAGTTGCGCCGCGTGGAGTCAGGGCGACGGGGAAGGACGAGGGTACAACGGAATGGACACAGGCAGGGTCGCGAGCGTCCAGTGGAGACTACAACAGTATGGCTACAATAGGATGGCTACAATCGGATGGCTACGATCGTATTAGAGTGTGTCGTGAGGACTGGGAGGGCGGGTTGGCCGGCGCAAGTGAGGCCGGCAGGCGTGAGACGAGACGAGGTGGGACGTGCCGCCCACGCGCACCACGTTGGAGCGGTCACGCGGGCGGCCCGTTACAGCTAGCCCACAAACCATCTGCCAACCAACCAACGAAGGGAGAGTGCCCGCGTGACCGAGCGACCGAGTAACACAGCGGCGATAGAGTGGCCGAGTGGTTGGGGGGGACTAGTACTACTAGTACGCATATAAGTGCTGACCTACGGAGGACGTGGATGATGAATGGCAGACTAGAATGTAGTCTTGCCCACCCCCCCCACGCGCCCACGCACCAACGGAGGTGTGGGATCGATACTAAGAATGATCCCGCTTCATCACGATCCTTCATCGCATCATCGACATTGACCTCTGCATCAATCAAGGGGGGAGCCAGGCCAGGAGCCAGACCAGGAGCCAGACCAAGACCAAGACCAAGCCCGGCCTACCGTATACCATGGTATTGCCGTTCCCGCCACAGGCGCAAGGCGCAAGGGAGCAAGACAGGGCGTCTGAAACGAAGGCAGCGAGGAGGGGGAGGGGGGTATGGGAAAGGGGAAGAGGAAGAGGAAAAGGACGAGCCGAAGAGGAAGGGGAAAAGCAAGAGGAAGAGGAAGGCGGAGGCAAAATGCGAGCCAAACAAGACAGTGTGCGTACAGCTGTTCCACCCCGCTGGCCCACTCCCCACACCTCACTCCTCACTAGCACCTGCACCACGCACCACGCACAGCGCGAGCACGCAATCCGGCAGCCTCGCTTCTCCGCACGGCACGGCATGCGAAGCCTCAAGCTCCAAGCTCCAAGCTCCAGGTCCCTCGAACCTCAAACCTCAAACCTCATGGCTAGTTCCCCCCCTCGAGGCCCAAGGGGGGCAAGTCGGGCGTATCGCGCCCGCGCTCGCCCTCGTCCAATTTAAGCGAGCGGTTGCGACTGCGGGCCAAGCGTGTGCTGACCCCACCTACGCCCGCACCCGCACCCGCACCCGCACCTGCACCCGCAGCCGCAAGCGAGTCCCCAGACGCCGCGGACGCAGACGCGACGCGCGAGCGCGACTTGCCCCGCGGCAAACCAGGGAGCAAGGAGCGTTTACGCTCGACCGTGCCGGTCGGGGAGGTGCCGAGCGCAGGGAGGGGCGGCACGTGTCCCCTTGTACCCCCCCTGTAGTCGGGGAGAGCGAGGCGGGCGACGCGCTGAGCACAGTCACGGCTGGGTTGACCGGCACGTTCGTGCTCGTGCTCGTGTCGGATCCCGATCCGGGCGCTACCGGCGCAGGCATACTGAGCCGCGGCAAGCGCGGCCGGGAGCGAACGCGACGAGGTTCGGACGCAGGCGTAGGGTCGGGTCCCGGTGCAGGTGCCTGTGCCGTGCAGGTGCAGATGAGGGCAACGGGAAGGGTACGGGACTGTTCCTGCTCGGGGTGGAGCCGAGGGAGGAGGCCGAGGAACGGCTGTAACTTGCGCGGGGCGGGAGCAACTGCGACTCGTCCAAGGCTGCACCTGCACCTGCTTCGCCGCTGCCCAGCCAGAGGGGAACGCATGCAGTGCGCCACTGGCACTGTGTTCGCTCGCTCCCGACCCCGACCCCGACCCCGATCCCGAGCCTGAGCCTGAACCCGACCCACAGGGGCCAGGCTCAAGTCCAACTCCTCTCCCAGCTCAGGGACGCGCGCAATAGGATGCACGGTGCGTGGGGTGCTGCGCGCGTCGGACCACGGCGCAGGCACGGGCGCGGGCGGTAGCGCGGGCTGCGCAGGTAGGCGTGCGCTGGGAATCGAACGTGTTGGCGCGCTGGGGCAGCGGGGCGGACGGGGCGGCGGGCAGTGGCTTGCGCGCGGTACGGCGGCGTCGGAGGTGGGTGGGCAGGGTGCGGCGGAGGGTCTTTCCCGCCCCCCTCGCGGGCCAGAGCTGTGCCGAAGCTGTGGACTGAAGCTGGGTCGAGCTGTGGTCGAAGCTGCAGCCGAGGGCGCAGCGACGAGTGTAGACGCGTCGGTGGAGACGGACGCGTGGCGGGAGGAGGCGAGGGAGGAGGATACGCGTGCGGCCGGGCCGGTGGAGAAGGCGTGGTGATGGGAGGGCTTGGAGGGGTTAGAGGGGGGGGGGGACTGGGACTGGAGGGCATGTGCAGGGGGGCAGTGGCGGGGCGGAGGGAGGGCGGGAAGGAGGGGAACGTAGGTGGCGGAGCAAGGGGTAGAGGGTGGATGGGTGTTGTGCCAAAACGTAGCGAGTGCGAGTGCACGTCGTGGGTAGTACGCGGCCTGGATGTTGGCGAGGATGAGGATGATGTGTGCCATGGCGTACTTGGCGCCGTCGATGAGCATGGGCAACTCCTCGGCCAGCTGGGCGTGGTGGGCCATGAAGCTGGCTGCATGGGCTTCTGTCGCGGTCAGCGCCGCCTTGGACCGACGGCGCCATGCCCGAGATACCGAGCGAGGAGAGGTGGTGCTTCGACTCGGAGCTGGCGTGGCCAGGGGCTCTACAAAGCGCTGCTCCAAACGCAAAACTCGCGCTTGGCCTCGTCGTACGACCCGCGCGTGCTGCGTCAGCACACTCGAGCATATCTTGGTCACGTCCGCCAAGAAGAGCTGCACCTTGGTCCGCACCGTACGGTCGAGTCTGCGCCAGCTGAGCGCAATGCCGTGGCGGACAAGGTAGAGGAACGCGCTGCATGCGCAATGCCCACCGCGTCGGCCTCGGACCACTCGCCCGGGCCTGGGGTGGTGGCGCGCCGCCGGTCGCCGAGGACGGGTGGAGCGCAACGTGATGCCCCTGGCGGGCAAACTCGACATAGCGTTCGGTGAGATGGATTTGACTCCAGAGCATGTCGTTCGCTGCCTTGATCCAGTTCTGCGACGCTTTGGACAAGACAATGGCGCAGGTGCCCAGGACCTGGACCTCGTTCAGCTGCTCTGCCACCTCGTCCGACTCGCCGAGGGAGAGGGCGAGGTGTGGCGGATACGCTGCAGCTCAGGGAGCGTCTCAATGTCCATCGCGGGCAACCGAGTGGTCTTGCGCCGGGCCATCTTATCGGCCTTCTTTCTCCTTGGCCTCCTTGGCTTCCCGCGCGGCGCCTCGTCCTTGTCCTTGTGATTGTGACTGTCCTTGTCCTTATCCTTGTCCTTGCCACCGCGTTTCGGCGGCCGGAACAAGCGCCCCGAGTGCGGCAGGCGGCGACGGCCCTTTTGTTCTTGTGGGGCACGCCTCCCTCGGCGGCCAAAAGCGCATTGAGGCGGGCGACCAACTGTTCCACCTTGGCCTGTGCGATGGTCAGGGCGGCGCGTTGGGCCTCGAGGCTCTCGTGGGACTCGGCGCTGTCCGAACCAAGCGGAGGTTTGCCAGCGCTTCGGCGGGTTGGCCGAGGCTGAGGGGCGTGGCTTTGAGTACCTGGTGTAAGAGCAGCGGGTACTTGAGCAGCGCTGGATCGGTTTGATCAGCAGCGAGGGCAAGTCCCATGACGTGGTCTGCACTCGAGCGACGGCATTGGCGTGGGCCAAAAAGGCGCGGGTGGCAGGCTGCTTGCTGACCATGTGCGGCGTTGGATCGACTTGGTGTGGGCGGTAAGTAGGCGGTATAAACCGCGTCAATCTCTGGCATCTGTCATTGCGCGCGAAGCAAGGCAAGCAGAGGGGGTAGCGATCCGTAGCGGCACAACGGCAGAAAAGGGGGTTAGGGGATCCACAAATACAGAAACAAACAGACAACAAACCAAACCAAACCAAACCAAACGAGAATACAACGCACCATACGAAGGAAACACTGGCCAGCGCCTTACCCATCTGTGGGGCAGGACGGGCTTGGAGCTGCGGGGCGGGGTGTGCCCGCGACCCAGACCGAGCGGCGGCAGCGGGAGAGGCGCCCGGAAGAGGGGCGTGAGGTTGCTGGAGCTGAGGCTGGGGAGGGCAAGGGGGTCCGATGCAAGCCCCGGTACCGACGAGGGCACCGGCAACGAGGAAGCCGCTGGGCGCTCCGGGGTGTCATGGAGCGTCTCCTGCAGCTGCGCGTCCTGCTCCGCGCTCGGCCTACCTGCAGAGGGATAGGAAGGTCCGAGGTTTACCGTCGACCGGCGGATGCCAACGTGGACCCGACGGACGCTGGTTCGGGCGGAGGCGAGATCAAGGTAGCTGCATGCGCAATCCCCTCCAAGCGCTCGGCCATCAACATGGCCAGTACCGCCATATCTTCCACATGGGCAAAATAATGTCCAGGTCGTCCTGCGTAAGGGCGCCTGCAGCTGCTCTGCATCGTCCCCAACCAAGGCCCAATGCCCACACCAGGCACCAGGGCAGCAGCCGAGGCGGCTGGGAGCGTGGCGTGCGACGAGGTGGCGAGCGAGGAGGCGGCCAAGGTACCCGCACTGGCACTCGGACTGCCGGCCGGTACCGCCCGTGCCCGTGCCCGCACGATTGTGGTAGGGGTGGGTAGCCGCACTGGCAGCGCGATCGAACGAGTCGGCGTCCTCGGTGACTTGTGAGCTGGTGGTGGTGTGGGAGGAGGAGACGCTAGGGCGCGGGTTGGAGCCTGCGCTGAGACTGGGCCGGCCCGCAGGGCCTAACACCAACCCCGGTGCTGGAGAGGCGCTCAAAGGTGGCGGAGGCCGCAGGTCGGCGGTGCCTGCGAGAGATGCTTGGCCAGCGCGTCCCGAGCCGGAAGGAGGTACACGTCCCTTATCACTCCTAGATCATGGGCATACCTCATCTCTGACTCCCACAACTCATACACCACCTTGGCGCGTTGACCTGCAAGTCGAGCTGGGAATTGCCCGATTCGGCATCCAACTCGTCGTGCTCTTCGCCTCATGGCATCGCCTTCGCCATCACCTTCTTCTTCTTCGCCGTCTTCGCCTTCGCCTTCGCCTTCTTCTTCCTCTTCCCCTTCCTCTTCCAATTCAAGCTCGGTTTCCGCTCCAGTACGATGGACCTCCTCGGTATCGCCGGTGACATCTCCAACGTGAGGGTCGTCGAGGTGCTCTCTTCGTCCGAAGGGGGGAACGCGTGCTCGTCTGTCCCGAGGGGGTGGGAGGCGAGTGCCGGCGCCGGGCTGGCCACGTGGGCAGGCGCGACAGCCAAGCTCATGGCCATGCCTAGCGCAGAGGAACGCGACGGCGGTCAGGGGAGGAGTGGGAGGACGGGAACGGGTATGGGTCGGGGAGTGAGAATGCGAATGCGAGTGAGAGTGAGAGTGAGAATGCGAATGGGGATGGGAATGGGGATGGGAATGGGGATGGGAGGTGAGATGAGGGTAGTGGTGGTGGTGGTGGGCTGGAGGGGGGGAAGAGGGTGTTCGTCAGCGGCCTCGGATACGCCAGGGAGCAAAGGGCGGTGAGGCGCCGACGCCTCGGCTGGGACGGCGAGCGTGGTGGGGCTTGGATGCGGGGGCGGCGGCCATGGCCTCGTAGTAGGCCTTGGCCGACGTGTAGGGTGACGTGGGCGCCGAGGGTGATGCGGTGCGCGCGGAGCGCCAGCCCCAGACGGGAGGCGCAGCGTCCAGAGACGTCATGCTGGCCGCAGCCGAGGCCGCAGCGGGGAGGCAGCCATGAACGAGCGGCGGGGGGCGGTGGAGGAGGGCCGCGGGGGCGCAGACACGGACGAGGGGGGAGAGACGAGGGCAGGAGGCGGCCCCGCGGAGGAGGAGCGGTGCCAGGGGGCATGGCGTCCTGGGACGGCAGCGGCCGGGAGGGCAGCAGCGGCGAGGGCGGGTCGTCGGCCGTGACAAGGAACGAGGCGGCGGGCGGGACAGGCAAGGCAGGGCCGTGGCGGGCGGGGGGGTGGCGCCACTCGCGGCGGGGTCGCGGCGGGGCACGGGGGAGCTGGGGCGGAGGGCGCCGCAGAGGGGGCGTCCGAGGGGTGTGGGGTGGTGGCGGTGATGGGGTGATGGTGGTGGGGATGGGGATGGCGGTGGTGGTGGTGGTGGTGTGTGGGGGTGGTGGGGGGGGGCAGCCGAGGCGGGGCGGCGCGGGGGCAGCGAGGGCGAGAAGTGCCTGTTGCTGCCTGGCTGGGCTGCGGCGGCGCGTGGTTGAAATTGGGATTGGGACGGGCGGGGTCTAACCGCAGCTGCCACGTCGGCCGCCGTGCGGCGTCGTCCTCGTCTCGTCGGCACTGCCTTCCTCGCTGATGTGGCCCGCGAGCGCCGCGCCGCGCCGCAGCTGCCTGCGCCACCGGCAGGGGCTCGCCCATGCCCAGCGCAGGCACGGCAGGCGCAGGCGCACTGGCCGCCGCACCCGCCGGCTCCAACTCCAACGAGCTCGATAGCCCTGGCAGCGCAGACGAGTCCGAGAGGGAGAGGTAGGACAGGCGGGAGCGCGCGGTGCGCACCGAGCTCGTGTCGACATGAGCGAGGCCATGGAGAGTGGGCGAGCCGATGTGGTGGGCGCCGAGGCGGCTGGTGCCTGACCCGGTGATATGGACGTGGACGTGGACGTGGACGTGGACGAGAACGTGCGTGGGCCAGTGGAGAGGGCGGCCTGCGCCGCACGGGCACGAGGGGAGGGTGTCGGGGGCGTGTGGTGGGTGGGGGACGAGGGCAGGCGCTCGGCCATGGCGGCGAGCTGCGGGGTGGAAGTCCAGTCGACGGGGCCCGCGTGGGCCGGCACCGACGCCGAGGAGGAGGAGCGGGTGAGCTTAGGGGCCGCGGGAGAGGCTGCGTCGGCCGGCGGCTCAGGACCAGACTCAGGCTCAGGATCAGGCCGGTGCGGGCTTCCGGCCGCCGTGCGGAAGGAGAAAAAGGAAGGGAGAGAGGGAGGCTCGTCGGCAACGCTCCAGCGCTTGGTTGGCGTGGTCCACACGTCCGAGTTGGCGCTCACGATGCGTTCCAGGGCCGGGGTCGTGGGCCAGCGGGGACGCATGGGACGCACGCAGCCCATGGGGCGAGACGGGGATGCCAAACGCCGACGGCGGCCCGGGCACGGGCACAGGGTGGGAGGAGGAGGTTCCTCGGCGGTGGCGGGGCGGCGGCGCGGGCGCACCTTGCTGCGTTCGCCGGTGGGTGGTGTGGGCGGGGGCGGCGACGGAGCACGCGTGTGGGGCGCGCGGGCGCGGCGTGCAGGCAGCGGCGGCAGCGGCGGGGAGCGGGGCGCGGCGGGCGTGGGAGGAGCAACGGGCGGGTCGTGCTGGCGCTTGCGGGGCGCAGGGGGGGAGGCCGAGGAAGAGGCGGCGGCGGCCCGTGTCGGAGGGCGTGGTGGGGGAGGTGGGGCGGCGCGGCTGCTGGTGGGGTCGCGGGCGGAGGGCGAGGCGAGAGGGAGAAGCTGGTGCGCGAGGCGGCGGGGGCGCAAAGTCGCGGGGAGGGGCGTGTCGTGGGCCGCGCTGGCGTGCGCCGGCGGGGCGGGTGTTGGTGGTCGCGCACAAACAGACGGCGCATGGGCGGGGCGGGGAGGGGGCGGTGTGGCCCACGCGTCGTCCAGCGTGCTCGTGGCCGTCGTCGTGGCGGTGCGCAGCGCAGCGCCGATGGCAGAGACGAGGCGGAGGGGATGTGGGCAGGAGGAAGAGAAGGTGTAGTGTTGCACTGCCACACACTGCCCCCTGCGCGGTGCTGAGTCGCAGAGCGCAGGCGCTGAGGCAACTGTGGGGCTTGTCGATTAATTTCTGGCGGCCCGAGTCAAGACTGCGACAGCTACTGACTATGTCTCCCACAGATATGCGTGTGTGCGTCAGCGATCCAGTGCGCCCAGTCACAAGCTAGTCACAGGCCACAACCCCCCCTCCACCCGCACATGTCACCGCACGCCCACCCGCCACCCACCCCCTTGCTCGGCACGCGGGTGGACATAGCACACACCCACGCCAGACGATGCAGGTCCCCAGCGCACTCGGCCGCGGCCACATCCATCCCGTGGGGCACAAACACAGCCAGCCAGCCCAGCCAGCAGCCAGCCACAGCGCTCGGTGGGGTATGGCCGTCCAGCAGGCCGCAGGCAAAAAAAAGCAAAAACACAAAAAGGAAACATGCACACGGGACGCAACACAGCGCCGGCCGTGTGGCCTTTTAGGACCTGACTGGCGTCGGTGCCAGGCCGGTCAACACGCGCTTGGTCGCGGTAAATACGCGTTCCTTGGACATGAACAGGATCGCAGCCGTCAACACCGACTGGAGCAACTTGGACGAGATGCCGTGGTACAAGCCCCGATCCTGCACACAAGCCCCAAGCCCGAAGCACAAGTCCGCAAGGTCAGTCAGTATCGTCGATCCAATCCAGTCCCAAGGGGGGGGGCACGTACCCTTCCTGCCGCACAATGTCCGTCATTGCCGTCCAGACATTCGGGTTCTTCGTCTTGCCCATCGCGGCCTGTTGGCGCGACTTGATCACGATCTGGGGTAGGTGAGGCCCGTGGCAAACAACTTGCTCACCGCGCCGAGGAGGAAAAGTCGAGGTCAGTCAGGCTGACGGCCTTGCCTGCTGGTGCGCGGGCCAAGCGCGAGGTGACGAGCCAATTCTTCAGCTGCTCAAATGCCGTGTACTGCAGAATCGGGTTGATGACCAACACGAGTGCTGGTCCAATGCCCTTCCACAGCGCCAAGACGCCGTCGGTCTTGACGATCTGCTTGAGCGTGGCGAGGAAGCCGAGCTTGCGCAGCACGCCAGCCGACGCAGGCTGGTTCGAGCCAGGCACGGGCGAAGGCGCCTCGCGCACCGTCTGCCGCGTGTTGACCACCAAATGGGGTTGGACAGAATCGAGGTGACCACACCGGCCACCAGACCAACAGCCATGGACTCGGCCGTGGTCAGTGCGCCGCCCGACGCAATGGTCGCCTCGGCTGTGGTGGCGGCCGCGGCGGCCGAGGCATGCTTGGCCGTCAGGATGACATCGCGCAGATGCTCAAAGGTAAAGTAGTAAAGAAGTTGGTGGCCGAGATGCCGACGAGGGAGGAAGACAGGCCGGAGTAGAGGCCAGCCAGGCCCTCGCGCGCCACAATCTCGCGCGCGGCCTGGAGCATGCCGGGCTCGGGGGCAGAGGCGGCAGCGGCCTTGGCGCGCTTGTGGACGGCAGCGCGCATGCTGATGGTGAGCAGGGGGTAGGTGGAGGTCATGGCGATCATGCCGCCGACGCCGCCGGCGGCAGCATGGATGAGAGAGTCGTTGGACATGGCGCACAGGCGGCAGCGAGCGAGAGGCGGGACGGAGGGGGAAGAAAGAGGTGGGGTTTAGGCGACGGGGGGCGCATAAAGACGGTTGGGCTCAAGTGGGGGTGCTTTCAACTTTCAAATGCACGCCTGCGCCGCCCCGCCGGCTGGGCGCGGACCCGGCAGCCGGAGGCAGCACCCGGGTAGGGTTGCACCCATGGCGTGGAGGGGCTGACGTCAGCTGATGCCAGGCCTGGGCTATTGGCAAGCCGAGGGGAAGACTATGCACTTCGCACTCCACCTCTCGGTGCCTACCTCCCGTCCTTGGCCGGGTCTACTTTCCCACGGTGATGCCGGGGCAAAAGTTCGAGGTGCCGGCAAGACCGGTGGCCTACGACGCGCCATCGTGTCCCGCCGCCGGCGCCTGGGCCGAGACGCTTGCGCCACGCTAGGTTGTGGCGTCCACTGTGTGCCTCTGGCAAAGCACCCGAGGGTGGTCTTGTCCCCTGCCGCATTGCATGACTTGTTACTTTCCGTTGTTCTCTGTTGTTTGTTTGTTCTGGAGGGGAACGAGGGGGTGGAGTGGAGTGGAGGGGAGTGAAGTGGAGTGAGTGGAGTGGAGAGGAGAGGAGAGGAGAGGAGAGGAGAGGAGTGGGAGGAGGAGTGGAGTGGAGTGGAGTGGAGTGGAGTGGAGTGGAGTGGAGTGGAGTGGAGTGGAGTGGAGTGGAGTGGAGTGGAGTGGAGTGGAGTGGACATGGTAGCCCTTAGATCTCCTCGTCCCAGCGGACGTTAGCCAAGCGGTACTCGTCCAAGGACCAGTACTCGCGGCGTACGCCTTGCCAGTCCTCTTGTGTCACGCCCGGGGCCATATGGTGCCAATCGACGCGCAAGCCGATCTCGCGCAAGTCGAGCTCGACCACCGCGGTCATCACGTCGTACAGAAACGCATTCGTCGCGGCCAAGCCGTGGAAAAAGCCAAAGCGCGCATGCGGGCCCGAAGCCAAGAGCGAAGGCAGCTTGTCAAAAAACGATCGCAACGCCCCGTAGTCTTCACTGTACGTGTCAAAGTAGATGGCATCCAGCGGGCCCAGCACCTCCGTGCCTCGGCTGCCTCAGCTGGCTGCTCCGCATCCGTCTCGCCCGGCTCGGCATCAAGGTGCGCCCACGCTTCCGCAAACGCGGTATCGCTCAGGGGGCCCGTGGGGTCCGCCACGGCGTCCTGCCACGTCGACGGGACAACGACCACGCCGGGCTTGGGCGAGGCGAGTGTGCCCTGCACGGAGCCTGGGGGCCGGAACGGGGTAGAGGTGGAGGCAGAGGTAGAGGTCGACGTCGACGGCGCTAGCCAACCCGTTTGTTCCATCATGGCCAGCGCGTCGGGGTGGGGTTCGATGATCACGTGGCGCGGGGGCAGTGAGATTGGAGGAACCGATCGACGATGCCCAATCCGAACCCGACGTTGAGCACGCTCCAGCCCTGGTCGTCTGGGTGGGTGGGGTGATGGGGCGCGGCGAGCGCAGCAGCCGAGGCACGCATAATCTCCGTCTCCCACGCTGCCATGACCATGTTGCCGTCCTCGTCCAGACACCGTTCCACCTCGCCCGACGACGAGGTGAGGAAACGCAACTTGCTCTGGAGAAAGTTCTTGTTGTGTTCGTCAGTTCCTCCTGCCCGGCCGGCGTGAGCAGCACGTGCTCTTCCCCTGCTCGGTGGTGATTCGTTGGGCAGCAGGACCGCCAGCCGAATCGCTCACTGGCTCAGATTCTTTCTCCGCTCCCCTTGGTGCGCTTGCTCTTGCGCTTGCTCGGCTGCTTCGTCTTCTTCGTCTGCTTCTTCTTCATCTTCTTCTTGCTCCTCCTCGTGCCGTGCCAGCACAGTAAGCAGCATGGTCTGCCGCACGCCTTCGTCCAAGAGGTAGCGGTAGACCTTCTGATGGTTCAACGAGTACGCCACATCACCAGGGGTGTATCCCAGCGCATCGACCGCGTTCCACAGGCCACCACCTTGGACCAACGTCTGGACCAAGCTCAGCTGGCCCAGTTCGGCCGCCAAGTGCACCGCGGTCCACCCGGGCGAGTGGAGGTGGTCTGGTCATCGGCAAACGCCAGTGCGCCCGCTTTGAGCAGCGCCTTGGCCGCGCGCACTCGCCAGTCGGCCGGGTCGGCGTCCACCTGGTCACCCAAGAGGCCCTGGAGAAACTGCTGGGCGGCCGACGGCGTACGCTCGGCCTCGGCCTCACCAGTGTCGGGCGCAGCGCCATACGGCTGGGACCGAGCGTCGCACACCCACCGTAGGAGCGCACTCAGGTCCACCTCGGTGGTGGCGGACTGGGAAGGTGGGGTCATAGGGCCAAGGAAAGCGGCACAGGCGGGTGGGCAAGAAGCAAGATGCCAAACGCAAGACGCAGGTTGCGTCTCGGACAGTCAGTCAACTAGTCACCTGGCTTTTGTCTGCCGTCTCGGGTCTATTTTTTTTTTTACCTCTGCTGGGTTGCTTTTTGGAATTCAATTGATGAACTGATGCGCTCGCTATTTTGGGGCCGAATGGGGCTACTCGTCCAGCAGCTGGTTGTGGTTACTCATTTGACCGCCACCCAGCTTGACCACAGCTTGACCAGCTGGTCCGAGTGTCGGCTCGGTGGTGTCGGCTCGGTGGTGTCGGCTCCCAGCTGGGGGTACTGCGCCGCCAGCAGGGCGGGACAAGCTCGCAGGACCTAGCCAAGGGCGGTGAAATACAGTGGCATCGCGAGGCGCCACCCTTTTACAGCACACTGAGCAAGGTTTTCTCGTTGCGAAAGAACAAGGACAGCTCATGGCAGAGGACTGGTGGGTGCGACGATGACCATCGTTTCCAGTCATGCTCACATCCAGCTTCAAGCCGTAGTTTCCGTCCAAGGGAGAGGTACAAAAAGGTCGGCAAGTGGTGCAGATGCAATGAGCATACTATGCACATGTGCAGGCGCCGACGGACATCCAGTCAGAGTAGGTCCGCGCAAGCCGACAATATGAAGGCCTCAACGACGTCCTCTCGCTGCCCTGCCGCCTCCCTACGCGCGGCCCCCGTCGCCGTGGGAGTGGAGACGCAGCCCTGAGCGACGACACGCCGGCCCGGTCGAGCCAATGGCGCCAACCGAGTTCTATCCACGCCCACTCGCTCCCTGCCCCCCTTCCCTCCCCATCTCTTTGAATCAGAAATGATAATCATTACTCACTGGGAGCCGTGGCAGGCTGGGAACGGTGCTGCCTGCCTCGGCCCGTGCACATAGTTCCACCCCGCCCTCATTACATGAAGATCCCCCAGTCATGCAACCGATCGCACGCGTCGTACCGCTCCTCCCGGATCTTCTCCAACTTGTCCGTGTCGGCGCCGATGCCAAAGAAGCCCGAGGCGCTCTGGAGCTTGCGCTGCTGCAGCTCGCGGAAGCGCGAGCACTGGGTCGCTAGTTTGTTGGTGTAGTCGGTTTCCACCCGCGTCTCGAACCCGCCCAGGCCGCCATTGGACATGGACTGCTCCGCGACAAAGGGATGCTGGTTCCACTGGCCTTGGTCAACGTAGTACGACACGCCGTGTTGGGGCGTGAAGCGTTGGTAGGTGTAGGAGCCAGTTGGCACAAACCGATAGCCCGGGTCGGCAGTGGAGAAGAAGGTAGGCGCATAGGACAACAAGGAAAACAGCCCCAGCAACAGCAATGGCATCAGTTGGAACAAGGTGTTGGTCCAACTCTGATCTGCCTGTTGCTGCGCACGCTCGCCTTGGCGCGGCCGCCGGCCGCCGGCACGGTACTGCCGGAACCCCCCGGGCCCGCCAAACGTAAACGTTGCCCCACCGGGCCCAAAGCCGCCGCCACCAAAGCCGCCACCGCCAAAGAAGGCGTTGAACAGGTCCTCTGCATTCACCTCCTCGGCAAACATGCCATTGCCAGGACGAGGGCCAAAGCCGGGTCCCCGCGCAAAGGGGGAGGCAGAGGAAGAGGCACCGCCACCTCGTTGCTCAGGATCGCCACCAAACCGATCGTACATCGACCGTTTGTCTTCGTCCGACAAGACAGTGAAGGCCTTGGACACCAACTTAAATGCCTCGTCCGCCCCCGGCGCTGAATTCTTGTCGGGGTGCAACTGCAGTGCCAATTTGCGATACGCCTTTTTGATCCCATTCGGCGTCACGGTCTTCTCCACCCCGAGGCATTGGTAGTAGTCACTCCCGGCCGCGTGGATGCGCTGGACGATCTGCACTGCTCCTGGGTGTAGGAGCGCTCCGTTCTAGGCGGTGTGGACGAGGAAGCGGAAGGAGAAGCGCCGGCGCCGGCGCCTGCAGCGGTGCGGCGGGTGGTCGAGCTGGAAGCAGAAGGGGTGGCTGTCGAGGCGCCTTGGGCCGGGTCGGCGCCCGATGCAGAGGCAGAAGCACCGCACGAGCGCCTTCCCTTTCCAAGCGGGCGACTAGAGCTTCGGCTTCCGGGGTGCAGCCAATGGCAACGGCCTTGCGCGCCCATTTGAGTGCGCCGGCCGTGTTGCCGGCTGCATCGTGTTTGAGCGCGAGGGCAAGCGCCTTGGCGGCGCCGTCAACGTCGCCCATGGGGTCGGGTGGGTGGTTGGTCGGGGCGTGGAGGGAGAGGGGCGAGGGGCGGGTGCGGTGCGGCGCAGGCACAGGCGGCGGGAGGGAGGCAGAGGTGGTGGCGAGGCGCGCGAGGCAGCGCAACGCACGCCAGGCACGCCGTCTGGCTGCATGCCGGGGGCAACGCCGCTCTCGGCGCCCCAGGCGGAACTGGCCAGCAGGAATAAAAACGCACCGCACTTCCACGTGGTGCCGCGCACTTGAAATTGCAGCAGCCCAGCTGCCGTTGCGGTCGCTTCAACTCACACGTACACTTGTCTATCCAGGTTACCCTCAACTGCCTGCTCCGGAAAAGGAGAGTAATTTCATGGTGTTGGGGGTCGCTTTGTCTGCCATTACAGACCCGAGGCCGGTCGGCTAGTTCGACGGCGCGCCGGTGGGTGGGCCTGCGGTACTTCCCGCCTTTCTTTGTGCCGACCTCCAACCAAGCGAATACGTGTGCATGGAACCGTCAAAGGGTTTCGGCGGGGAGGATGGTAAGATGTAGCTGCTCAAGAAGGCCCTGTATGGCCTGAAGCAAAGCTCACGGAGATGGTATGAGAAACTTACCAGTCTGTCCCAAACCATCGACTGCCCCTACAATGTCGCCGACCCGTGCGTGTTTACCCGTGTATACGGAAACGGTGGGGCCATTCTCTGTATATGGGTCTATGGCGCTTGCGTCGCTGCCTCATCTACCGCGGAATATAAACTAAAACTTCTTACGGAACCTACGCCTACATGTAGATATCAAGGACGGCGGTCCAGTAGGATAGTTCCTCGGTGTGCGCCTTGTCTTCCAAACTGGAAGAGAGTGCCACGTTTCTCAGGAGGACTTATAGATTAAAGCGAGCATGACAAGGTTTGGGCATGAGGCTGAGCCGCTTCATCGCCATCCCTTCTCCCTATTACGGGGGTTCAGCTCGTCCCCGATCCGAAAGCGAGCGACAGTGTCCGGAGGAGGAGGTACATCGCTTCGGCAGTGAAGTGGGAACACTGGGCTGGATCGCGTCTTGCACCGGCCCGGACGCTGCCTTTGCCGTGCGATCGCTTGGCCAATTCTGCGCAGACCCTAGTCCGCAGCATTGGACGGCTTTGGCAGGGGTAGGGGGTTACATGGGTCACACTGCTGGTTTAGCACTCCGGCTGCATCCTACCGTTGGCCCACCGCTGGAACTGTACACCGACAGCAGTCACAACGAACGGTAGGAGATCACGGCCACCTCTGGCCTGGCAGTCTACGGTTTTGAAGCGTTGGTTGGTTGGCACTCGGCCAAGCAGCGCGTGGTGGGACGCAGCACGCGTGACTCGGCGTACGTGGCAGCGAGCGAGGATGTCGCCCACGCTATAGCGCTACGTGAACTGGTGTTGGTGGAGCTTGGTGTTTTTCCAACAGGTATTCCTTACGCGCTTCGATGCGACTCGTCCGTGGCAGTCACCTGTGCCAACAATTGGGGTTCCGCCAAAGAAAACGCGCCACCTTGCTCGCTCCTGCCACTATATACGTGAAAGCAACCGAGTGAGTATCGTCGCCCCTTTGACTAATATCAGCAAAGATGTGGACAACGTCGACAACGTCTCCGACCTCCACACCAAGAGCCTGGGATACAAGGCCCTGGAGCCGCTACGTGACCGCGACTCGGATCCTATCCCTGACCTCCCCCACCTGGCCACTCAAGTTTTGGTGGAGATTGAGCTCGAGAGCTTGAGAAAAACCGTCGATGCAATACACCATCATGCAACTTCTTGCTCTCTGGTCTTCTACACGTTCGTATTATATGAGACCATTCATTTCTTCCGAGAGGCGATGGGTGCTAAATAGACGTGTGCACATCGCGGTTTCTCACAACTGAATTATCTGCCAACACGGGTCTAGCTGGTATAGCTCCCAGCGTTGTAGCGATAGTAAATTGCAGTGTACTACATGCATGCTGTTCAGGTTCAGGAGCTATCATATATAAGGAGCGCTAGGCTCAAGTATGGATTATGAGAGGATCGGGAGAGTCGGGAGTCCGTGGATGAAGATTCGGAATGCGCCGGCCCGGCACTCTGCATGTAGTGGCGGGCCATGCACCATGCGTTCCTGGTCTCTGGTCAGACTACTGATGCAATGATCAAGGTAGTAACCTTCACCTTGAAGCTTTTGTGAGCGCCTTGAAGCTTGAAGCTTGAAGCTTGAAGCTTGAGCTTGAATTGAGATCTTTTGGAGATCATCGATCTCATCGATCATGTCGGTTGTCTATGCCATTGGCATCGTGGAGCGCTGCACTCAGTGGAGCGTCAGATCTCAGAGGCATCCAAGATCTTCGACCACATGCCAGCAGGTGGCATGATATATGATAGTGATGGGGATGGTTTGACGATCGACCACGATCTGCACCGTTGGCCACGAGGTGAGAGACTGATTGCGTAAGAAAAGCGGCAAGTAATTGGCTGAGAATTTGATGAGAATGTAGCAGGGGAGAGAGGTGACCAGTGGACGGCGTTCGGGTTGCAGTGAACATGAAGAAAGGTAAATCCGGTATAACCGGTATGTTGAGACGTTTTGGAGCAGAGGGCTGGAAAGGGCTGGGGGGGTTCAGGCATCTGCTAGGCCTGCGATGTAATAGCAGGCCTGCTACGCGCCACGGGAGGCGTATGTGAGTAGGGTGATGGATACGAGGATCGGCGAGGCGATCGCTCCACGTGTGACATGTGACTTGTGCATGTGGGCTGGAGAGGTGCTGAGCGCTGACGCTGAGGTCGCTGACCATGTGAGCTGAGCCTCAGCGCTGAGCCTGACTGAGTTGATGATGAAAACGCATGTGGTGTTTGAAGCAGAGGGGCGGGGTGGAATGGAACAGGAACGACAGCTACAGGGCCGAAGGAAGTCCGACGACGCCAGCTAAGCGCTAAAGATGCTCCTCCTCGGCGCCCGGGCGCTTGAGAAAGTGGTGTGGTAGCGGTGGCGCTGTCACACTCCTGCTCGCGACAACAGAAACAACAGAACACGCTCTCGTGACGCGCGTGATGCGCTCGCTGGCCGAACAGCCGCACCTGGAAACGCTTGAGCCTGACGCGCTTGACGAGCTTGACGCGTGACGCGTGGGACGTGTGGGGAAGCGTCTCAGGCACCCGTGCAGTGCCTGTCAACGCTGCGGCGCAGGGGCAGTGTACAGTTGGATCGCATCACCGATACACATCATGCATCCTGCGCTGGGCCTGCCCAGCACGGGGCCTGTGTGGGGCGCGGTGCGCTATGTGCTGATTTTTCCAGCGGGCGGCGCAGTTTGATTGAAGCAGAGGGAGCGCCCCAGACCAGACAACGCCACTGCCGACGCCCAGTGGCTGCCCCCGCTCTGCGCCGCCCAGCACAACATCCCCTCCAGCACCGGCAGCCGTGGCTAGCCTTTATAGTATCGTAGTCTCCAGTCCCCCCTCCGGCCTCAGGCAAGGCCCCCGAGCACCTCCTGCGCCCCTTCTCTTCCACACCCTCCATCATTATATCCTCCTCCGGCGCGCGTCCCCCTCTGAACCCGCTCCTACCCGTCCACCTCCTCCTCACCACAGCGCATTCCTACAACGATCAATGGCATTGTCCTCGCCGTCCTCCCGCCCGGCACGACGCTCGGTGCTGCGCTCGGCGCTACTGGCCACCACTGCTGCTGCGGCGGCGGCTGCCACCGCTGCTGCTGCCACTGCTCCCTCTCGTGGCCGCCTGTTCGGCCGCGCAGCCCACCGCCCCGGCTGGCATTTCGAACAACGGTCAGGAGTTTGACCGCCAGGCGTTCGACTATGTCATTGTAGGCGGCGGCAATGCTGGTCTGGTGCTGGCCTCGCGCCTGACGGAACAGGCCAACTTGACCGTCGTCGTCATCGAGGCCGGCCCCAGTGGCGAAGGCGACGATCCCAGCGTCACGATCCCTGCAGCCAATGTACGTATATATCCCTCTCCAGTTGTCCCTCTAGGGTTCCCTCCGTTAACTGTGGCCCTTCCTTTCTTCCTACTATTTTGCATCTTAGCTGTACAACTCTTCGGTCGGGACCGACATGGATTGGGCCTACGTTACCACCTCCCAATCCACCTTGTTCAACCGTCAGCTTCCGTGGCCGCGGGGCAAAACGCTCGGTGGTTCGTCGGCCATCAACGGGCTCTACCTTGTGCGGCAGCCCGAGGTAGAGCAGAACAGCTGGTCCAACCTGATGGCCAACGTGAGCAGCGCTGCCCAAGACATCTGGTCCTGGAACAATGTGCTGGACGCTATGAAACGATCGGAAACCTACACCCCCATCGACGACGAGGCTGAGGCGATCATTGCATCCGGGAACCCAGGCTACCAGGGAACCTTGGTCCCTTACAATGCTTCCTACCATGGCAGCTCTGGACCGATTCACCATTCGTACCCTGGCTTTACGTACGAAGACGTGGGCGCGTTCCTCGGTGCTGCGGCGACGGCGACCAACATGGAGATTAACCAGGATGCATACGGAGGGAACAACTCGGGCCCCTTCTTGTCCATCTCCATCAACCCGGCTAACTGGACGCGTTCCTTTGCTCGCGACGGTTACCTGGACCCGAACTTGAACCGGCCCAATCTATGTCCTGACGGGGTACCAAGCCACCAGGATTATCTTTGACAACACCACCTCTCCTCCCACCGCGACCGGGGTTGAGTTTGCTGCCGGGCCAGGCCAGGTCAACTATACTGTCAACGCTAGCAACGAGGTCATCCTTTCAGTTGGTGTGATTGGGTCCCCGCAGCTGCTTCAGCTGTCGGGCGTGGCTGATGCCTCGGTGCTGGACCCGTTGGGAATTGCCCAAGTGGCCAACGTGCCCGGTGTCGGGTTCCATCTGCAAGACCACCTCTCTAGCTCGGTCAAGTTTTCTCCGGCCACCAACACCACCGTTGCCCCGGCCAAGTGACGGGCAATGCGACGGTGGACAGTTACGTCAACTCGGCTACGGCCTACATTCCGTCAGTAAGGTGCTGGGCGGCAATGTGACCACCTTCCTTTCCAAGTACCGTTCCAACATTGCCTCCTACGTGGACGCATACGATGCGCCGGCCAGCGTCAAAGCTGGCTTCCACGCGACGAGCATCGAGCTGGTCGATAACAGTACCCGCACGACGTGCCGGCCGTCGAGATTCTGCTTGGCAACACGTATGGCAACATTCTCGTCGTCGAGTGTGGTCTCCAGCACCCAGTCTCCCGCGGCAGCGTCAAGATCAACACCACCTCTCCCTTTGACCATCCCGCTGTGGACCCTGGCTACCTGTTGCACGAGGAGGATGTGACGATCATGCGGGAAGGCTGCCGCTTGGCCCGGACGGTGGGCACGACCGCGCCGCTAACCCAATTTGCCGCGACGGAATTGGCGCCGGGAGCGGCGGTGCAGTCGGACGCTGATTGGAACACGTATGTGGCCAACACGTCCGGAACCGAGTACCACCCCAGCTCGTCCTGCTCCATGTTGCCACTCGAGTTGGGCGGGGTGGTGGATGGTGAGTTTGCCGTGTACAACACCCAGCACCTTCGCGTCATTGATTCCTCCGTCCCGCCGCTCTCCATGTCGCAGCATCTCATGACCATCACGTATGGCCTCGCTGAGATTGGCGCCGATCTGATCAAGGCCAAGGCCAACAACCAAACTTACAAGGCCATCGCACCCAACGGCACCACCGTCTCTACCAACCCGACGGCCACCGGCAGTGTCCCTGCTGCCGCCAGCGCCTCGGGCACGCATGCAGCTTCTACCAAAACGCACAAAAGTGGTGCGGCCCACCCTCTGGTTTCGACAGTGGGAGTGGGGATGCTCGTCCTTGGGGTGTTGTTGCCTTGCTGTAACGAGATGCATAACGCCAAACACGCCAATCCCATTTAGTACTTAGTATGGTAGATGGGGGGAGTGGGAAGGTACCTTCCCCCCTCTCTTACCTCTCGCCGTACCGCGACATGCCTCTTCGCTGTCCCTCGCCCATCCTTTTCTCTGCCTATTATCATTACGCTCGATGCCAACGAGAGGAGCATTACAACGCATGAGAACGCGAATTTACTTATGACTCAACCCGCCGCTGACGTTCCCCTTTTGTCGCACATCTGTTCCTCGAACCATGTAGCCGCCATGTAGCCGCCATGTAGCCATTTGTTCGGTCCATGTCCTGGTCCCAAACGTCTCAACAGCACAGCTGGAAAGGGTATTGAACAGAGAACGGCTGCTCACGCTAGCACAGGTCTCCAAGTCGATGCTTTGGGAACATTACAGTACTTTCTCCACCTACCAACCAGGCTCGGACACATGTACGAACGTGGCGGGAAGAAACAAAAAAAAAAACAAGAAACAAAAAGCAGGCGTCGCACACCACTGCATACATTTGACCGTTGACTCTTTAGGGCAGGGAGAATGGGTCCGGAACAGACGCCGTTGTGGTGCTTGACATGAAATAGGGGTTAGGGCGGGTGGGTCCTCGCCTCAGATGGTGAACCATGGATGAAAGAGAGAGTGAGGGAAAGGAGAGGGGGGGAGAGGGGAGGCAGGGCAAGGGATGAGGGTGTGTGAGACGAGGGACGAGGGACGAAGGACGAAGGACGAGAGACAAAGGGAGAACACTAGGACAAAGGGAACCGCACCATGACCCCAAGCCTTCTCCGAACGTTCCACAGTGCGGTGAAAAAAGAGGGGGGAGGGAGATTACAGCGAGCAGCCAATGTCGTCTTGGACACGGGTGTTCATGATAAGGGCGACAATCAAGCCATAGAGGCCGAGCACCTCGGCAAAAATGAGGATGAGCACCATGCCAATGAACAGACGAGGCTGCTGTGCCGTACCGCGCACGCCTGCGTCGCCCACCACGCCAATCGCAAACCCAGCTGCCAGACCAGCCAGGCCAACGGACAAGCCGGCGCCGAGCTGGACAAAGCCGGCGTACAGCGACATGGGCGACTTGATCCCCGAGAGATGAGTACCGAGACCACCAGACCGTAGATAGCCACGATACCGGCCATAATGACGGGGATGATGGACTTGATGAGCAAGTCGGGGCGCAGGACACCCATCGCGCTCAGACCGACACCGCTCTTGGCCGTGCCGTACGAAGCGCCAAAGCAGGTAAACACAATGGCCGCAGCACAGCCCATGGCGCCGAAAAAGGGCGCGTAGACGGGGCACAGCTCCGTGTTGAAGTTAGTGGCAGTCATGGCTGCGGGACAGGGGCAGGGGCAGGGTCAGAACGCAGAAGGCCAAGGGGCAGCGCCAAGACGCAGAGACTAGGCGAGGAGCAGGCGCTCACACTCACGCGCAAAGGACAGCAACGGCCGGCGAACAGAAGGTGGTGGGCTAGCGTGTTGGCGCCGTTTGCAGCCATCGAATTCAGCCCGCCCCGCCCGTTCCGCCCCTGGCCAGATGCCGCGGCGGAATTCGCCATGGCAGCCGTTGGGTTGGCTGGGCGGCGGCCTGGCTTTTCGCAACCGGCAATAGCTGATGGTCACACGGGACGCTTGCGGCAGGCGCGGTTGCCCGCCACATCAATGTGGTACGGATACGAACAACGAACCAGGACAGCACTACTACCTGGCGCATCTTTTGTCGCGCACACCATCCCTCGGACCGCCGTGCTGAAGCGAGTAGACATACATTACGCGATGATCGATGACATGATGACAGGAGCGGGAAGAGCAACAAGAAAAAACACCATTAACAACAGCACAGAAAGGGTGTATAATATGAGGGCGATGTGGAGGTGTGTGGCGGTGGAGAACCACGCAAATTGGTGGTACAATTCGGCAGGCGCCTGCGCCATTGGTAGTAGAACAGCAGTGCGAATCGCCCAAGCACGGTGCATGCCATGGACAGGAAGGTGACTGGAACGAGAGTTGGGGGGGGGGGATAACGATCGGTTGGCGACAAGACCCTAAGAGAAGATGAGGCGTGCGTGAGAGAGATCAATCAATCGGTTTGGCAACGACCAGCACTGTGCAGTTCGCCGGTTGCACCGGCGGCCAGACTGGATCCGTTCCAAAGTCGGCTGATTCGCTTGGTAGAGCGCCGGACGGGGATGGTAAAGTTGAGTGCGTGGCGAAAACGACGAGGGGGGAGGATGGGACCCAGCAGAGGACGAAGGGAGACGAGGGTCAACGACCGAGGGGAGGAAAGGGGCGAGGGAAGAGGCCAGTCTAGGCCCGCCCCATTTCGGGGTGTGGGTGGATCTTCCGACATGTCGGACGAAGAGGTGTAGGAAGCGACATCGACCGAAGCCCAGTCGTAAAGGCACATTGATCTTCCAACCGACTTTGGGATGCGGCGACCAAGTGGTTGACCAGCGTATCAAGTTCAGCAGCTTTCTTCTTGGCCTTCCTCTGCTTCTTCCCTTGGAGGCGGCAAATCAACGGAGCCACGATGGGAGCAGGGTGTGCGTTGGGGCCGGACGCGACGAGGACGGGGCTTGGCAGAAAGCGATAACAAATGGCTGTTACCACCTGCAACAAGGGTGGGAGTAGCTGTTATACCCCATTGCGGTATCATCCGCTCGGAACGGAGAGAAGCTCCTCTTCGTTGGTTCCTTTGATGGCTGACGGCTGGAATACCTCCTCGATGGGAAGCCACGCTTGTGATACCAAAGCGATTGAGAGCGGTACAGCCGGTTGGTGTGGGCGTACAACGAGGCATCCCGACGTAGATTGAGCAGAGCTTGGTCCAATCTTTGGAGCGCCTGTTGTTCAGAGGAGGACATCTCGTCGCTGGGAGGGACAGCGTTGGACATGATGGCGATGAAAGGTTCTGTGCAGCGAATTAGGAGAGAAGAATGTTGGGTGAAACGGTGTGAACGAGGGGTGCGTGTGCTAGAGGATGCCAGGATGACGAATGGTGGGGGGATGGTAGGCTTATAAGTGTTGCGGAGACAGAGCGTTGGCTAACGCTGTTGCCTTCGGGATCACTTGCGTGGTGGCGCCGTTGTTGTCTGGTATTTGTGGACAAATGGCATGTGCATCAACGACATACTACCAGCACAGCCGCGGGAAACAGTAACCAACTCATCAGTGCCATCTCCGCAGCGAGTCTACAATATTCCATCGTCCGGCAGTAGCTCGCAAGTGGTGCAACAACAATCCAGCGTGCGTAATGCATTCTGACCTCAATGGCCGAGAAAGCAATGATTAATGAAGCCAGAAAAGCTTGAAGCACGACAGAGGGAGCACCATCCACACGCTTGATTGGGAGTTCAGACGTTCAGCGGCTCGGCCGCTCATCGACGCCTACTATGCATAATGTGGCAACCCAATGCGCCACTGTGCTCCTGTGCCTCGTCCTGGATGTCTCAACTGAGGACTGGGTACTGCGTTACTGAAATCTGAGATCCGGGATCTGAGACGGCGTGCTACAAGCTCTTCGGGCAGGGGAGGAGAGCAGTTGCAGAGCAAAGCAGATCTATCTTTGATCCGTGAGTTCCTGAACACGTTCATTCTTCCGGGGCCTCAAACATTCAAGCCTGGGTGGAGTTCAAGTTGAAGTTCAGCGGACAATTGACTCTTTTTGTTGTGGCGCGAAACAAGAGCGCGTGCCATTAAAAGGCAGTGGACAGCGCTGGACAGCGCTGGCACAATGAAAAGTAGGTTGTGCCCGATTAAACACATGCCGCCCCCACGATCGAGATTGAGGATGGTGAACTGCACTCGTGTCTATAAGGTTTTTGACCCCAACATTCCTCACCCATATCCCGCACGCTCAGTACTCGGTCTGAGTACTCGGACTCAGTAGTACTCAGTAGCCCAGCCGTTAGAACTTGATCGAGACAGCTGTGGGAGGTACACGGGCCACTGTGACGTGCGTAGTACGAGAGCGCCCACAGGCTGAACCCTCAGGCTGAGCCAACAAGCAACCGTTGTTTGTGGCCACTGTCCCAGTCCGACTGGCACGAATGCTCTTTTGTAGTAGCTGTGTAATTACTCCGACCACGCCACTTATCATCTTCCCATCAGTGGCACGACGTTCAACGCACTTCAACGTTCAACACGTTCAACCAACGTGCAACCTCCTTCTCGAGGTAAAAGCGAGTCGCGGGAGAGGCTCGGACCAGTATATAGCCCTCTCAGCGTCTCAGCGGCTCAGCTTGAACTGGGACTTGCATCTTCTTTCAACCGTCGTGGCAGCACAAGCCACACGAGTGGGGGGGCTGCAGTGGCAGCCATCGTGAAGTAATTAACCGGCAACCCTCGCCCCTGGAAGGGGCATGACCTCGTGAGTACACTCAGTACTGATCATTGATCAAACATTACTGCCAGTTGTCTCTTCAATAGTAGATCTTACCCACCAATCCCCCAACACCAGCCAGGCTACTAAGCCCTCATTTACAACGGTTTAGCCTGTTGAATGGAGAGTGTTGAGGACTAAGTTGGTTGGCGCTGTTCAGTAGTAGTGAATTACTGAACCACTACTAGTTACTAGCCATTGCACTAGCCATACTAGTCACGGGAGCCACTGTGACTAATCAATCACCGAGGCGCTAGCTTCACTACCTCGTTTGCCCTTTGGCCTGCCACCTGCGTCTCACTCTACGCATATGTATGGTGCACCGCACCGAGGCACCGGTACGTGGGTACCAGTCCCAAGAGGGACTGCCTACGCACGATCAAATACGACGCCGAGCACGCGCGGTAGGCTGGGTCTGACTCTGGGAGGCAAGTCGCAAACCCGTTGACGGAGCTTGCGACTCTCCCATAAACTCAATGTCCGAATCCGACTCGGGCGGAGGCGCGCGCCGAGTCGCGTTGCGCCCCTGGCCAGCGGCGGGGCGAGTCGCGCCTCCCCGGGCCTCGGCCTGCCCGCTTCCCGGGCCGACTCCCAAGCCCAAAGCCAGCGACCGGCCACGCGCCCCGCCCGCGACCGAGCTGGTCAGCGTGGTCTGGGCGGCTGAGCGAGACGCAGCGGCGCTCCGTTTGGGCGGAGGCGGAGGCGGAGAGGGACTGGGGCCGGGACGCTTCGTCCCTCGGCGGCCAGCGCGGGGAACTTGTTCGTCTTCCATGGCGTTCCAACTGGGTGTGCTGCCCCCCAGGAACAGTTGGGAGCGAGGCGCAGGGTGGTACTCCGCGCCGTCGTCCTGGTCTTGGTCTTCCTCCGCGTCCTCCTCCTGGTCCTCCTCTTCCTCCTCCTCCTCATCCTCCCTCATATAGTTGGGTCGCGAGCCGCGCTGGCGTGTACTGGACCTCGCAGCGCGGTCGGCCGAACCGAAGCCGAGGCCAGTTCGTCCTCCGACTCGCTTGGCGCCGCGGCGCGCGGCGGCTTACGTGCGGCCGGGGCAGCCGCTGCTCGCCCTCGCGCCGTTTGCGCCCGAGGCGCACGCACTTCTTCTTGCTCTTCGGCGCCGGATTCGTCCATGGGATCCGGCTCAGGCACGCGCCGCCGCGCCGAAGCGGCCGACTGGCCCGTGGGGCGGCTGGGCGCAGCAGGCGCAGAGGGACCAGCGCGGTCGAGGTCCATGCTGTCATGGTCACCATTGTCGCCATTCCTGCTGGCGGCCGAAAGCAAGGCGCCGTATTGCGCCTTGGCCATGTCCACCTCCTGCTGGTACGACTCTTGTAGCGACATGTCAATCTCATCGCTCGCGTGCGCCGTTTGGAGCGCCGAACGCATCTGGCGCTTGAGCGAGCGTTGGATAATCTCGTTCAATGCGTTCTTGTCGTCCTTCTCTACTGACGTTTGCAATCCATGGTCCAACACGAGTGCCGGCAGACCTTCGAATTCTTGCCCCAGGACAATGGAAGAGATGATCTTGTTGAGGTCGAGTTTTTGCAGTCGCTCCATCACGCCCATCTCT
Source organism: Moniliella sp. 'wahieum' (assembly GCA_003971905.1). Lineage (NCBI taxonomy): Eukaryota > Fungi > Basidiomycota > Moniliellomycetes > Moniliellales > Moniliellaceae > Moniliella > Moniliella sp. 'wahieum'. The sequence continues at coordinate 488,280 of RSEE01000041.1, read as the reverse complement.
TGGGGATCGACAAACGCCGGTCCGGTCTTGGCGTTCTTCTTTTGGACGCGCTTTCGGTTGAAGCCCAGTAGATCCTTTGGGTTGGCCACTCGCCCAACAAACTTGGACCCAAATCGAACCAAGTTGCCCACCTCGTGTTTCTCAAAGTTGACCGCAAACGGATCAATGGAAGGGGCATTTCGACCAACTCGTCAGAGGGGTACCCTGCTGACTGCTGTGCCGCGCCGCCCACTGCTCTTTGGCACGTACAATCAGCGACTCGATCTTGGCCTCGAGCATCTTGAGCACCAACTTGTACGATCGTTCTTCCGACAAGACGAACCCGCGTGCCTCCACCTCTTCCTCCAAATCAAAGTCTTCAATCACAAACGGTCGTACCGTCTGCAACTCGCGTCGCTCCACCTCGTACTCTTTCCCACAAATCGTCAGCAGCGCCACCGATTTGGGAATCTCCTCGCCCTGGCTTAAGGAGGTAACGACGGTCGAGCCCGGCTGACAGATCTTGTACGACTTTTGTGGCACCGTTTCAGTGTGGTGGTACGCTGCTATGTTCGTGGCCCCAGACCACCAAGTCAATGCTATCGTCAAAGGCGCCTTGGGCACGGACGCTTGCCCAGGCGCATTCCGCGTCGGCCGGTTCTGGTGCACAGCCAGCAAGTTAAAGTACGCCTCGCTGTCTTCGACCGGCTTGAAATGCGCACCCGCCGCATTCGTAGCTCCATTGCCAATCGCTCGTCGCGTAGATTGCCCAGTCCATACAGCGCCAACTTGGTGGTACCCTTTTGCATCAGGGCGGGACGGACGTCGACCTGTTGCTGCTCGGTGCGGCGGGAGGTGCTGCCCAAAGGCAAGTTGTTTTTGCCCAAATAGTTGATCAACCCCGCGGTCGAGAGCAAGTCCAGAGCCGAGAGAGGACCGTCGGGGCCCAAGCCTTGGCGATCATCGTGGTTCCCATGAATGGCAAAGACAGGGATGGCCACATTGTAGTACGGTTCCATGTAATTCACCGCCCCAAACCTATACCAACAGCAAGCGCGGTTAGCAGCGTAACACAACACAAAAAAGTAGGAATGGCAAAAACGCACTTGTACTTGGGATGCGCCGAGTCCCTTGGGTCCGACACGTAGGCCAGTGACAGCGGCCGACTGCCCATGGTATACTCGCGCAGCGCGCCCATGACTTGGTGCAGCGAGTCGCGCGAAGGGTGGTTGTCATGAAACAAGTCGCCAGCCAAAAGTACCATGTCCACCTGCTCGGTCTTGGCAATCTGCAGTGCCTCGCGGAACGAGTTGAGCGCATCTTGCCCGCGCACGGGGTCATTTTCTAGGTAGCCCACATGGTTGTCGGTGGTGATGAGGATTTTGATCACGTTCCGCTCGTCCGCTTCGGCCAACGCCAAGTCCGGCTGCGTGTTGGTGTGTGAGGGATGGAGCGGGGGCAACAGGAGTAGGGGTAGGGAGGGTAGAGTGGGTGGTACACGGGCTCGCTCTCGGTTCATCTTCTTTTCTCTTCTCGTCGTCGTCTTCCTCCTCCTCCGCTGCCTCCTCCTCGAACTCCTCTGGTTCCATCTCCTGTTGCCTGGGTCGGGATGGCTTTTCCGGACGCGGTGAGCGAGTTGGCCGGTCGCTTCCCTCGTCAAAAGACGGTGTGCGCTCAGCCAGGATTCGTCGAGGCCGCGCCGGAAGGTGGCTGTCGTCAACCTCGTCGTTCTCCGAGTCGTCGTCGAGGAGCAAAGGCGTGCGGGTGCGGGTGCGAGTGCGGGCGCGGCGAGTGGGCTGGGGAGTGGCGCGGCGGCTGGACCGAGTCGGTGGGCACACCACTCATGGTTGACGACTGCTCGGCCGAGGACGATGTGGTGGCCGACGCCCCCATCCTCGTCCGGACCCTCGGCGGCATGGGAGGACCAAGACGAGCGGACGACCAAGCCAGGCCGTCCTTACCTCACTTACCTGCTAGCCACACCAACACACCCGTGCGTGGCGGGCTTAGGTAAGCAGCCCCGTCAGGTCGCATGGCACGCCTGGTGTACTTTACCACCCGCGTGCCTGTTCATCTGCCCTGGAAGGGTGAAGCAGCAGGTGTGGGAGCCACCGAGGCCTCTGCGCGTCTGTGCGCAGCGTCCCTCAAGCCTCGACCTCAGCTCAACGTTCAACGCGAGCGCCAGAAGACAGACATGTGGGGAGAACTGAAGCAGTGTCAGCGCTGTCACATGTCATGTCCAGCGCTGACAGCGGCACGATGTGTGCCGAGCAACGGACTGAATGGTACTGATGGGCCCTGTGGCCTGTGGCCTGGGGGCCGAAGAAGAGAGGCTGTGGCAACCAGGCCGAAGATGGCGGATCGATGACGCTGGTGATGCAATCATTAATGACGCGGACGCGCGGTACGCGCGGACCTAATAATAGTGTGCCGCTGAACGTTATTTCTGAACGTAACAACCCTTTGGGCACCCCTTCTTTCTCAGATCTCATATGCTTGGTTCAGCGCTCAGGCTGATCGCTCCGCAGCGGAAGAGATGGCTGCCATACAACTTCTCTACTCTCTCAATCCGTGTACAGAGAGCGTCGGCAGGAAGAGCAAATGGGCATCGAGATGCACTACTACCTTTCATTTTGCCAACGCTGTGGCAGGACCATATGCACAGGTATGGCGTTTTTCGCCATCTGCCGACGTATCTGTTGCCTATTGGGTTTTGTGTGGCCCGAGAAATGCGAAGCGTGTCAGATTGTCATCAACTGCTTTTTGATTGGGGAGCTACACTCGGTTGGGCGCAGCCTGAACGTACACTCGGAACGGGTTTAGTATACTTAGTTGGCTGTGACTAGTGACTAGTGACTAGTAACTGTAACTGGACGACGGGGAGAGAGAGGACAGAGAGAGATCATCCATCATCGATCAGTAGCTGGGCACCGATATGCTCCTGTTCGGCTGCCCGGCCGGCTGAGGGGGGGGGCGGGGCTATAAGGTCTAAGGCCTAAGGGCCCAAGGGGGCGCAATGCATGTGATCCCAGTCGTAGCGAGGCAGGAGGTGCGAGTGGCCTGCGCGCGCTTGTGGCGCCGGGGCCCAGGCCGGAGCACGGCACGGGTGCGGGCGGCGTGGGGCACAGACACGCCTCAGTGGGGCTCTTGGCTGGGACGGGTATTAGCCGGGGGTGGCGTTATTAAGCAATTCGCAGGGAAAACGGCAGGGGAGCTACGTAGGAGCAGGGCCAATGCGCAAGACTACCCCACCTGGGGGAGGCCAGGGTGTCGGAGAATGTGCGACTGACTGTAAGAGTGCGAGGCACGGCCAAAGCAGGTGCTCTGCGAGGCGAGAGCGATGGCTGCGCGAAGCTTTTTGCGTTGCGGCTGAACGGTTGGCTAACGAGCCCTCAGCCTGCCGCCTGATCTGGACGAGCAACAGCGGTTGTCCGGGGTGAGCCTAGGGCCGAGAAGAGGAGGACGATTGCATTGCACACGCGAGGTGCGTTAGTTACAGAGTGTTGGGGCGGCAGGCGGCGGGGCAGACGTTTGCTCGCGGCAGGCGCCAGGGCACAGGCTGAGCCTTCCGGCTGATGATGCTGATGAGGCCTGAGGGCCCTGGGAACTGCGTCGGCACAGGCGAGGCGAGGAGCACGGGGGCGTGCTGGGCGCTGGCCAGTCAACGCAGTCATCGTTCGTAGTCAGCGCCCGCCTCGGCAGCGCCCCACCGCCGCTTTTTACCCTTCCTCGGCTGAGCGGAGCCACCGCAGCCACGCGCCGTGTTGTGTTTTCCCATCAGGAACTCGGGACTCAGTCACTCAGGACTCCGTCCTCCCTGTGCCCAGTACACTCAGCACCCCGTGTGCGCATCAGCCCAATCCCAGACGCCGCAAACACCAATCGGGGCAGTGTAGATTATCCGCGCCAGCGCCCCGCATGCCGCAGAGTGCCGGAGAGCATAATAGCCATGGCCGCGTTCGCATACGGTGGATCATATAGTAGCGCACCTCCTACCACGCTCCTTTCGCCACCCACACCGCTGCGCTCTCCGCATCCCATCGCCAGCATGGGTGTCCTCGCCACCCCGCAGCCTCCAACGTGCCCGCCCCGCCCCCTCCTTCTCTCCCGCCCTCCTCCGCTCCCACGCGGCGCGCAACCGCCCTGGGACGAGCTGCCAGGCCTGCCGCCGCCTCAAACGCTCCTGCGACCGCCCGCGTCTCCTCGACCAGCACCGCGCCACCAGTGGCGAAACGGGGCTGGCGCGCGTGCGCTGCACCCTGTGCCGCGACTACGGCTTCCCCCTGTGCAGTCCCTACCAGCTCTCTGACGCCTCCTCCGTTCCTCCGTCCCCGCCCCCACGGATGGGCGCCCCTGCCTCCTCTGCCGGGACCGTTCGCACCAGTGCCCACAACCGCGCCTCACCTAGCACCCACCCTGGTCTCCGCCGGCGGGAAGGACGCGCTGTGCGCCAGCTGCGGCGCGCCAGCTCGGCCGAGAACGTGTGTCCTGTTGCTCCTCGGGGTTGGATTCGTCGCGGCCGTATCCGCCACCGCCGTCATCTCCTCGGCAGCTGCAGGGGAGGAAACGGGGTAGGCGGGCCCAGGAACGGGTCCGAGCCTCGCTGCCAGACTGTGGTAGTGCACCACCTGATTGCCCTGCCACTTCCAATGGAGAAGAAAACAACCTCCTCGACGATACATCTGCCGCCTTTTGGGTCGTTTCCACTTCGCCCAGCCGCTTTCATCGCATGGAGATGGAGAGCATCCCACCGCCCACCTCGGCCTACCGACCTGCTCCACCCTTCCGACAATTGGACCCACACGGGGGACAAGCCCGCCTCGGCTCCTCATCAGCATTTGGAGGACCGCTCCAGTATGCTACCTCTGGCCGCGCCGCCGACACTTACTACACTCCCTTGATTGGATCGACCGGTTCCTCATCTACGCCGACCGGACGTACCTGCTGCCCCGCCCCGTCTGTCGTTCGGCACGTACCACTCTACTCCTCCAGTGGTGGGTGACGGTGATGGTGGTGCTTACCCGGTTCACCCGGTGCGCCAGCCCAGGAGGCAGATCCTGGGCCCATGTCGTCGTGGCCTTCCTCCACGATGCCCTACCTCCCCGCGCCGCCATCGTCGTTTGGCCTGGCAAGCTCCCTTATCCTCCTCCATGCACCCCTCTTTGCCCAGCCGCACCTTTGGCCTGGACTTTGCTACGTTTGGACCGCAGCATGGCGCAGCTGCTTCTCAGCATCCGCTCGCGATCGAGAGTTTGCTCAATAGCGAACAAAGAGAAACGTACCGGCCCCAACACGGTCCTGCCTAACGTAGTATAGGTTTCTTCTCTCGCATCACTTTTTGTTCATTTTTCTTGCTCTTCTCCTTCTATGAATTTTGTGACGCGCAGAGGGGGTGATGGGTCCAACACGTATATCCATCAGCTGCATCTATGACCTTTTACTCTAGATCTTTTCTTACTTGGGACTGCTTTGCCTTTCTTGCAACACGCGTTTCTACATGTTCATTATGATCTCTCCTGCGTCGCGGGGTGGCTTCGCCTGATTCTTCTGGTACATAACGCACCCCCTTTGCTGGAATGAATACCATTTCGGCACCAAAAAGCCAGGTTCCTTCAGGGAGACGTATTCTGATCGATCGCGATTTTATGAGCACTTGACCTCCCCCCTTCTCTTCACCACCACCCTGGTTTTGTCCCCCTCACATTGCTTGGCTGATGAGACCTGGAGTCCTGATGGTCCTCGAGGGGGATACAGTCGCACTGGTGGCGGTGGTGCTCTAATATATCCAGCAACGTCTACAGAGGAACATCAACCATCAGTCAATCTCCGCCAAGGGCCATCAGGCTGTGGACCAAAAGCCTCCGGAAAACAGAAGCCAGAAAGCATCGGAATTCTTCGGCCTCATGCAAGCCTGAGGAGCGATTGAAAGGACCTTTTGGCCAACACATGCGAGCCACACCCGCGCTGACTCAACATTGGCTTTCATCCAAACGGGCCGCTTCTCTGCCTCTGATGTTGTGCGTGTGAGTACGAAGTGAGGCATGACAGGGCATTGTTTTGTTGGGGGAGGAGGGGAGGAGCAAGGGGCGGGCGCTGGTTCAGCCATCCCAGTCCGTAGCGGGTCCAGAGATCAAGGGTGAGAGCAAGCCAGTATTGGGATGGTCCCACGTGCTGGAATCGAGGCGGGAGGGAAGAGAGATGTGGCAGTCGAGCAGTCGAATGCCAGGGGGAGAAAGTACCGTGATTCATCCCACAGGGGAGAGGAGAAGGGGTATATGAAAATGCAGTGGGAAATGTGGTGGGAAAAGCGGGGAAGGTGGAGGTTGGTGTTCATGAAAGGCAGAGAAAACGGAAGATGCGGCGAAGGAGGAGGGGAGGGGCTAGTCATCTGCCTCTTCGTAACGCATGCTTAAAAACGCTTTGCAATATGGGCATCGTTTGTGGCTCGTGTAGTCCACAAGCGCCTTGCACGTGTTGCACTGGAGCCACTTCATTTTTGCCGACCTAAGCTAGATGATCGGAGGAGCATGGTGCCCCCCCCGCACCATCCCATAGCTCGTCGTCAGCACGCCAGTGGGATGCACACGTTTGGCGCTGAAAATAGTTGTGCGAATGGAAGAGGAAGGGATGCGATGGGGGTGAGAGAATATGAAACGTACGACGCGGTAGGTAAGAAGGTGCGGCTAGTCTACTCTGTTTTCACTCCGTTTCTCACACCGGGTACCAAGGGCGTGACAGAGGGGAGGCCAAAGGAAGCAAACCTGGCAATTCGAGCCGTGCATAACGGCGCCTTTTATCTTTCTTGGTCCGGGGTGTGGGTGTATTAGTACTAATCCTACGTGCGTCGATGTGCGGGGCAGGGGGTGTGGGGGCGGAGGGGTGGTCCGTTCGCGCAGAAGCAAGAAGTAGCTGATTTGGAACGACGAGTGCACTTGCCGAGCGCACTTGGCTAGGTGCCTTGCACTTTTTTGTCTTTTTCCCGCAAAGCTTGAATCTCGTCGTGAATTCCTATCCCTCAGCAACCTCAGCAAAGCCTGGCGCGAGAGAGCATGGGACATGTGACCGCTGACGTTGGCCGTACAAGGATGAGGCGGGTCAAGGGCGAAAGAGGTACCCCCTTCCTTTTGAGGGGGGCAATCGACGATCGTCGTGCTACTACAGAGGGAAGTACAAGGCACGAAGAAAGTCGCAGGGTGGGGGTGGAAGAATATATGGGCCGTGTGTTGAGGTTCCGTCACCTGTGCGTCATCGTGACGGCTCCGCCTGTTCACTGACTGAGGGATATAGGACTGAGTGCTGGCGCCTGTGATACAGACTTTGTGGCGTCTCACAGGAATGGGATTGTTCCTGATATATAGAAAGGGCGCATGACAGGACTCAGCGGCGCAAGCTCCGCTGGGTTTAGCAAGACAACGGCGTGCACCGCATGATACAGCCACATCCGAGATCTCACGCAGTATGCCATACACTTGTCAGTTGCCACTTGGGACCTCCTGACTCCCGAGTACTTTTGACGATGCAAAAAGACGATGACCTCTCCGCTCAGATATGACTACAGATGCGAATGTCTGTCCCGCGGATGTGGTACCCCCGTTGCACACCCTGTAGAAGAGTTAATTAATGCATTGTGGATGACGGCACGGGGGCCTCCTGTCCATGAGATAGAGCTTGTCTTAATTAGACAAGCGCCACACTGATGCCTGAAGCCACCACATGCTGTATCTTTGGGCCTCTCAAGCTTCAAGCAAAACACGCTTGGGTGGTACGATCCAGTAGGCACATCAAGCTTCAAGCGTCTCAGGAGGACCTGTGGAAAGCATGTGTCTCGCCAGTTCATGAAAGACATCCTCTCAATCTCCAATCATGAAAACCATTAATCATTTGTTAATCATGCATAATCATGTCTCCTCCAAAAAGTACTGAACGGCGATTGAACTGCTGGGTCTCAGATCTCTTGGTGGTGGTATACAACCAACGATGACAATTGCCTTGGTGTATAGTAGGTGCGTGCGCGCAACCCGACAGACAGGAACCCCGCCCGGTGCCTGGCCCTGTGCCAACCTATTTATGCGCACATAGTGCATAGGCCCGCATGTGAAGAGAGCCCTCCATGCATCATGCATTCAGCATTGGAGAGTGCAATGCCAACTGCCGACCTATATATACCCTGCCCCCCCCCCCCACCTTCTCAACCCTTCCCTCTGTGACCATATGTGTATGCCGGGGCATATATATTCGCGCCGTTCCTCATTTTGGTCTGTCTCCGCCGAGCTGAGCGGCGCAGTCCAATATCTCTAGGGAATGTGGAGATGGTTGGAGAAGCGGGCTTGGCGCAGAGTCGGTGCTGTTGGTGTCTGCAGCCAACGGGTCAGGGCTATAGTAGGCACGAAGGGAGGGAAAAAGGAGGTTCCACATCAGGTGTTGTGTAGGGCCAACATGTGTCTCATCTAATAATTAGAAGTGGAAGTCCGAGTGTGCTAGGGGACCAATCGCCCACCAAGCGAATACCAGTCTCTCTGCACCCTCCGCCGACGCTGCCTCTACGCGCTCTGGCACTGGGCCCAGGCTGCGTCCTGTATTGTGACGCCACACTGGGGTAGTGGCGCCGGTAGCCCAAGTCCGGAACCTTCTGGTTTGTTCCGTCAATATTCCTTCCCGGCTGGCAGGAAATTCTCTAGCTTGTAGCTCATGTGCAATGCAATACACTACCAACTGCCTGCTCTCTGGCCTATAACATGTAAGTCTGTGGGGCACCTGTGCATAGGGCCACAATGGGGCGGGTACGGGAATGGGAGATCAAGAACATGGCGCAAAGGACCAGAGAGGCGGTGGGGGAAAGGGGGAGGGGGGGGGGCGAGACCGGTGCGACGCTACTGAGATGAGAGGAAATGAACGTCGACGCAAGCCCGCCGTCTCGCTGTGACATGTGACAGGGAAGTGTCCATTTGAAGTCAAATGGACGACATGTATGTTCTTCTACCGACCGAACGGGCATCCTGCAATCGAGCCCTGTATTGCGTCCATAGTGGGACGCGGGAAAGATGAGACGATGGACGGACGGTCCTTTCATATGCAATGCATTGGCCCGAACCGAAGGAGAGATACGGGTTGGTGTTGTGCATGTTGGAGAGCGGAGCGGGGTGGCGTGCAAACCCACTCCACTCCGTTTCGCCGCGTTAGTGTGTCCCGGCGGGTAAGGCAAGGGTGGAGTGCATGTCGTGGAGCAAGTCCAGAGCACGGCGGGTGGACGCGCGGGTAGGGTCTTCGTCGGTACTAGTAGCCGACGCAGGGGAGGGGGACCAAGGGAAGGGGAGGAATTGCTGCAAGTACTCGTAGGCCAAACGTGGCGCCGAATTGCGGGGAGGAGCGCAAGACACGGGCAAGAGAGCCCTTGAAGAACGCTTTGGGACCCTCTTGGACCAGAATCTTGCGGAAGCAATCGGCAATGCCATTGTACGTCGCTTGGCCCTGCCGTGCCTCGACTTGCAAGCGCGTCTTGATCACGTCGGCGGGGGTGGAGAGGAAGGCAGCTGGCATACCACTGATCGCTGCCGCAGCCAACGTTTCGCCAAACCCAAGCTTCTTGCCATTGAGCCCTTCGTGAAACGGGTCCTTCTTCAGATGGGCATAGGCAGGGAAGTAGATCGCACTAAAGGGGATTGTCGCGCAACAAGCACGCCCCGGCGCCCTTGTACAATCCGCGTACTCCCAGCTGCCGCACAATCTCATCCCGCCCAACTTGGCTGGTGCCGCCACGCCTTCGGCCGCCGCCTTGGCCAGCTCGCCTTGGACCTGCAGACGGATCTTGACAATCTCTGGGGGGTACCGTTGGTCAGTATGTCCATCACATCACTGGTCTAGTACCTGAGGACGGGGGGGGGGGAAGGCGTACCGAGTGGGTTGGTAAAGACGACTTGGCACCCTCCTGCCGCGCCGCCCGAGACGAGTTCCCAGAACAAGGCAATCTCGCCAGTGACCGGGTCCTGGGTCTTGGACCGCACCAGGTCGTTGACCGTCAACTTGATTGCCTTTTCTGGCGCCACGCCGACGAGCTGAGGCCCCAGGCCGGAATAGAAACCGAGAAGACCTTCGTTGCGAAACACTTTGGCAACACAGTCGAGGCTGTTCTTGTACATCGGTGCTCGCCCACGGGAGCACGCTGGTTTTGCATGCGCGTCTTGACCAGGTCAATCGGGTACACCAACGTTGCCCCCACCGAGCCAGCAATGCCGCCCAGACCAAAGTGGTACACCGACTTGCCAATGTCGTACAGCACCGACCCCGCCGACTCGTGGGCCAGGTCATGATGCCTGGGCACATGGGAGGAACCCACCGGGTCCACATACGCCTCGGCGTCGACCTCGGTGGGGATGGGTGGGCTGGCGGCCGGAACAGCGGGCACGGCCGCGGCGGGCCGCGGCGGGGTCAACGAGCGCGCCGGCACATACGGCTGCAACGTATCGGTGATGCGCAGCTCGTGCACCAGATCGCTCACGCCCGGCTGGGCCTTGGGGTCGGCGGGCTTAAAGGTGTAGGTGATGAGCCCCGGCGGGGCGGTCTTGACCTCGCGCTGGAACGCTCGAGCTGGGCGTGGAGTTGGGGCGAGGGCTTGGGCGGGGTGCGGAGCGTAGCACTCACCACGAACGGAACGTCGCGGTCGTTGGCGGGGGCTTCGCAGGCGAGGGGCGCGCGGAGGAAGGGGGGGACGAGGGAGGACATGGCAGCGGACAGAGCCAGGCAAAAGGAAACAGACGCAGAGGCAGAAGCAGAAACAGAGACAGAAACAGCGATGGATCCCGACGCGGCGGGGGCGGTGGGCAGGCGGGAGGCGAAGCAGGGGGGCGCAGGGCGCAGGCAACAGAAGAGACGCTCCAAGGGAGGCGAGGCGGAGCGGCTGGCCACGCATCTTATAGGTGCGGGCGACATGGGCAGGTGGTTGTGGTTGTGTATCCCATGAGCCCAAGCGCGGGGCAGGAGCGCCGCATGGGCAGGGGGGCAGTGTGGGCGTGCGTTGGGTCCGCCGCACCGGGCATGCAACACAATATAAAGAACCCCAGCGTAGGAGGCGTGAGGCCTGAGGTGCGGCGTGCGGCGTGCGGCGTGCGGCTGAGGCCCAGGGCGCCTGGACGCGGGGGCGCTGCCTGCGCTCGGCGCCGGCGGCCCAGCGCGGCAGGCGGCGTGCTGTGAGTCAGTGATACCGCGCCCAGCGCGAGGGCAGTGTGTCGGGCGCTTTCGGGCCCGCGCCGTGTCCGCGCAGCGCTGGCACGCGCTGGGAGGCACTGGCCCGCACTCGCCCGCCCGCCTCGCTTAACTCCACGCTGCGCTCCGGCTGCTCCCGTCGAGTGCGCTCGCCGCCCCACTCGCGTCGGCAGCCGCCGCTCGCCAATCAATCAATCAACGTTCAACCGTCCCTGGCTTGTTCCCATGCGCCCCCACTCCACCCATCCCCATCCCCACGCCCATCCCCATCCCATTCCCATGCCCATGCCCACCGCTGCCACGCCATCGCCCCTGCGTCCACACACCGCTTGTTCTCGTGGCGCGTAAGCCGCGTCGTCATGTATTGCCGTTCTACGTTCAACGAACGTTCAACGTCATCTACCTACCCTCGTCAATCAATGGTATATCAATCAGGAACTCTTAGATCTTATCGATATCCTTGCCAGTCCCTCGACTCAGTACTCAGCCCAGCCTGAAGAGTGCCGCGGAACTGCCGACGCGCACCCATTGGCCCTACGTACGCTCCGCCCCACTAGCCCATGTCTGTGGGACAGTAACACACATCACAACAGCCCCATGGTACACCCCCTATTTCGACAGCAGAGATATGGCATGCACAGTCATAGAACCAACCAAACCCATCCAGCCTAATCGGCTCTCCCCCCCATTAACCATTGCCCTGCGGGGGTCCCCCGAAGGGCTCACATGTCACAGATCACAGTGCAGTGGTTAAGTGTACCCTGCCAAGCGCCCCAAGCGAGCCTCTGATAGCAAAACGGAGGCGACATGCACGCAAGCCGGGGCGGAAGGCCCAAATGGGTAGCTGCTAAGTGGACAGCAAAAAAAGGAAGATGAAGGAAATCCACGAGCGAGAGAAAAGGCACCGGAGGCCCCCGAACCTCGACTCTAGGCTGAGAGAGCTTGCTTCCGACCTGCAGTCCTGGATCGTGCCCACTCAAAGCACCCAGATCGCTCGATCACAAAGCAAAGCGCCACAAGGAAAGAATGGCTTGGAGACGAGGAGCACGTAGAGCGCGCTCTCTTCGGAACGCGTATACACAGAAGAACGCGTAACGCGCACAGAAGCTTGTAGCTGGAGACTTGAAGTTTGATGCTTGGTGCTTGTTGCGGGGAAGCTGAAGATATGGTGGGAGAGATCGATCAACTGGAAATAGAGCAAGACGAACGGCTCGATAACCTCAGGCGGTCTAAGCCACTCTGGCCGCAGGCCTGACCCCAGGCCTCAGGCTGAGGCACCACCACCACAATTCCAGCTCCCAGGTGGCGAGTAGTGGCACAGCATGTTCAACGTTCAACGTTCACCGGGCCCGCAGGCGAACCTGCCAAGCCCACATGATGACAGCTCGACAAGAGCAGAAGAGCTCCGCTTTAGTCGCGCGGGCGATCGTACTTGCGGAACGGGTCGTGGTTACAGTAGGGGCAGAGCGGCGTGTCGTTCTTCAAGCCCTCGTAGCACCAGTTGCAGATAACGGGATCCATACTTGTCTTGGCAAAGGAATTGGAGCAGGCGGATTGGAATTGGGGTTGAGATTGGGATTGGGCAGGCGCGTGGTAAGCTTTCTTGAAGTCACACAGGGGTGCGTTGGTTGAGATAAAGCAGAGACTGTGCAAGGCAAGGAGGTCTGTCGAAACAAAAACAAAAAGAGTGGTCAGTCCACATCTATGCCGTTGGAGTACGCAACTGAGCACTGGGCGCTCCGGCGCCCCCCCTTTTTGTCGTGAGAATCGATCACAGCCCAAAGCGCGTGCTGAGCGTGCTGAGCGCGCTGAGATCGGCAATGAGATCCATCCCACTCGATCTAGTGCAAAAAGGGGGGTTACCGGCAACGCGTTGCGCACAACCGTGACATGTAACACCCGCGGGACATGATAGGACATGATACGCACCTCGGGAGGGGAAGCAGTGGCGAGAAGGCGACCAGGGCGCGTAGTGGTGTTGCTGTACCAAGGAGAAGGGGATGGCACAGAGGAGGGAAGGAGCCGATGACTTGTCCTGCGCGATAAGCTGATCGCGGTCGCTATATAACTCCTCCAGGTGGACAGGGGGAGCACCGGGGCTGCGTGCGGCATGCGCCACGCCGGCCGTAGTCATTGCGAAATCACGGATGAGGTCATCGGTCATTGATCACTGAATCACCAACAAATTATCACGATCTCATGCATCATCGCGTCATCGATCATCATGTCCGTTCTGGGTTTTCGCTGTTGGACCCGTGATGGAGTCGTGTCGGGTCTCTGCAGAGGAACCCGGATCATTTCGATCAGACTCGATTAGCGAGTATCGATTATCGATGTGCGATTAGCGATTGTCGATTAGCGATTGTCGATTATCGGTACAGGGGAACATGTCCGGACTTTGCCGATGATGCATGTGATGCAGATGGTGCAACACAATGCGATGCTCAAGCTCAGCCTCCAGCTCAGGAGGACAAAACGCCTCCTGTTTGCCGTGGGGCCACCCACACCTTGCCACACGCTCGTGCCGTCTCGTGCGCGCCACCGCACCCAGCCCTGTTTAACGTTTAACGTTTAACGTTTGTCACAGAATTTAAATACGCGGGAGCGGGAGCATGGGGGCAGTGTACCCCGCACCAACCCGTTCCTTGTAGACAGGAGGTGTAGTAGGCACTTTGGCTTTCCTGGAATTGCCTTGCTTTACCACGGCTTATTGCTACGTGAGAAGCAACTACACGTCCACGCCCAACCGTGGGCTTTCCCTCTCCCGTGCCAGTGCCCATGCAGAGCCAGCGCCATCCGCCATGAGCATGACGATACTGTCAATTTAAAGTGACTCTCAGATCTCAGCCTCTCAGCCTCAGCCCTCTTGGCAGAGCTTCTCAGCGCCACAGCGGGCTATCTATATCATTCAATCAGGATGCATTTTACCGTTGGTTACCGCGTACCGGGTATCGAAGGGGGCGGACAGGTATTGTTTTCCTTGTATATTGCCACCCGATAATCGATAACCGGGAGCCCACTGCGCCCAGCCCGTCTACTGCACATCGGCATGTCTCGGACCAACCGCATCTATGGCTGAAATAGGTCTCTGAGTGATTGTTATCAAAAGCTATCAAGTTTAGTTTATCGATTGTCGATTATCGTTGCGTAACGCGTAATTATCGACAACGCCATCGCCAACTTCCAAGTGAGGCCGAGTACTACTACCGAGAGTCACATGCACTGCTCCAGCAATTGAAGTGTACGTTGAAAACGTTGAACGTTGAACGTACGTTGAACGTTGAACGTACGTTGAACGTTGAACGTACGTTGAACGTTGAACGCGGCCAGCCTCGAGAGTCATCTGTAGTCCTACACATAGAAGTTGGCACGTGGGCCGCGCATGCAAGCAGATCCACCATGTTTGAGATGATCTACCAATAAACGACACGTAGGGGTATGTGTCGTGTTGATCATAGGATCATGCTCATTTGCATAGGCCTGAGTCAGGCCTCAGGCTAACCTCAAAAGGTCTCAGGCCCTCGGAGATCTGAGGCCTCACGGGCCTCACGCGGGCCGGCAGGGGCCGGCTTGCAAGCCATAATGTCCTTTTCCCGTTCTGTGTACTCTCATGCGATTGCACCATGGCATGTGCCTCTTCTTATCATCGTACCTGGAAAAGCCGTGCCCACGGTTCAGCGTTGAGTTCAACTCAGCGTTCACATATGAACCGTTCCTTGCGCCAAACTCGTGTGGAGCAGGAGGGTGAGTGAAAGAAACTTCCCGTTTTGTTGTTGCCTCTTTACTCGGTGTGCGCGGCAGGTAGCCAGTCTCACTATACAATCAACTTGGTGTCGACGCGTCAACGTCGTCAACCCAGGGCGCAATTTATCACTTGTGCAGTGGCCCGTGTGGCGCTGGAAAAGAGAGACCGAAAGATTTGCCGATAGAGAGGGCACGAGTTACTAGTCACTAGTCACTAGTCACTGGTCAGATCTCAGATCGAACTCCATCTCAGACGCCAGAGGGGGAGGGGGAAGAGCTTAAGAGAACCTGGGGGAGCTGGGGAGGCGGACCGGGTACCTGTTTCGTATCCTCAGAGCACCCTTGCAAAGCACAGCACAACGCAAACGGTCCTGGCGCATGATTCATGGTTGCATGATGCATGATGGTTCACGTTCTTTGCATTCACAATTTTCAGTGCACAAACTGCCCCAGTAGAAAAGTCCGTGTGGCTTACCCAGCAACTAGAACTGATAGAAGCCCTTACGTACGCGTCGGCACAATATACCCGGGCGAGCATGCCATATTTAGCCGGAAACGGCAGTGTCGACGATGCCCCTGGGCTGCCTTGGTGTTGTGAGCTCACAGGCTCGGCCAATGTTCACCAAGTTTATCCCGATGGTCCGTAGGGATGTCGATGACGATGAGCACGACAATGTGTATTGAGTGCACGGGTTTTCAATTGTCGATCTTGGCTGATCGATGATCTTCAACTGCCGTGACGCATGAGGCCTGAAGCTCAGGCCTGAGGAGGGTTATATTAGGTACCGGCCGTACCACACTATATGGAAAGATCGATTGGATTATTTCCGCGACATAATCAACACTCTCCCTGTCTTTCTCCTTTTTCGCTGCCCTGTCTCGTTGACATTTGTTGGGCCCGGTGCAGAGATTGCGCGTAGCGACTGATCTTAGAAGTGGAGCGTCGTGGAACGTTGCGGGGATTGTTGGAAGAGACGTCTTTCCCGGCGGAATCTCCACACAGCAGTATTAGGTAGGGTTCCCCTATTGCTTTTTCGTGCGGGGGACACACATGCAACAACGTCATTTTGGCGTAAGTACTCTCCCTGACTTTTGTAATAGAAGAACGAGGCGACCTCTGGCGGCCTCCCCCTGTGAAGCACCTTATCGATCATCAGGCCTCAGGCCTCAGGGCACCAACCTGTCTAGAAAGGACCCCTAGCCAAAATTTTTGTGCCTATATACTGCGAACGCAAAACGGCACGGATAACGCGTGCAATTCCGGAGGGACCCAGGAATTTGGGTGGAAAACCTCTGGATATATATCGAACAAAATGCAATCGCGGTGGTGGTGGTTTTAAACGTTAACGTCTAAGCCTTTTGTGGCACCAAGAGGAGACCGGGGTTCGAACTAGCCGGAGTGTACCCGTGGAGGCTTTGGAGCTCAAACAAGGGGCAAAGGGTGATAAGGTGCCTTGGCCTATGTACGGGACCACGGGACCAAACAAGGCGGTAACGGCCGTCGGAAATGACAGATGAGCATGAACAACCAACAACAGTATGGCGCGGTTGGCACCGTGAGCTGATCAACGTGACCAACCTATATGCCTAATGAAGGTCTACAAAGCCTCGCCTCTCCTCTGGTGTGTATAGTACTACCCGGGTTAGTTTTGCTTGCGGGAACGCAGATTGACAAGGGCGAGAGGGGTTCTCACAGGCACAGTATATACGACGAAGTAGCAATAACAGATCGACCGTGGGTTATTCCCGCTGTGTGCGGAAGTCATTATCCCGACACCTCCCTCGCCTATAATGATGCTGCGCCCCCTCTCCGATCCTCCCAGTTGAAGGAACCCCGTGGACAAGCCACAAGCAGCCCACCCGGAGCCGAGCTGGGGGCGGCCTGTTACTGGGTGCGCCCTGTGCATGCACAGGATGCACGGGGCAGACCATAGTACTAAGTAGCTTCGCGCTTCCCCTCGCAGCGCGCTTCCATTCCCCTGTGGTGCGCATGGCATGCACGGGGCACAGACACCCAGACCAAACCAGGGTCGCGCTGCGGGGGCAGTGCTCCCGTCTGTCCGGTAGATCCAGTTATACGCTACCGTTCATCTGGTTTTTGCTGCCCAGCACACAATCGCATTACAGCCGAGGAGCGCGCTTGCCCAGCACGATGGCTGTTGTGAGAGGCGCGGCAATGCAAACACTCCCAGCGGCAGCACCACACTGCCCCGCGGCCTTCTGCCCACCACCCACCACCCCCACCCATCGTTTCGTCTCGTCCGATCAGTCTATTATGCCCCCCCCCAGCATATAATGCAGGGACTGTCCCGCGGCGGCCCAGATTGCCCCCACCCGCCCCTCTTCCTTCTCCCCTTCTGTTCTTGTGGTGGGCTCTGGCCTCTCCTTGCCATGCACACCACCGCTGTTGTTGCTGTTGCTGCTGCCACGGCCGCCGCTGCCGCAGCATACGCTCTGCCCCAGCCCCAGTCCCGCCAGGCGACCAACAACGCCAGCGATACGCTCATCAACGATCTCAAGTCTCACAACCTTACCCAGCTCGCTACCCTGCTTTCCAGCAACATGGACGTCGCCAACACGATCGTCGCCAACGCGGGCGAGAAGCTCTTCCTGGCGCCTGTGGACAGTGCCGTGACGGGTCTCCCCACCTGGGTCTCGGGCAACCAGACCGAGCTTCGCGCCACACTCTTGCAGCACGGTATGTATCTGTGTGCTCTCTCCGTTGGTTTTCTTGGGCGGAGGTTCTAACTGGTGAAAATGCTGCCGTCTCTCAGTCCTCAATGGCTCTTTCCCAGTCGACCAGATCCCCAACGCACCTACCCACGCTCTTGGGTATTCCCTCCTTACCGATGGCTCATTCTCTGCTCAGCCCGGTGGCAACGGTCTTCCCATCTCCCTCTCGAAGCGGGGCGACGGCCCGTTTGACGTCTTTGAGGGGTTGAATTCCGACGCGGTAACCGAGACGCCCTACACCATTTCCAACAACATTACCGTGGCACCCATTGCCCAAGCCATCACCGTGCCCGGTACAACGTCCTACACGCTCAGTTTTGTCGCCCACCAGACCCAGCTGGTCACCACGCTGGCCAACTCAACCTACTTTACCGTCAACGACCTCGACTCGCTGCCTGGGGTGACGGTGTTTGTGCCGACAACGGAGGCCTGGACGTCCGCCTCGTCCCAGATCAACGCAACGGGCAACGCAACGCTGGTGGCCTTGCAGCACATTATCCAGAACCGGGCGGTATTTACGCGCGCTGCTGCGCACCCAAGGATCGCTGGTCAATGCGGCGGGGCAAGACATGTACTATGAGCCGAGCAACAACTCGATCCGTGTTGGGACCAGCTGGGCGCAGATCATCCAATCTGACATTATCTCCAAAAACGGCGTGATCCATACACTGGACAATGTGCTGCTCGACACCAACTATAACGCGTCGCGTTCGGTCCAAGCGGCGCTGTCCGCACGCAAGTCCTTCCATGGTCCCGTCATAGGGTTCATCCAGGGCGACAATGCCGGCTCGACCCAGGGCCCCGACGTGCCCGGACCAGATGCCCACAATCCCGCTTCGGGGTTTACTCTCCACCGTCGCTGGCAATGACAATGGCGCCAATACCACCGGTACAGGCGGGCCCAACGGTACTGGTAACAACCCGTCTGGTTCCAACGGTGGCAATGGTTCGGGTGGCAGTGGTTCAAATGGGAATGGGTCAGGGAAGGGCAAGCCCAATACCGCAGGCTTGCTCTACGTCCACACGATTTGCTGGCTTGCTGTCGCTGCGGGATCGATGGCGGCAGTATACCTGGCCTCTTGAGACCTAGTATATGGCCCCTTTTGTTGATCTGCGTCTTTCCCTACCCTGTGGTCGGAGCGTTGGCAGGCTACCTTGCACTTTCTCTGGGAGTGTTAGGACTGTGTGCCAGTCAGTATACCTATGGTCCATCCAGCTGACTAGGGATTGTCCCCAATATTGTCTTGCTTCTTCGATATTTACCGAGCAGAACCCCAACACATATGATGCCCCATGACCATCATCCCCCTCACAACCCCATCCCTGACTCTACTTTCCCTTCCCCACATGCTCGCATACCCTAAAAGCTTTCTCGTTTCTACACGCGCATCCCATTCGGTCTCTCCTTTGGGCTCTCTGGCCTATCTACTGGGAGAAGCAGCGTCTCCCACGCGGTTCGATTATACAGTATACCTTGTTTCTTCCCCCCCCCCCAAGTTCCCTCCCTATTCTTTCCTTCCTTGGTGTGCGCGCGGTGGAACTCCAGCTTAGCGTGTCTGTCTTTGAGCTCTGTTGTTACGTCGGTAGCCCACTCTGAATCCACACGCTCCCTGTATAGTACCCTCCGTGGCGGCATCTGTCCCGATTCCGATGGCCGGCGCAATGGGAGAGGCATGGGTGGGGGGGGGTGTATTGGGCATAGCCAGTGCCATGCATCATGGGTGGACTCTGGACAGGGGCCCGGGCCATAGTCGTGTAAGGGAATTGTCCTTTGGAGACGAACGATGCGGCACTTTGACGGCGAAGGAGTTTTGCCGTGTGGAGAGGGAATGGCGGACGACAAGAGCTGGCCACCATGCTGACTTGAGCTGCGTGGACCGCGTGACAGAAACTATGACAGCGGGCACCAACTGGCATAACGAAGGGGGTTCTGTGGTCCGCGACTGCTAATCGTCTGTGTGCCAGTGACATGTTGACAGTTAACAGCCCCCGCGATTGTCGAGTGCCTCCGCGTTGGAGTCACATGACTTAGGGAAATCAACGTGAAATGTCGAACGCTGACGCGCTGCCGGAAATGTCTGACAAATATTCTTCTGGCGCCATAAATCCGCAACTGCCCGCTGGGGGAGGCGGTGGAAAAAAAAGCGTGATTCGCATTGGACAGCCCAGTAATTACTCCGCCCCAACCTGGCGCTCCATTTCCATCGCTCCAGGGCACCGCTAACCGCCGCCGCCGCCACCACCACTACCCCACCACCACCAACTCGCGCCCATGCTTGTTCGACCGCCTCTGTCGCGGGCGGTGCCGCGTGCGCTCTTGCGTCCCTGCCCTTCCACGCCCACCTTTGCCTCCCCCCGCGCTGGGTTCAGCGTCTCGGCGCGCGCCCAGGCCGAGGTGCCACAAACGCTGATGAGAGATGTGCAGCGGTATGCGGTGGACCTCCGCCCTGGCGTCACTGTCCAGGCCGGCGACAGTGTCAACATCCGTCCCAATGTGGTCATGACCCATGACAATACGGCCCTGTCATCTCAAGTACGCACTCCTCTTTCCTCTCCCTCTTCTTCTTCCCCTTCCCTTCCTCCCTTTGTTCCATTTCATGTAGTTGGTACGGACCCTCTGACCGGGATGGACGTTACGCGTTGCGTTGTTGTGTGGTGTTGTTTGGCGTTCCAGGTTCCCTCCATTGGCGCGAGTAAGATTGCCACCCGGACCAGGTGGCGTTTGCGCTGGACCACGATGTGCAGAATAAGTCGCCGAAGAACCTGGAAAAGTACAGCAAGATCCAAGCTTTGCCAGGCGCACGATATTCCTTTTACCCGGCTGGGCGCGGGATTGGGCACCAAGTGATGATTGAGGAAGGGTATGCGTTTCCCCAAACGCTGGCCGTGGCCAGCGATTCGCATTCCAACATGTATGGCGGGATTGGCTGTGTGGGCACCCCGGTGGTCCGCACCGATGCTGCGGCGATCTGGGCCACGGGGCAGACCTGGTGGCAGATCCCTGAGCAAGTCAAGGTCGAGTTGACGGGTCACTTGCCGCCCGGGGTGACGGCAAGGACGTGATCATTGCGCTGTGCGGGTACTTGATCAAGACCAAGTGCTCAACTGTGCCATTGAGTTTACGGTCCGGGGGTGAGCACGTTGAGTGTGGATGAGCGCTTGTCGATCGCCAACATGACCACCGAGTGGGGCGTTGGCCGGGTGTTTGCGGTGGACGAGACGACGTTGCGTGGTGCGAAAAGTTGATCCGCGGCCTGGACAAGTTCCAATTTGGTTCGTCTCCCTCCTTGGCCCAGACCCACCCGCGACTCAACCTCAAGCGCTTGGAGCACCTCTCCCCACCTCGTCCGTTCCGACCCGATGCCGTCTACAGCAAAACTCTCCGCCTGGACCTGAGCCAGCTTGCGCCCCACGTCTCGGGCCCCAACTCGGTCAAAGTCGCCACGCCGTTGAGCCAGTTGGCCGAGCAAAACATTCCCATCAACAAGGCCTACCTCGTTTCCTGCGTCAACTCACGCCAGTCCGACTTGCATGCGGCAGCACAAGTGCTCAAGGGCAAGAGGTCGCTCCTGGCGTTGAGTTTTACGTTGCGGGCGTCGAGTGTGGTGCAGCGCGCGTCAGAGGAGGCGGGTGATTGGGGCACGTTGCTCGCTGCGGGCGCCAAACCGCTTCCGGCCGGATGCGGGCCTTGCATTGGCCTTGGCACGGGGCTGCTGGAAGATGGCGAGGTGGGCATCTCCGCTACCAACCGCAACTACAAGGGCCGAATGGGCTCGCCTAACGCGTTGGCCTACCTTGCGTCGCCCGCCGTCGTCGCAGCCTCTGCGGCGGCCGGCAAGATTTGTGGTCCGGCCGACTTGGACCCGTCGCTGGCCAAGATGACCAAGCCTATCTTTTCCTGGACGGCCAATGCGCCGGCTGCGCCGCAGCAGGCCAGCGCGGAGGCCACGGCGGCAGAGCCCGAGGCAAAGGGTACCTTGTTGCCTGGTTTCCCGTCTCATTTCTCGGGCCCTTCCTATTTGCGCCACAGGACAACTTGAACACCGATGCGCTCTACCCGGGCAAGTACACGTACCAAGACGACATGACCCCGGCCAAGCAGCCGAGGTAGTGATGGAGAACTACGATGTGGACTTTGCCAAGGTGGTGGCCCAGGTGCGTGCGGCGCATGCGGCTGAGACGGCGCCGGAAGGGGTGCGCAAGGGCGTGGTGCTGGTGGGCGGGTACAACTTTGGTACGGGCTCGTCGCGGGAACAGGCGGCGACGGCACTCAAGTATGCTGGCGTGCCCATCGTGCTTGCCGGTTCGTTTGGCGACATTTTCAAGCGCAACGCAACCAACAATGGTCTGATTTGCCTTGAGTGCCCTGCGCTTGTGGATGCGTTGACCGCCGAGTATGCCAAGGGGCGCGCGCGGCGCCGGGACAAACGGCAAGGCTACCCTCCAAGCGTTGGACCAGACCCTTGACATTTCCTCGGCCGACGGGCGGGTGGTGCAGACGTTGCCCGACGGGTCCAAGGTCACGTACCAAACCAAGACTGGGGTGGCGGAGAATGTGCAGGATCTGTTCCTGGCTGGAGGCTTGGAGGAATGGATTCGGAAGCGCTTGTGAGTTTGTTCGAGTCGAACAAACTTGCAAGACCCATGATGGCTACACTGGATGACTATTGTCCCCCCGCCTTTCGGCCTGCTTACAGACTGAGTCTACAAAGCCGCCGCGTAGCTACTAATGAAGAAAGAGGCTATTAATGGTGTCCGATATGCAACTCGCGCTAACACCCCCCGTCTCTATACCCACCTACGCCACTTCGAGTCTTGCGAGCGAGTCATCATAGCAAATCTACTTACGCCAACTAGGATAAGCTAGCTCAGTTGTGTATGTACTAAGTACTAAGGTGGCATATCTCCAACACACAATCCCGGTTCATCAGATTTGGGTTCGGTCCATGTAGCACATAAGACTTTGCCTTCTGAAGAGACACTATGGGACAGTCGTGAGATGGGCAAGTGCAGAGGGGGATGGTGCATTACACATTTTGGGCATGAAGCATGAAACGAAAACGAGAATATGCAGCAGCGGGGGTAGTCGTCATTTTACTTGTTCTGCCGGTCCGGGCGGAGAGCACGGACAGTGTGGCCGACGCGCCACATCTCCTGGTCAGCAATGGCGTCGGTTTCCTTGTCGTAGTCCTCGCGGTACGTGGGGCGCGAGGCAAACTCGAGCGTGCGGCGTGTTTCGTCACCATTGCGCACCGAAGCGTAAAGGCGTTCAAACACGGGCTTGTTGGCCTTCTCAAACTCGGCGCCCAGTCCAGCGCACCACGGCGGGCCGTGGTGGAGCAGGCCTTGTACATGTAGTCCATGCCGTGTTCCCCAACAAGCGGGTAGAGCGATTGCAGCGCCTCCTCAACCGTCTCGTTAAACGCCTCCGAGGGCGAGTGACCATTCTCACGCAGCACGTCGTACTGAGCCTTGAACATGCCCTGGATGCCACCCATGAGCGCACCACGCTCGCCATACAGGTCCGAGTACACCTCCTTCTCAAACGTCGTCTCGTAAATGTACCCCGAGCCAACCGCAATGCCGGTAGCGACAGCCTTCTCTAGGGCTTTGCCAGTCACGTCCTGGTACACGGCCACCGACGAGTTGATTCCCTTGCCCTCGAGGTAGAGACTGCGCACCGTTCGGCCCGAGCCCTTGGGCGCGCAGAGGATCACATCCACATCCTTGGGGGGCACAACGTGCGTGTCGTCCTTAAAGACAACCGAGAAGCCATGCGAAAAGTAGAGCGTCTTGCCCGGCGTGATCAGGGGGGCAATCTTGGGCCACAGCTCCGACTGGGCCGCGTCCGAGAGCAGGTTCATGATGATGGTGCCCTTGTTGATGGCCTCCTCAATGGGGAAGAGCGTCTTGCCAGGAACGTATCCGTCCTCCTGCGCCTCCTTCCAGGAGCGGCCACCCTCACGAACACCAACGATCACATTCAGGCCGTTGTCGCGCAAGTTGAGCGACTGGGCGTAGCCTTGCGAACCATAGCCAATGACGGCAAACGTGTCGTTCTTGAAGTAGCTCTGCAGCTTTTCGGCGGGCCAGTCCGAGCGCTCGTACACCTTCTCATCCGTCTCGGCAAACTTCATGGTGCGCACACCGCGGACGAGGGTAGGCGCCGCAGCACGCATGGCCGGGCGCGCAGCACGCGCACCGCCGGCAACCAGCGTGCTGAGGCCACGAGCGGCCAAGGTAGAGCGGGAGCAGCAACGCGGGCAAGGCCGATGCGCTGGGCAGCACGGAGGGCAGTCTGAGGGGCACGGGCAGCCATGGTGGGGGTCCAGATCGGGGGGGAAAGGGGTGGAGATGGAGTTGCAGCAGGTTGGAAAGAGCGCGGTTTAAATCCCGTTTGGCGTAGCGCGGCAGAGCGGAGAAAAGTGGATCCACGAAGTTCTGGGCTCGCCGCACACTGCCCAGGTGCCCAGCGTGCCCCCTGAGATTCCGTCCTTGGGCCGCCGACAAATTCTCCGTGTGCTCGCTACGCCTCTGGACCAAGTCCGCGTTTGCATTCATGTCCGCGTGGGGTTCTTCCACTGGCTACGCGCCACGGCCCCTGTGGGCCGGACTTGCGAGGGGCTTCGGGGTTTCGTTCAGCGCCTGCGACCGGCTATCACGGGATTAAAGATTGCCCCTGTTTCCCCTACTGGGTACTAGCTCCTACCCAGCAGAGACGATCGATAATCGTGGATCGATGATGGAAGAGTTTAGTCGGTCAAGAATCAGGCAGTGCAATGTATCAACTTCCGGCGCCCCTAGGCCGGCCTTACCAAGTGCTGTCTATTCTTCGCTCCAGCCGCTCGCAACACAAGGGCAGGAGGATGATCGTTGGCGCTCATACCAGCTGCTGGTTCTGATTCATCCAGGTAATTACTTATAGACGAGAGAAAGGGAGAAGGGGATAGGGGGCGTGGGGAGGGTAGGGGGCAATAACAAAACAAGGAGAAGGAACGTTACCGTGTAACTGTGTGCGTTGAAAGCCGTTCGCAAGCCCATCAATCAAATCAAGGCTGCGTGCAGGCCCAGGCCATCTGTTCAGAGCGAGCAGATCGTGGTCAGCACATGGCCCGCGCCAAGCGTAAGCGGCAAGCACTTTGACGTGGATTCAGCAGCCGAATAACATCCGCAACCACTACCTCTGTGCACCCCCCTGAAAATTTGGGTGCAGGGAGAAGCGTGGGTTTAGGTCCGCCTGTCGGTAGATTTCATCCCGAGGAAAGGACGAGGGAAGAGCACGTACCCTGAGGGCGGAGAGAAGAGAGGGCGCCACGCCGGTGGCAGCGCCGACAAGCGTGGTGGTGAGCAGCAGACCGCTAGCACCGGTGGAAGGCACGGGCGAAGAAAAATGGCGGGAGCGCGGAAAGGCAGCAATGTGGAGGTAGGTTCCGCCCGGAGGGGGTTCAATTTCAGGTGCTACTTATGAGTGTTGTCTACTTCTCAAAGTTCAAAAGCGCTTTCGAGCGCACCGGGCTGGTTGGGGGTGGGGTTGGATTGCCCATCTTGGCTAGTGGGCTACCCAACGGCGCCCAGTGAGGTGCGCATCCAGATCGTTGACGCCCTGTTGCCTTCTACAGGACCCAGCCCGTGCATTCGGTCGTACACACGTCGTCATTAGTTAGGAGAATGTTGTCTTCTGCATCGCCCCTGTCCTTGCGCCCGAGACGTTATCCTTCCTCCTCACCTCCGGTCCCTCGTATTTGGGCGAACGAGGGCGAAAGAACCAGGACAATCAAAAAGAAAAAAGGTAAAGATGGTACAGAGCACATGCAGATAGGGTATGAGGGGTAATGCTACAGGAGAGGATGTGGAACGCATGTCGAGCGCAGTGGAAAGGGGGATGGGGGATGAAGGATGGGGAATGAGGGTGGGGTGGAATGGGGGGGGAGCGGGATACAACCCACGGACAAGGGCATGAGACATCAGAAGGCCAAGGGATCCAGGAAACGGCAAGGCAGAAGCAAAACTCGGACCGAGACGTGGCCGTCCCATCTCACATCGGCGCCTTGGTCTGGGATTTGCGGGCGCGGTCGAGCGCCGCATGTGGCTTAAGGGCTGGAGGCGGAACTGGATGTCCTTGAGTGGCTTGGTGACCGGTCGCCATTGATTGAATGCATCGATGAGCTGATCCAGTTCCGAGCCGAACCAACGTTTGATTCGCGTGTCTTCCAGCAGTCCCCGGAATGCCCAGGGAAGTTGGTACGGATTCTTCATTGCCCCGTCCGTGAGGGACTGGCGTCGTTCGTCCGAGCTGACCTGGACCGAACCAGGCGGGGAGCGGCAGTGCGTTTGCGTTTCCCCCGCTTGGTACGGCCGGGCGCCGGAGGCGCCGAGGGGCGGTAGAGGTCGACTTGGAACAGGTACCGAACGGCCAAGGTATACACTGTGCTTCATCGTAAATCAGACTGTGTCCCGATCCTCCAAACACGCTCCCCGCCACAGCCGACGAGAGCAGGCGAGCAATCCGTGATCGTCCAAGCCGGCATTGCGGATGCGGACCAAGAAGCTGAGAAGGTGAATGAGAAAGTCATCTTGGCCTTGCGGGAACGCTTGCCCATTGATGTACAATGCCCTTAGCACATTGGGGTGATCCACCGAAAAGTTCAATGCCGAGTAGAGCGGGACCACCTGATCATCCACCGAGCCAACAAACAAAACCTTCACCCGGGCTGGCCATGTCCCTTTGTCAGGGGCGGCGCGAGGACGCGTTGAAGCGCAGCGAGGTAGGCTTGGCTCACCCCGCTCGACGGCGATTGAAACTCAAAAGAGCTCTTTGGCGGCAGCCGTCTCAAAGTAGTGCAGATACGTCGAGGCCAAGTTGCCTTGCAAATGGGTAAATGGGCCGTGATGAACCCCACATGGCCAACAGACACACAGCCGTCCGCTCCGTCTGTACCACCTCCTCTTCCAGCATCGCGCCAACAGATGTACCGATACAATGGCGCCTTGGCTGTGTGCAGCAACAAAGACCGCATCCGCATTGCGCAGGGCGGCAAGCCACTCCGAGTTGCCCTGCAGTTGCCCATACAACATGTCCACCCGCTCCGAAACCTTTCCGTCGCCATGAGAGGGATGCTGGTCACATGCCGCTCGGATTTGGGCACCCCCAGCGCATCCAACTGGTCCTCTACTGCTGGCTCATCATGGTGGCAAACTTGTGGGACGTTCCCGTGGGCTCACCCATAACGGTCTTGAGGAAACTTTGGGTGAACCAGCCGTGCACCCCTACCACAACCACCCGACGAATCTGCGAGTCGGGCCAACGTTCGAGTGTCGTCCACGCCTTAGGTAACTTGTCGGACAGGGATGGGACCTCAGGGGTTGGAGACGCGTCTGTCTGCGTACTTGATGAGTGGAAAAGAGGTAGGAAATGGTCCGTTCCCATACTCCCGATTTGGGCACCAGCGACCGGGTGGGGATAAGAACGTGTCTTCAAAGCTGGGCGCGACCAGGTTGGGAGCGAGGGGGGGAATGTCCTTGGGTTCTTTTCCAGATTTGGACGTAGGCTTCGTTTCCGTGGACGCCTTTGTGGGCTTGGAAGGCTCCGCTGGTCCTTGAACCGAAGGTGCGGGGGTGGCTCGAGATGTGCGGTCAAACGGGGTGGAAGCCGATTTGGGGTTCAGTTCTTGTTTCAAGCTGTGCTTGGCTACATCCTTGACGCTCTTGGACGACTGGTAGACCGTCGGCTCAGCCAAGATGTCTGGGTGGGTGTGAGGTCGGAGCCACAGGTCCAGGGGCATTGGGGTCCTCATCCAAGTCCATCACTTCCGGCCATTGGGCTCCCCGGCTAGGCAAAGCAGGGGATGAGGTTGTCCAACGTAAAGCGACATCCAAGTAGGACGTGCCACCACGTCTGCACCGGGCGTTTGGTCCGGTTGACACAGCGCATGGGTGGTCCGCACTAGTTGCTCAGAGGAGCCATACCGAAGCAACGCATCCCGTTTGATCTGTTCAGCCGGTGTACACTCCGGCTGGACTGGTTCACACGCAGAGCTGCTCCCCTCGGAGGTGGGAGCGGCACGCTCTTCTTCCCTCCACCACGAAGACTGGGCATCCAGGAAGAGATGTAGTTTCCGACACTGGGAGCTGTGCTATTCTCTACCACTGGTATTGTGGTTGGCAGTCAGCATCCGTAATGTCCATCATCGCGCCCGATTCAGGTTGAAGCGTCTCCTTTTTGACCAATGGCAGACGGAGGATCCTGAGACGGTGGGGGTAGACCCTCTTCGCGGGGTGCTGTCCAAAAGGGCCACAGCCACCCAGACTGTGGCGGCGAGCCAGCGCCTCTTGTCTCATCTGGAGGAGGCGCATTGGTGCAGAGTCTCCTCTACTTGGGTTCGGTTCCAAGGGGGGCTCGACGGAAGAGACAGGAACAGGATCTGGTGTTGGGCCACCAAGAAATATAGACCGCAGCAGAGATGGCTTTGGAGGTTCTGCTGCAAGCGCGCTTTGGGAAGCGGCAGGGGCTCCACAGTGGGCGATTCATTACCCTCTTCAGCAACTGGCTCCATCGAGGCTCGACGGCCGGCCCGTCGCGAGACGTAAGTACTGGTGTGCCTCGGATTCGGGCGGCGGATCATGCGATGGAGTAGGGTCAGCTGCTGGCGCGGGCGGCGGGGAGGTGACGGGGGAGGGCTCGGGATTTTGCGGCCAAACCACGATACGGTCCGTTTACGGGGACAGGTTCGACGGATGCGGGCACCGAAGGCGGCACCGCCTCGAGCTCGGGCTCGGGCTTGGGCTCGGAAGTAGTAGACAAGGATTGATGGCTGAGATGGACTCAGGCTGGGTGCGCCTGGGGGTAGAGATCTTGGTCACCGTCCGTACTGTTGTCGTGTTGGGGATGCGATAGGTGCGGCGGCGCACGGTGCACCGAGGGACGGCGTGACTTGTCGCTAGTGCCGATGCCGACGCTGACGGTGGCGATACCGGCCGGAGGGGCTGGTTCCGAGCCAGGTGCTCTGGCGAGGCAGCCTGTACTGCAGGAGCTAGGGTGAGCGAGGCAAAGCTGCCCACACGTCGTAGACTTGCAGCAGCACGGCTGATGGGAGTAGGGATGTAGGGCGCCAGGCCACTCGCCTGATGTGGGGGATGGGGCGGGGCATGGGATGAGGCCGTGCGTGCGTCGACGGCGGCGGGATGCAGATGGTGTGGGTCAAAGGAGGAGGGGAGCGGGGAGGAAGGCATGTCGGAGCTCATGGCCGGTGCGCGCGCATGGACTCGGGCAGCGACGGGACGGGCGGGGCTGCGGGCGGTGGGAAGGGGGCTGGCGCTAGCGCTGGCGCGCCTGGCCAGGGGAAGGCGGCGGCTGCTTCATCCAGAGCGCCAGCGCAAGCGACCAGCAGCTGCGGAGAAGGCGTCGTGGCGGCGACGGCGCAGCAGGTGGTGGTGGGGGGGGGGGGGGCGGATGGCGGCTGGTTGGTGGGGCTGGTACTTGGTACTGAGTGGCAGTGGGGGTGCTGCGTCCCACGCCATGCGCTGTGCAGGGGCCGAGTGATGGACGGTCTCAGCGTCAGCGCCCCAGTTGCCACACCCCGCCTGCATGCATCCGATGATCGATTATTGGCCGTCACACACACCGACGTACGGATGCATGATGCATGCCAACCCCCCCCGCGCCGCCTCGCTGACTCAGCACATAAAATGTGAACTCCCATCACGTGATGTGCGTTAAAATCCCTCCATTCTGGCTTGGCTGGGCGTAGGCCACACCTCTAAAACTTCTCTGCCTCTGGATGTTGCCACCACAATTCTCCCTGCCTGCGCTCCATCTCCGCAAGCATGTACTTGCAAGTTCTGTAAGGATGCACCAATGAGGCAGGTGTGATGCGCAGGAGCCGATCAGACAGCCGACCCAAGACGAAACCAAGCGGAAGGTATATATGGCATTGCTGTTTGGCATCCCTCCTCGTCAAAACAAAAGCCTCTCTGACACTGGCATTTGATTGGGCAAGTCAAATTGGAGGGGCGCTTCCTGCGCTTCTGCCGCTGCTCATCAAACCTCCAACTCTGACAAACACGGCTGCAGCGGCTCACAGTGCGGCTCTGGAGGGGGGAACACACACGAGTTGGAACCGGGACGGGGCCTGTGTGCGGTGACGCAAAGCACTCAAGCACCTAACCTAACCCTTTGAGCATGAAGAAGAAAAGGGTTAGGCTTACCTCCGAGCAAGCCCAGCAGAAAGGGGAAATGGTTGCGCCATCTACTCCAGCTCAACCTGACCCACCGCACAAAGCAGATGGAGAGGCACTCAAGCCGAACGACGCCAAAACTGCGGCAAGGTCCAGGCCAGCTCGGAGCTCCAGCAGCGGAACCGGGTCCGACTACTGCTTACCATTGGGCACTACATCCACTAGATCTATTGGGAAGCAAGGGCGCCGCGGGTAAGCGAGAAAACCGTAAATTGGAGTGGAACGGATGAGAGAAAACATGTCAGAGCTCAATCAAGGAGACCTCGGCTTGGGGGGCTGCTTGCTGGGGGGGCAAAGCCCATTGGGGCGTCTGGGCTGGCACGTGCGAATCGGGCCCGGCGAGCCAATTGTGCGTCGCGGGAGCAACGGTCGGGGCAGAGGGAAGGTGCACGTCTTGCGCACCCTGCGCGCCCCCAGACACTGACACCGGCGGCGCACCTGTACTCCCAGGGGGGGCAAAAGAAGGCTGCGGGTAGGTCCCGGTAGAGGGCAAAAGAGGCTGCGCCGTGGGGTAGGTCGCGCTCGTTGCTGGCGCCTGCATTGCCGCGCCTGGCGGTTGGGCCTGCGCCTCACTCGAGGAGCAAGTGGCTGTGCGGAAGAAGTAGAAGGGGCATGGAATGGTGCAGGGGCAGAAATGGAAGGTGACTGAACCACAATGGGCGCTGACGGCGACATTGGGGGGGACGCGACTGCCACTCCACTAGGCGAGGCGGAGACAGCAGCCTGAGGTGCGGTAAAGGGCGAATAGACAGTAGGTGGGAGTCGGAACTGGCGCCCGTAGGAGAGGCAGGGAAAATGCTCGTTTGCCGTTGCAACGCGGGATTCGGCGTTGGTGCGGTGGCCATGTTAGGGGCTGGGGAGGCGTGGGCGGGATCGGCATAAGCTGGGCTCGGCGGGGGAAGATATCCTTGCGGGTATGTTTGAGGGTACGCATGGGTTTGGCTTTGGCTTTGGCCTTGGCTTTGGCTCTGGCCTTGGGATTGGGCCAAGGCCAGGGGGTAAGTTTGAGCGTACGGATGAGTGTCGGTTGAAGCCTGCGAAGGATACGTGTACGGAAGATAAGATGGATGGACAGGAGCTGGGGCTGGTAGGCTGAGATGGGAGGCAAAAGATGGTGCGGGAGCAGCAGCCAGTTGGGCATCGAGCAGACGGTCGTACAACTTGACAGAAAAGTCAATCTTGGCTTGCATCTCACTGAGCCGCTTTAGTCGATTCTCGGCTTCATTCAGGTTGCGTACTAGCCTCGGACGAGCGCCCAAGGACTTCTCGAGCGCAGCTTGGACGGGTGGGGGAGGGCGCTCCATCTGGGTGGGAGCTTGGCCAGCAGCGATGGCCTGGTCAAGACGCGAGACCGCTTGCGCAAATGTCAAAAGCGAGTCAATGTCGTTCGCGTCCATCTCCACGTTCGGTAGAGTCGGACCAGCAGAGACGGGCACAGCCGGGGCAGCTGAGGGCGCCGTAGGGCCGAGGGGGCCAAAGAAGGTGCCGATGGGGGTCAACACCTCGATCGGAGCCGGGGCAGTCGCCCGCTGGGCCGCTAGAACTTGAGGCGGGCCGTTTCCAAGCTGGCTTTGATGGCCGCAGCCAAGTCCGGGTCGTTCTCAGCGTCCACGTCGATCGAGGCTTCGTCGGTCCCCTCCAATTGACGCCCGGGCATGGAAGGTGCACTAGGTGCAGAGGGTGTGACGGCACTGCTGGCCCGAACTTTGGAGGAGAGCTTGATAGCCAATTGCAGGTCTTCTTCCTCCTTGCGCCGCGCTGCGGCGGCCCGAGGGTCCATCGTTTTGGACCGTGCGTGGCGAGGACTGCCCGCAGCACCAGCGCCGCCTCGGCCATAGCTAGGCGGGGCGAGGCGAATCGAGCGACTTTCGCCGCACCACAGCCGCCTTGGGCGGGATGGACTTGCGCGCAAAGCAACCGTCACACCTCGGACAAGTTGGCCAACGCCAAACCATGGAAGAGCCATGGTATGGGAAGAGCACTGGTGGCAAAATACATTGCCACAATTGCGGCAGTGATGCTTGCGGGTAAATGTGGTAAACGGCGTGCGACAGCGGAGGCACACCTCGCCATCAACCCACTCGGCATGGTGCGTGTCTCGAAGGCGGCAGCGGAGGAGGATACGACGGATTCGACCGGGTCCTTGGGTGGGAACTGGTACCCATCGGCGCGCAGCTGCTTGTAGACAGCCGCGGCATGAGTCATGTATCCGGCCGCACCTCGCTGATCTGGGCCCATGCCTGGAGCAAGCCGAGGATGCGCTGCTTGACGTCGGGATTGAGGGTGCCACCGGCGAGCGGGATCTGGAGGATGGAGACGAGGTTGTCGATGAACTCGCGCGAGCCGACCTCGGTCAGAAACTCGTCGCCGCCGTTCTTGACGGAGATGTCGGTGAGGCCGAGGGCCAGGACGACGTTGGGGTTCTTGTGGCTGATGCGGCGCTTGAGGACCTGCATGGCGTGCTTGGCGGGACGCTTTTGCTCTTGATCTGGTCGGCAATGTCGAGATTGAGGGCAATGTCCTCGGTGCCCGAGGGCAGCAGCTCGGACGTGGCCTTGTCGACGGCGTCGCTGAAGGGGTCGGCGGCCCACCAGGACATGAGGGCGGCTGGGCGATGGCGGTGGCGGTGGGATGGAGCGGGCGAGGGCGGCGAGGGGCCGCGCAGGCGAGCGGCCACGGGAGGCGGGGAGGCGCGGGGCTGACTAAGCGGCCGCGTGGCACCAGCCAGGCGTTCGTCGGGCGTCCGCGCGGCCACCGCGCGGGCTGTTCCCGGGCGGAATGCGCAGCGGCGGAACGCGGCGGCACGGGACCAGTGTCGGGCGAGAGTGGCAGCGCGCCAGGCTTGCTTCGGACGAGTTCTGCCGGCCGTCGCGGGCCTCCGCTCGTCTCGGTCGCCACCACCTCTGCCGCGGCCAGCACGCAGCACCACACGCCGCCCCACGCCCTCCGCCGCCGTGGACGCGCCCGCCCCGCTGCCCGCCGCCGCTGCCCCCCCGCCCCTCCGCCTGCTGCCCCGTCCCACTGCCCCGCCGCCGTCGTCTGCCGCCCCCCCCCCGGCCCCGTCGCGCCTTCGTTCCCCCCGCCACCCGCGCCTGCGCCCGTGTCTGCGCGTGTGCTCCGCCTTCTCTCCACCACTCGCTCCACTCGCTCCCCCTTCTCCCTTTTCTCTGTGATCCCCCTGCCGTCCGGCGCCAGCTTCGCCGAGTCGCCCGCCGCCGTGCGCCCCGTCAAGGAGGTCCAGTTCGGCATCCTCGGCCCGGAGGAGATCGTAAGCATACCCCCCCCCCCTCACTCACGTGCTTGTCGCTTCCGGACGCGTGTTGACCTCTGCCCTCCTCCAGCGCGCCATCGCCGTGCTCAAGCTCGAGTTCCCCGAGACGCTTGATGAGGCGGGCAAGCTCCGTGTGGGTGGTCTGATGGACCCCGTATGGGCACCATTGACCGTAACACAAAGTGCCAAACCTGTGGCGAAGGCATGGCCGAGTGTCCCGGCCACTTTGGCTACATTGATCTTGCCCGCCCGGTCTTCCATGTTGGCTTCCTTAACAAGGTCAAAAAGTTGCTTGAGATGGTCTGCACCAACTGCGGCAAACTCAAGTCGACCCGTACTCTGATCCGCTCTTCAAGCTGCTTGACCGGACCCGTGGCAGTCGTAAGCGCCGGTTCCAGGAGGTGTGGGAGTACTGCTCCAAGATCCCACTCTGCTATCCGGATGAGCCTCAGGACGAGGATGGCATGGACGAGGATGTCCGGATCGGCCACGGCGGGTGTGGGCACGATCAGCCCTCGATCCGTAAAGAGGGCCTGAAACTGTACCAAGTCTGGAAGCGCGGCAGAGACGACGAAGAGGGCGCTGTTGAGGGCAAGACCGCAGCCCGACAAGCAGCAGCTGACCGCCTCGGACGCCCACGCCATCTTGCGCAAGATGACCGTCGAGGACATCACGACCTGTGGTCTGTCTGCTGATTTTGCCAAGCCCGACTGGATGATCCTCACTGTGCTCCCGGTTCCACCGCCCCAAGTGCGGCCTGGTGTGACCGAGGGAGGGTCGAACCAAGCACAGGATGACTTGACGTACAAGCTGGCTGAGATCGTTAAGGCGAACGACAATGTCGAGAGGTTCGAGAAAGAGGGCGCACCGGCCCACATTATCTCGGATTTGAGCAGCTGCTCCAGTTCCACGTTGCAACGTATATGGCAATGACATTGCGGCATGCCTCAAGCAATGCAGAAGTCCGGTCGGCCTGTCAAGGCCATCCGCGCTCGCTTAAAGGGCAAGGAAGGCCGTCTTCGTGGCATCTGATGGCAAGCGTGTCGACTTTTCAGCTCGTACGGTCATTACTGGTGACCCGAACTTGGAGCTGGACCAAGTGGGTGTGCCGAAGACGATTGCCAAGAATTTGACCTACCCTGAACGTGTTACACCCTACAACATTAGCATGTTGCAGGAGCTTGTGCGCAATGGTCCCACCGAGTGGCCGGGAGCGCGCTACGTCGTGCGTGACACGGGCGAACGGATTGACCTCAAGTATGGCCGTCGATCTGATATGACTTTGCAGTTTGGGTGGATCGTCGAGCGCCACTTGCGTGACGGTGATTATGTCTTGTTCAACCGTCAACCTTCGTTGCACAAGATGTCTATGATGTGCCATCGCGTTAAGCTGATGGACTACTCGACGTTCCGTCTTAATCTGTCGGTAACCCCACCATACAACGCTGACTTTGACGGAGACGAGATGAACCTTCATGTACCTCAGTCGGAGGAGACGCGGGCCGAGCTGAGCCAAATTGCCTGGGTGGCGGCCAACATTGTTTCTCCCCAAGGCAACAAACCCGTAATGGGAATTGTTCAGGACACTCTCTGTGGTGTGCGCAAGTTCACCCTCCGTGACTGTCTGTTGGACCAAGTTCAAGTGCAGAACATTCTGATGTGGGTGCCCAACTGGGATGGGCAGTACCCTATCCCATGCGTGATCAAGCCCAAGCCGTATTGGTCGGGCAAACAGATCCTGTCTATGTGTATTCCCAAGGGTATCAACGTCAGCCTTGGTGGTAAAATCAACCCCAAAAACAACCCCAAGGACGATGGGGTGGAGATTGACAATGGTGAGATCATGTACGGAGTGATCCAAAAGAAGGCTGTTGGCGCTTCAGCGGGTGGGCTGATCCACATCATCTTCCGGGAGCGTGGGCCGGTCGTTTGCCGTGACTTCTTTGGTGGGCTGCAGCGCGTGGTCAACTACTGGCTTCTCCACAACGGTTTTAGCATTGGCATTGGCGACACTGTTGCCGGTGGGAGCGTGTCTAAATTCATTGTCGACCGTATTGCCTCGGCGAAGGAGGCCGTGGAGAAACTTACGGAAGATGCCCGCTTTGACCGGCTTAAGCCCGAGCCTGGCCAGACCATTCGTGAGACGTTCGAAGGCAAGGTCAACCAAGAGCTCAACAAGTGTCGTGACGATGTGGGTAAGAGGGCTGAAAACGAGCTGCCCGAGTGGAACAATGTCAAACAGATGGTCATTGCCGGCTCCAAAGGTTCCTTTATCAACATCTCCCAGATGTCTGCCTGTGTTGGGCAGCAGTCGGTCGAAGGAAGGCGTATTCCCTTTGGCTTCCAGTACCGCAGTCTTCCGCATTTTGCCCAAGACGACTTTACTCCCGAGTCGCGTGGGTTTGTGGAGAACTCATACCTGCGTGGTTTGACTCCCCAGGAGTTCTTCTTCCATGCTATGGCTGGGCGTGAGGGATTGATCGACACGGCCGTCAAAACGGCTGAGACGGGATACATCCAGCGTCGGTTGGTCAAGGCGTTGGAAGACGTGATGGTTCACTATGATGGTACGGTGCGCAACTCGACAAACAAGGTGATTCAATTCCTCTATGGTGAGGACGGCCTTGACGGCGCTAAGATCGAAAAGCAGCGCCTCCTCACCTTCAAGCTCTCCGACAGCGAGTTCCGTGCTCGCTTCAAGGTCGACCTGGCCAAGCGCGGCTTCCGCAAGGGCCGTCTCCAGCCTGGGCTTGCAGAGTGGAGCCAGGAGTTGCAGGACTTGTTGGACGAGTTTGACCAACTCGAGAGCGATCGTCACCTGCTGCGTACCGAGATGATCCACAAAAACGAAAACGAGGTGTACCTTCCCCTGAACCTCTCGCGCTTGTGCGTTAATGCCAAGCAGGTGTTCCAGGTGGACCCAACCAAACCTTCGGACTTGGATCCTGCCCACATTGTGCGCGAGGTTAGGGACATCATTCACCACCTCACCGTCGTGCGTGGATCGGATCCGATCAGTGACGCGGCTCAAGCGAACGCTATTTCCCTCTTTGCGGTGCATCTGCGCTCCTTCCTTGCTTCGAAGCATGTCATTGACGAGCTGGGTCTGAACCGTGAATCGTTTGACTATGTGTGCGGAGAGATCAAGGAGCATTCCAGCACTCGCTCGTCAATCCGGGCGAGATGTGCGGTACCCTTGCCGCGCAGAGTATTGGTGAGCCGGCGACCCAGATGACGCTGAACACCTTCCATTACGCTGGTGTGTCGAGTAAGAACGTGACGCTGGGTGTGCCTCGTCTCAAGGAGATCATCAACTGTGCCGAGAACATCAAGACACCAGGCGTTCATGTCTTCCTTGACCCTGAGTTCAGTCAGACGGAGGAGACGGCAAAGGCGGTCCAGACGCAGTTGACCCATACCACCCTGCAGACCGTCACGGCGGCCATTGAGATTCACTATGACCCGGACCCGGTTAGCACGCTGATTGAGGATGACAAGGACTTTGTCGATGCCTTCTTTGCCATTCCGGATGAAGAAGTGGAACGCACTCTGGAGCGCCAATCGCCTTGGCTTCTGCGTCTCGTCTTGGACCGCGGACAGATGCTCGACAAGGACCTGACCATGAGCCAAGTTGCTTCGCGGATCCAAGCTCTGTTTGGCCAAGACCTCTTTGTCATGTACTCGGAAGACAATGCTGAAGAGCTGGTCTTGCGCATCCGTGTGGTCAACAACGAGGGGGACAAGGAGCCGCGCGGGATGAGGACTCTTTCCTGAAGAACTTGGCCCAGAGTCTTTTGACTGAGATTGACCTCAAGGGTATCACGGGCATCGAAAAGTTTTCCTTTCCTCGTCCTTGAAGAGAAGCGTGACTGGAAGGTCAATGAGGCAGGCTCGATTGAACCAGTTAAGGAGTGGATGCTGGAGACGCAGGGACGAACCCAAGCAGGTCTTGACGGTCGACCACGTGGACCCTCGCCGCACCATCTCCAACAACTGTGTGGAGGTGTACCAAGTCTTGGGTATTGAAGCAGCGCGTCTTTCGCTCTTGAACGAAATGCGCATGGTTATTGAGTTTGGTGGTTCCTACGTCAACTACCGCCACATTGGTCTTTTGGTGGACATTATGACCATCCAGGGCAAGCTGATGGCCATTACTCGCCACGGCATTAACCGCACGGACCAAGGCGCGTTGATGCGCTGCTCATTCGAGGAGACGGTTGAGATCTTGATCGAGGCGGCTGCCATGGGCGATGCCGACGACTGCAAAGGCGTGGCCGAGAATGTTCTCTTGGGCCAGATGGCGCCAATGGGTACGGGTGCGTTTGACGTGACACTGGACCTGGGCATGCTGCAGCAGGTTGTCGTGGACCACCGTCTGCCCATCCAAGCCATGATGAATGCCCGCGTCGATCCGGACGGCAGCCGGACGCCGCAGGCTATGATGACCCCCTACGACAGCATGTCGCCCATGATGAACGATCTGGGCCAGGGGGGAAGCGATGGTATGTTCTCCCCGTTGGCGACCATGTCGGCGGACGACAACATGTTCAGCGACTACCTGGGTCCTGGTTGTCACCGATGCGGACGGGTTTGGGCGCCGGGGCTGCGTCGCCGGCGTTTGCATTGGGTGCGGGTACGAGCCCGGGATACTACGCTCCTACCAGCCCAGCCAACTACCTAACCAGCCCGGCCGTGGGCCTGACCAGCCCCATGTACAATGCCGCGGCCGGTGGAGGAGCCTATTCCCCGACTTCGCCCAACTTGGCGTTCGGGCCTCGCCGTCGTACTCGCCAACGTCGCCGCAGTACTCTCCCACCTCGCCACAGTACTCACCGACGTCGCCGCAGTACTCGCCTACGTCGCCGCAGTACTCGCCCACGTCCCCGCAGTACTCGCCCACGTCCCCGCAGTACTCGCCCACTTCTCCGCAGTACTCGCCGACGTCGCCGCAGTACTCGCCTACGAGCCCCGCTATTGGGGCAGGGGCCGGCGGCCGACGGGCGGTGGCCTCGCCAGCCTATTCGCCAGCGAGTCCGGCGTACAGGTACGATCCTCCCCCTTGCGTTTGTGTGTTGCTTCGCCGTATTGACCTTGTTCTTGCAGCCCCACGTCGCCTCAGTACTCACCGGCGAGTCCAGCCTACTCGCCTGCAAGCCCAGCCTACTCGCCGGCGTCACCGGCGTATTCGCCAGCGAGTCCGGCCTACTCCCCAGCCAGTCCAGCCTATTCGCCCGCGAGTCCCGCTTATTCTCCGGCGAGTCCCGCCTACTCGCCTGCCAGTCCTGCCTATTCGCCGGCGAGTCCGGCGTACTCGCCTACGAGTCCGGCCTACTCGCCCAACGGTGCGGAATCCGGCACAGGCACGGGAGAAGGGCAAGGTACCCAGCCGCCTCGTCGGTCCAACTTGACGGGTCGCAGCATGTACCTCAATGGGGACAACTAACCGCTACTACTACTAACTGCAGGCCAAAAAAAAAACACATATCACCTTTCTCCCTCTTCCTTTTCGCCTACTGTCTAACCTAACGTCAATGTCTACCTTCTTATGCATTTCTCCCCTTAGTGTCAGCAAGGCTTCGCCAATTAATCATCTGCTACTAGTTTGGCTCCGTCTGCCTAGCTTGCCGCGAGCAGGCAACTAGGTCGCTACGGTTCCGTCGACTGAGGTGAGGCTGGCGCAAGCATCTGTATCACTGATGGTGCATGGGTGGGACGGACGGTTGTGGGTTTTTAGCTTGGTGTGGGCTAGAAACCCAAGACAAAAGCGACGGGACGGAGAAGTGAGTAACGAAGCGAGAGGGGTTGGTGTGACGATGAAGGGGGACAGATCGATGGAGGTGTGCTTCCTGCCACAGGCATGTGCCGGGCAAGAAGAATGCGCCTTGGAAGAAAGGGCGCATCTTGGAGGGGAAAGGGCACATTGGAAGGACTGGAAGACTCGGAAGAAGAAAGGCAGGTCCATGCTACATGCTCTGTGCTCCATAGGCGGTCCCACCTGTCACATCACTGAGTAATGCTATGTTCGCTATGTGGTTATGCACGTTTTGATAGTCCAGGGTGTGTGCGGCGCCTGTTGTGCATCAAGCTCATATTCGCCAAGCCCCGCCCCTAGCGGACGGTTACAATTCTGGCATCTCCACCGATTCCCCCATTTGCTTGGCCTTGTACACGGCCATGACCTTGACCACAAACGCTTCCAAGTGCAGGATCGGCTTGGCACCTTGACGCAAACGGGATTGGTAGACAGATGCCCACCCAATGATGGCCGAGCGCAGCTCATCGTTCTCCTCACTCGAGGGAATCCGCTCCACCATGCGCCACGCCACCGTCTTGAGCACAATGGTCGCTGGAATGGCATGGGTAAGCAGTGCGTACAGTTTCCCCCGTACCTCCAACACGCCTTCGGACGACAGCTTGGTCAGCGCCACATCCGCCGCTGATCGAGCCACTTGCTCCCACTCGGGCAGGGCCACTGCTAGGTCCAGCGCTTTTTTCCCGTCCTTGGAACTCGTCTCCAGCCCACCGCCACCATGCTGGTGCAGCAGTTCCAGCATCAACAACCGCCCGGCGCGTGTTGCCGTGCGCATGGTGGGTCAGCGCTACAGCCGCATCGGAGGGCAAGGTGAACTTTTCCTTCTTAGCCACCGTCTGCAGCAGCTCCACCAGGTCACTCGCCAACGGTGCAGGCACCCGGAGCAGCAGACCCGACTTCGAATGGGAGCAATGAGCCGGGCCAGGCTGTCGGCACAGAGGATCAAACGCAGATTGCTCATGTACTTCTCCATGGTCCGACGCAGAGCAGCTTGCGCATCGCGCGTCAGCTGGTCAGCACTGTAGATGACGACCACTTTGAATTTGCCCTTGGCCGTGGCGGTGGGCGTGTGGCCCGACAAGTTGCCCGCCTCGACAGGACCGCCCTCGAGCACAGAGGTTTTGGCAATGTCCTTGATAATGTCCTGCACGACGAGACGGTCATAGATGCCCGCATCGCTGGGAACGCACGCCCAGAACGGGGAGGGTCAGCGTGGGGAGGCGAGGGCGAGAGGAAGAAGGCGCAGGCCCGGGGGGAGGCGGCAAAACGTACCTAGGCGTGAGCTCAATGTGGTGGTTGGAGGTGATGATGTTGATGTCGAGTTTGCGCTTGGACGGGTGAGGAAGACGCGCTGGCTGACGCGCACCTTCTGTGCGCCGGGGCCAAAGAGATCGCGCAAGAGGCAGTTGATCCGGGTGCGCTTGCCCGCGCCGGGGGGCCGTAGAAGAGCATGTGGGGCACATCGGCCACCCTCGCCAGGCCCTGGAGGCGCTCGGTGAGCTCGGGGTGGTAGGTGAGCTGCGGGAAGGAGGTGGGGCGGTGCTTGTCGACGTAGAGCATCGCGTGTGCCGAGGGCGGATGGAGGGGATGGAGGGGGATGGAGGGGGATGGAGGGGATGGAGGTGGGGGCCCAGCGGCGAAAGCGAAAGCGCACGCAAAGCCAGCCCCGCGCCGCCACGCACGGCGCCAGTGTGCGTCCACGCCGCCGCGTCGCGTCCCATTGCTTCGCGGCCGCGCAGGATGTGCAATGTTCAAAAGCTGCCCCCCCTGGTGCGTAGCGGAGGGGCCACCACCGTCGTTTCCTGGCCCGTTTGGGGCCGTCTGAGCAGTCCTCAGCCTCGGCTGGGCCCTCCAGCGCCGATCAGACCGAATGGATCGGGCGCAACTCCCCGTTCCCGCATGCGTCCTTCTACACGCTGCACCGCATCCATCCCATCGACCAGCAATCT
This sequence comes from Moniliella sp. 'wahieum', assembly GCA_003971905.1. Classification (NCBI taxonomy): domain Eukaryota; kingdom Fungi; phylum Basidiomycota; class Moniliellomycetes; order Moniliellales; family Moniliellaceae; genus Moniliella; species Moniliella sp. 'wahieum'. The sequence continues at coordinate 447,359 of RSEE01000041.1, read as the reverse complement.
CCATCTCTCGGTGGAGACGCAGCGCATGCATCACGTGACGTGCATCCTACGAATCCGTTCATTAAGCAGCCCCCCCTGTCATTCGCTCGGCCTATTCGATGCACTGGCCTACGGCGGTCGTCACGAAGCCCGCAAGCCTGAAGCGGGAAGCTGCGACAGAAAACGATGCTTCCTAGGACAAGATACCCAAGCACAACACAGCAGGAAACAAGTCCGCACCCAGCGAACCTCCTCAACGCCGGCGCGTTTGCGGCTTCTTCTTCTTGCTGGTCCCCATAGCGCCTCGGGCCTTGCAGTCGGCACAGAACCAGGACCCATCCGGGGTAGTAGTTAGCCCGACACACGACAGGTGGAACCACTCCCGGGGGCAGTTGGGCGCATCGCAGGCAATCATCTCGCCAAACGAAACCTGGTTGCAGAAGCAGTAGCGCGCCTCGTCTTTGCCCGCTTGCGCCGTCAACGCAACCGCCTCCGGTGGCGGACCATTGCCCCCGGCCCCAAACGTGTAAGGCGCAGATGGAGCGACACTGCTCCCGCGTCCTTGGGCTGCAGGGCGCCGCCCACCAAGCGCCGGCGAACCCGCTCCGGCTGGCGTGCCGCTCCGCTCTTGTCGCCGCACCAACGTCGCTGCAGCGCTGGCTGGGTGAGGGCTAGCATTGGGCTTCTCCGACTTGCTCCGCACGTCGTCCGAGAGTTCAGGAGCTTCCGAATGAGCAGCCACCTTGTTACGTCGCTTCTTGGCCGTCCCGTCCTCAGCGGTGAGGGCCTTGCGTTTCTTGTTTCCGGGACCCGGTGCAGCGGAAGGCGAAGCGCGGGGTCCGCCTGCCCCACGACGAGTCGCTTCCAGCTGGGGTGTGTCGGATCGGTTGGGTGCTGCCTGAGCCGCGGCGGTGGTCTTGCCCACCTTGCGCTTGGGTGTTCCGAGGGACGTGTCGGCAACGGTGTTGCTCCCGCCAGTCGCGGGGGGTTGGGTCGCAGCCGTGTGGGAAGAGAAGGAGCGGGGGACCAGTACGCTGAGCAACAATGGCCAAGTGTCCAGCGCGGGCCGCCGACGCGCCCGACGGAGGGGTGGAGGAACGCCCGGCAAGCGGCTAAGGAATCCAAGTCCGGTACCGCGCCTGGGATGAGGTTGAGGTGGCGGAGGTAAGACACCGGGTCGGCAAAGGGGGCAATGGAAGGGTGGGCAGCAATCTTGTTGAATGCCTCGTCGAGTTTTTTCTCGGCCACGGCCAGTGTCTCGGCGGCAGCGACGGCAACACGAATCTTGTCGTCGCCGCCCAGCTTGTAGGCACGCGACTCTTCGGCCACCTCTTTGAGAGTGACGAGACGCTCGCCCGGTGTCGCGTTCCGGTTCTCGACGAGCGAGGTAAGCTGGGCCATGCGGGAGGTTATGTTGCCAACATGGCCTCCAAGGACAGCATCGAGTTCACGCAGATCGCTCATGGTGCGGGTGAGTTCGAGGGGCAGCGCATCGAGCTGATCGGCATATTGCATCAGCGCACGAAACGCAGTGCGGTCGGCAGCGGCGAGGTAGGCGGCTTGAGCAGGGTTGGAGCAGCAGACGCCGTGACGTCCGCATTGGCTGGGGCGGCATGCGCAGCGCCGGGCAGGAGCTGGGGCATGGGCAGCAGGTGGGCGCTGGAGGGGGCTGGTGGGGGTGGGGGCCAGCGGGGGCAGGTGGATCAATGATTAGCCGCTCCAGCTAGGCCAGCGGAATTGTGCGCAGCAGTCGGTGCAAGTTGAGGGCGGCATCAGTACTATCTCGGCACGTGCGCAGTTTGCACGCATGCGCCTATGCCCCGAGGGTGGAATTGGTCAACGCTGGATTTGAGCGCCCTCTGTACAGCAGTCGTGGAGCCTCAAGGCACCCATGTTCATGATCCTCACGTTCGTCACCAGCCTGCCCGACGGCTCCGAGACAGGCACCTACCTTGCCATGGTTCGGGGGGTGGCACCAACCTATACATGTGGCGCCATCACACTCCAGGGCAAGGGGGAGGTGAGCATCGAGCAAGAGAAGAACAAGGTCCAGGACAGTCTCAAGACAGTGGCCCCGTGGCCAACTTGTTTGCCTATATGGCCGAATCGGTAGATGTCTTTTTGAACGACAAGCATGTTGGGCAACATGAGGAAAGGCTGTCGATGGCTTTACGTTTTCCTTTCCTGTCGAGCAACGTCAATCCACTCGGGTACCCTCGTTTCATGGACCAAGGGGTTTAACTGCCCCGACGCGGTGGGCAAAGATACGGTCCAGCTCCTCCAAGATGCATTGGACAAGCGTCACTTGAAGGCGAAGGTGGATGCTATTATCAACGACACAGTTGGCACTCTTCTCGCCTCGGCTTACCAACAGGGCGGGTCGCTATTGGGAGCGACCTTTGGGACGGGTACCAATGGCGCCTATCTCGAGTCAATTGAATCGATTGGACGGATTAGGCATGGGTGTTGTAATGGAATGCGAGGGAGCGGAGCGAATCTGCGGCAAGTAGACGAAGTAAAATGCCAAGCGAGAGACAACCTCTCCCTACGGCCATGAGTCGTCTGGTCCTCTTTGTCGGATTAAAAGCTTCCTCCTCGATTTCCCCATCCTTCACGGCGTCAGCTTCCACGGCTCATACCGACCCTCACCACCCCTGATTCACGCCGTACCATCTCCACCACCTACCGGTAAGGCTCCTACCTCAGTTGGCGGAGAGCACATATATGCTTTTCCTCGTACAGATTTGTTATGGTCTCGGTCCCGTCTCCAGAGGTCCATCCCATTGTTGCAGCGTGATAATCAGATTCCATTCATCAGTGGTGCAGGTACTTTCGTCTTCGGTGTTGTCATTCGGACAGCGCATGATGCCTGAATGAAGACCTGTCACCCCATTTTTTGACAGCGACCACGTGCAGGGGCCACTGGAGGGTAAGTGGTTGGGAAGCGACGCTTCAGGGTTGGTTTCCCGTTCCACATCCAGCATCGCCGCCTGCAATCGGAGAAGAAAGCGTTCAAGGATCCCGCCTTGATTTTTCTCGTCATCGGGGTGATCTTGGCGGTAATTGTGGAGGCTGGAGAAGGTGCTCAGGTAGCCGCGAAGGGTTTCCCAATCCGCGGGCTTGGACATGACCAGCTCAGAGGCAGCTCCGAGCTCCTCCTTTGACAGCGGGGTGCCCCCCCTCGCGCCCTCCTTCTCAGGTGCAGGAACGGTCTGTACCGGCCAGCGGGGAGTCTCGTTGGTGCCTTTGCCATTGCTAAAGATGCGACGCGTGAAAGAACTCTTGTCCCATGCGGCCGAGTCCGTAGTTTCCACCACCCAAGGAGCTGGCAAGTCAATCATGCCGTTATTGAGGATCTGCCTCCCTGGCTCCCAGTAAGGACCAAGGCCGTCTTCCGGGTCAGGTAGTGGTTTGCCCGTCGTGAATTGCGCAATGAGCGGGGTTAACGAAGGGTATTCGGGGAGGAACACCTCGGAGTAAATGACGCAGATGACGCTGCCTCCTGGACGAAGGACCTTGTCAAAGGTCTGCCACATTTTCGCATAGGGCGTGAACCAGTGAGCAGCTTGAAACGAAACGACCAGATCGACCTTGGCTTGCTCGGGCACAGAATCGTCTGGTGACTTGACCCCAAACTGGTCAAGGTAGTTGGACAAGGTCAAGGCATTGTCAACCAGGTACGAGATGGTGCCGAGTTTGCCATGGGGCTCTGCTCCAGTCACAGCGGCCGAGATGGAACCGGGTGTGAGAGGGCGAGGACGGATGTGGTCGGGAAGGGAGGGGTCGTTGGGATCACGCAGAGCTTGGTCGATCATCTTCTTAGAGGGATCCGAGGCCGTGACCGAGTCAAAGTAGGTCAAAAGCGGTAGCGATCCGATCCCTGGACCGCATCCCAAGTCGAGTGCCCGTGCCCATCGAACGCCTTGGGCCGCAGAGGGCGGGTGGAGCAAGGAAGCAGGTGTGCCGCGTTGAGCAGCGAGGAGGGCCTGCGCGCTGATACGCCCCGTGGCATGGTACTGAGCAATCAGCTGGTAGACCCAGGGCGGGTAGCTGGCCGAAAAGCCAGATAGCCCGAAGCAGAGAACGTCGAGGATGAAAAAGTGGCCATGATGAAGCCAGGTTGGCGACGATAAGAGTGGCTGAGCAAAAAGGGCGAGGAAGGAGGTTGAAGAGGACGACCGGGGTCAGATGAGGCCAGAGATGGAGAGGTTGGATGTGTGAGGATGAGGACCAGTCCCACCGGCCAGACCACATGGCTGCCGTTTAAATAGCACGGGAGTCGGACATGTCGGACAAACTGCAGCGTGTACGCACCCACTGGCCAGACCAACCAAGTAGTAGTGAACGTTGAACCCGACTCGCTGTGGTTGTCACTGTGACAAGCACGGCCGGGGCTCTTGTCTACTTGCGTGGCCTCGGCCGCCAGATCCACCAAGTCCGCCCTCGTCTCGAGTGCGTAGGAGGTGCTTGCAATGCGGGTTACCGGTTATACCAACCTGGCCATGGCAATGCAGCGTGTTCGCACCACCTCCGTTATTCCCGCTGTCCTAGGACGAGTGCCTGGGAGGCCCCCGCATTGCGGGGGTTGCGGCTGGTTGCGGGCCACTGGCACCACGCCAGTGTGCTCAGCCAGTGCAGACATTCAACGTCATCAACGCCTTCAATACCAGGCGATGGTTGGTGTGTGACTGCAGAGATCGACGATCGATGAGCGATTTGTCTCGGGGATACTCCAGAGCACAAAAGAGAAAAAAGGAAAGGACGCCGTGTCGGCTCTAACGACGCAAGGGTCGAACCTGCAACCTCCTGATTACAACCATCGTAGTCAGACGCGCTACCATTGCGCCAGCCGTCCTCTGTTTCCCGCAATTAACCAACAACAAAACATGATTGCTACGTTGCTCATTATTCTCAACACGTAACATACTTTAACTCTACTTTAACTGAATGAACTCGTAGTGTTGGTCGTGGAGAGAAGCCGGAGAGGAAGAGAAACGAACCCAGGAACGTAGAGGAAGGGGCAGGTTGAAGGACAAGAAGTGTGTGTGCTGATGAGATCAATGAAATCGATAACAATAAGAGAACAAAAATGTGTATAAAAGGAGGAAAAAAGATCAACATCACAGAGGGGTGGCGAGACGTGTCGTAACGACATGAGTGTCGCAAAATAAGCATGGGTATGGGGCGGGGGGGGGGGCTTTTTCACTTCGTGCGGTGTGTTGAAGGGAAAAGGTGAGAGAACCACACGAAACTCTTCATCGAAGAGTAGGGGATTTCACTGGGCTGCCACGCCCATTAAGTAGTCCCTTTCGAAGAGAGCAAGTGCAATTCCCATGACGAACATGTAGTTGCCCGAAAAGACCTCGATGCTGGCTTTGCGCTTCATTAAACCCTCGGGACGAGTGATGCGCGCAACCTGAAGCCCAGATGTCTCTTCGGTTAAGATCCAGGAATCTTTGTCGTCAGCCCGGCTGATAAGTATATCTGGACTGCCGAGGTAGTGGGGAAAGCGTACGATCCTTTCTTCTTGGATTTCCCATCTGTCTTGATTGTAGCAAGAACGGAGCCTTGTACCGAGCGTAATTGGAAATGGGTACGTGTTCCAGCTTGAACAACGCTGAGAACATGCTTGCCACCTTCATCCTTGAGTCGCAACTTGACGGACCCAGTTTGGGATGACCAATCGGTCCGGTTCAGATGATGAGGAGGGACGAAGAACTCAATCTCTGTGGAGAACAGGATCTGGCCCGTGAAGCCGTTTGTTTTGGATAGAGGAAGATATAAACGTGTACGTCAGTATGCCAAGATGGGGTCCTTAAGAAAAAAGAAAAGTAGACTGGTATGGGTAGGGTGACGACTTACACGAACGGAAATCTTAGATCCCAATGTGTACTTGGAGTACATCAGTTCGATCCGATCTTTTTTTCGAAACGAGACTGGGTGTACGGGGGAAGAAAACTTGCAGCATCGGAGTATTGACAGGGAGGATGCTCGTCGTATCATCGTAGAGTGTCCAATCTAGACTGTCCGTGGTGTCCAGGTCATTGTATCGAGGGATGAGCATTGCCTCGGTTTCATCATGGTTTACGCGCGAGGGCGCGGGAATCCTCCATTACAGGCAGCGAAGTGATGCGGCCAGAAGGCGACAGTATCTTGCTGACACTGTTGCGAAGATGCGCTTCGAGGCCCCCCAGGGCAGATGCTGTGGGATTGGAAGGTGTCATGCAGGCTGGGGCGTTTAGCTGAGGACTGTGGTCCCTGGTTAAGAAGAGAGCAGTGCGGATGGTTGCGTGTTGGGTGTAAGATCTGTGAAGGGTTATATACGCTAAAAGGTGTAAAAGAGGTTATCGTTAAGTCCGCGATAGATTGATACACAACAAAGTAGTAATCGTACCTGTGTGACCTGAAGCTGGGGGGGGGGGCACGGCGCACACATCCTCACCGGGGAAGAGCTTGTTGTGATCGATGGCGAATCATGTAGAAGATTCTGCTTCCCCCCGGCTTGAGAATATGCTACGGAGATTAAAAAACGTACACAGAGTATACTATACGGGATACTATCGCTTGTAAGCGTTGTGTGACACGTATGTTTATGAGCAGAGGTATACGAAAGCACACACACCGGTAGGGAATGGGACCCTGTGTGGCGGACGGGTGTTCTGACTCCTCGCCACGTCTACACGGTCCCAATGCCCTGTGGTTGTTGGAGCGTCTGCTAGCGAGTTGTACGCAACGGCTGCTATGACTCCAAAGCCCTCTCCCTGCTCTACTCCGAAGGCTATCGAATGCGTGACACACGTCAGTTAAGTATGGCCGCGGCTTTAATAAATTAAGGCGCAGCTGTGTGTCCACGAATAATTTAGTTGGAACCAAAAAACACTTGCCATCCTCCTCTTACAGTACACTTACCACCATCCCTTCTCTCGGAAGCAGTGGGAGCATACTCGCGTCATCGGGTCTCCGCATCCGACTGTCATACTTCTATTATGCACCCCCTCAGGCTGAGGCCTCTGATGAGACCGCGGGAGTCCTGAGGCCTGATGGCCCTCCACAGGGTGATGCAATCGCACTATAGTGGTGATGATGGTGTGACAACCAGCAATGCATACAAAGGAACATCAAGCGGCGAGTCGCCATCAGGGGCTAAGCTGCGGGACAAGGAAAAACAGAGAGAGAAAACCGCGGAACTCCTAGGCCTGATGAGGAGGAACTGAAGGGACATTGGCCATCAATTAAAGCACGAGCCACCCGGCTCTTCAACAGCCTCCACCCTCTTCATCCCCCTTCTCACTGTTATTATTAACCCTCGGCCTCCTGTGCCACCTCTAGGGGTGTACTATATATCTCAACAACCTCAAGGCAAGCGCTAACCATGATGGAACCAATGAGGCTTCTTGGGGATGCGGCGTGATCGATGATCGAGTGATCTCGACACTGTTTCCTAATGACGGTGCGTTATTGGCCCAAACACGGCTGTTAGACTCTATGTTCGGAGGGTGACATGTGACACCTCATCTCGTTTGCCCTTGGGGACGAACGCCGTTTCTTGCTTCCTCCTGAATTTGGTGATCAGCATATAGAGTGTGACAATATAACGTCGTTGCACTTTGCAGGAGGAAAATGAGATCATGATGGATCTATTCCGTAAATGAGAAGACCAACACAGAGGAAGATACCCTGGTAGGTGAGTCGGACAGCAGCCGTAGATGTACTAGGCTGACATCACACTGAGAAGAGGTGGATGACACTCAAAAATCTTCCCGAAAACAAAGGGATATGTTAAGGGGAACTGGGGTTGGGAGAGAAAAGAGAAGGGCAAATGCACATGTGGGGCATGGGTAAGGAGTTGGTCAAGCTGATGGAGCAAAGATGAGTCAGTCACTTGATACCCACAAAAGGAACGGAGTAAGATGAAATTCTTACCGGCTGTGTATCCTCCATCGACCATCAGTTCGCTTCCTGTGTGTACGACGACTCATCCGACGCCAAGAACAGAACGGCATTGGCCACTTCTTCCGGCCGTCCCAACCGACCCATAGGATGCAATGAGATCAGGGCATCGTGTTCCTCCTTCGACATGATGTTCAGCATGGAGTGTCGATATACGCAGGGCTACGTTGTTAATCCGAATGCCATAAGGTGCTTCGTCCAAAGCGACAGACTTGGTCAAGAGTTCACCAGTCCTTTGCTGGCGGATAGGCAACACAGTTCCTCGTGCCCACTGACCGAGAATGGAGCACAAGTTGATGATTGAACCGGGGGTATTGTGCTTCCGCATCAGCTCAACAGCATACTTGACCCCCAGGAAGACACCATCAGAGTTGACTGATTGCACCTTGTGCCATTGGTCGAACGAAGTGTTGGCAATCGTACCAAGCTGCAAGATGCCAGCATTATTGACCAGAAACGTCGAGATGTCCGAACGTTGTCTCGATCTTTGCGCGCATCCCCATCCACTCAGTCAGCACTCGTACCCCGCCACCAACACAAGAATGTATCACCACACAGCAGTGCTGGATGACCAAAAGGAAAGTAACGAACCGATTCATCACTGATGCCCACTCAGCGTCGGAGGCAGTGTTCAGGTAGGCGTAGTGAGCCTCTCCGCCAGAGTTATTGATTTCTTGAGTGACTTTCTCTCCAGCGACGTCATCAATGTCGGTAACAAAGACCTTGGCGCCTTCGCGCGCTAGGACGTGGGCGGTGGCCGCCCCAATGCCCTTGCCCCCGCCCGTTACGAGAGCGATCTTGTTGGCAACACGACCGGTGGTCATTTTGGAGAAGAGCGAGAAAAGAGATGGGGGAATGAGGTTAAGGAGTTAAGGGAGGTTAAGACGTCAAAGGAAGAGTGGGTGGGTGGAGGAGGGAGACGGCAGAAAGAGGACCTCGTCGTCGTCCTTTTATGCACCCGAGTTCACATCTGGGCCGTCATCGCAATCATGCAGACCCACATAAGGGAGCCTCAGCGCAATCAATGAGATCACAATGAGATGAGATCAACGTGTGATGATACAGATGCATCAAGCTCATCAAGCATCATGCATGTTCGGCAGTAGAACGCAAAACGCCAGAAAGAAGACACCTATTGTGTGCCTGGATCGTATACGCTCAGCCTCCTCCCCGCATCCTGCTGCCATCGGCACCAAACAGCATTGACACACCCCCACAGCGTGCGGGGTTGCTGGCGATGCCGGTGATGAGTACGCTTTTGAGGCGCCGGCGGCCATATACATTAGCCTCTTTTGTGGCGTATATAGACCGCCAATTTTCGCAACGACTTGTGGGGCCATTACGCATCACGGCCACCGGGGTATAGTGTGGGGGTAACCGGCAACAAGCTGGATACGATGAGAGCATCAAGCACTATCCGTATCCCACCATATTTTACGCGCACTATTGCTGCTGGCAGCCTAATCCTCTTCAGCAACAAAATGATAACCTCTTCAGACGTATTTTATAGAGAGGCGGCCCGTGCACTCTTTTTTTCTCGAGAGTTGGAAAGGATGGGGCAAACATGTGCGCCCACTTTGCTGTGGAGACGCGGCGCTCTAAATTTCCTAAAAGGAGACGAAGATATAGATATAGTGACCACGCTAGGTCCTGCTTCAAGCTTCAAGAGCTTCAAGCTTCAAGTTGAAGCTCCGCGACAGTTAGCCCACCCAACGGCTGGGGTGGGCTGGGGCCTATATAGGGTCTCTGGCCAAAATGCAAGGTCTGGGATATATATGCTGCTGTTTCAGCGCTCTTCTGTCAGCATGTCAGGCACCATGTACGTACAACAGAGAGTTAGAGTTAGTTAGAGTTGTGCATAATAGCGCGACAAGACTTCTCGTCGCCCCACAATCAGTACGCACGGACTACGCAAGTTCATGGTGCATGACGATCGATGAATTGATGAAGCGTCCAAGAGCTTGAAGCTTGAAGCAGCAGACATCAGTGTATCAATGCATCAGCGCCAGCAGAGGGATCATTAACATTGATCAAGCCTTCAAGCTTCAAGCTCAAGGAAGCCTGAACTTCAGGGGCCTCAGGCGCCTCAGAGACCTAACATCTCACTTCTCTCTGACCTTGGACTTTGACCTTCAAGCTTGAAGCTTCAAGTTCCAAACCCCAACGATCTGTGCAGGCCGTCCCCCCTACCAGAGAATTGAAGCGTTGACTGTGGGCGCTGGATCTACTCGTGCCCACACTCCAGTACTCACGATGTGGGAGGAGGGGCGGTTGTGTATGTGACGCAGATGAGAGGTTGATCGACAGAGGCTGCTGGCATCGAGAGGATGACGCAGATGCTTTTCGTCTCCAGCACTGGTCACGCCGCCAAAGGAACTGCAAGTGGAGCAAGTATAGCGTGAAGAAGGAAGAAACGTGGCAGCAAAAAATAATAGGTGAGCCGCCAGGCTGGCTCTGGTTTCCAGTGGTGGTTCCCTGGGGCGACTGGTGTGCACTTACATAATCCACGCTGAGCGTCCAAAGGCATTGCCGCCTGGTGCCTGCTACCGCGCGGTGGCCCCAGCGCCGTGGGGGCAGTGTCCAATTGCAATTGCGCAGCGCCGCACCAGGCCGCAGTGCAGGGCATCAGAGCATGTCGAACCCTAACGAAATACAAGGTGGCAACAGCGCCCTGGTGCCAGATGAAGCCGCAGACCGGGGAAGAGTGGGATGGTGCGCGCGAAAATTCAGGAGGATTTTTTCGGTCGGAATGGTCGCGCCGCTCTGCTTCTTGCCACGGCGTTTGGCCTCCGAAGTACTTTTTCTACCGCCACCTTCCCGCTCGTCCCGTTGCGAGCCTCCCCCCCCACTCCCCACCAGTCCCCCCACCGTCCCCGAAAGGGCTTCCTTCAAAAATGTGCGTCTGGCCCCCCTTGATGCTGGGCCCCACGTTGATGCCGAGCTGGCGCTGACTTTTGGCTTCTTCTCTCAGGGTTAACTTTACCGTTGACGAGATCCGTGGTCTCATGGACAAGTCCACCAACATTCGTAACATGAGTGTTATTGCCCACGTCGACCACGGCAAGTCCACCCTGACCGACTCGCTTGTCTCCAAGGCCGGTATCATTGCCTCGGCCAAGGCTGGTGACATGCGTTTCACGACACGCGCGACGATGAGAAGGACGTGGTATTACCATCAAGTCCACTGCCATCTCCATGTTCTTCCCCCTCTCTCCCGAGAGATGAAGAACGTCAAGCAGGAGTCCAGGGCAACGAGTTCTTGATCAACCTCATTGACTCGCCCGGGCACGTTGACTTCTCCTCGGAGGTCACGGCTGCTGCGTGTGACCGACGGTGCCCTTGGTCGTCGACTGCATTGAGGGTGTGTGCGTCCAGACCGAGACTGTGCTGCGCCAGGCTCTTGGTGAGCGTATCAAGCCTGTTGCTGCTTGAACAAGGTCGACCGTGCTCTTCTCGAGCTGCAGGTCGAGAAGGAGGAGCTCTACACCTTTTCCAGCGCACTGTCGAGTCGGTCAACGTGGTCATTGCCACCTACAACGACCCCGTCCTCGGCGAGTCGCAGGTCTACCCCGAGAAGGGCACTGTCGCCTTCGCTTCGGGTCTCCACGGCTGGGCCTTCACCCTGTCCCAATTCGCTGCCCGCTACGCCAAGAAGTTCGGTGTGGACAAGGAGAAGATGATGGGCAAGCTGTGGGGCGACAACTACTTCAACCCAAGACCAAGAAGTGGACCACCAAGTCGACCGACGCTGACGGCAAGCCCCTCGAGCGTGCGTTCAACATGTTCGTTCTCGACCCCATCTACCGTATCTTCGACTCGGTGATGAACTTCAAGAAGGACGAGACTGCCAAGATTCTCGAGAAGCTCGAGGTGCCCCTTACCCAGGATGAGAAGGACCTCGAGGGCAAGGCCTCCTCAAGGTTGTCATGCGCAAGTTCCTCCCGCTGGTGACGCCCTGCTGGAGATGATTGTCATCAACCTCCCCTCGCCCAAGACGGCGCAGCGCTACCGTGGAGACGCTGTACGAGGGCCCCATGGACGACGAGTCGGCCATTGGTATCCGTGACTGCGACCCCAAGGGCCCGCTGATGCTCTACGTTTCCAAGATGGTCCCCACCTCGGACAAGGGCCGCTTCTACGCCTTCGGCCGTATCTTCTCTGGTACCGTCCGCTCTGGCCCCAAGATCCGCATCCAGGGCCCGAACTACCGCCCCGGCAAGAAGGACGACCTGTTCATCAAGTCGATTCAGCGTACCGTGCTCATGATGGGCCGTTACGTCGAGCCCATTGAGGACTGCCCCGCCGGTAACATTCGGGTCTGGTTGGTGTGTTGACCAGTTCCTGCTCAAGAGCGGTACCCTCACCTCGTCCGAGACGGCGCACAACATGCGTGTCATGAAGTTCTCGGTCTCGCCCGTCGTGCAAGTCGCCGTTGAGGTGAAGAACGCCAACGACCTGCCCAAGCTGGTCGAGGGTCTGAAGCGTCTGACCAAGTCGGACCCCTGTGTGCAGGCGTGGATTGGCGAGTCGGGTGAGCACATTGTTGCCGGTGCCGGTGAGCTCCACCTCGAGATCTGCCTCAACGACCTTGAGAACGACCACGCCCAGGTTCCCCTCAAGAAGTCCGACCCCGTTGTTGGCTACCGTGAGACTGTGACGACGCAGAGCAGCATGACTGCCCTGTCCAAGTGCGCAGAACAAGCACAACCGTCTTTACGTCGACGCTCTTCCCCTTGGTGAGGAACTGTCGCGCGCGATTGAGGAGGGCAAGGTCAACCCCCGCGACGACTTCAAGTCGCGTGCTCGCTACCTTGCCGACGAGTTTGGCTGGGACGTTACGGACGCTCGTAAGATCTGGACCTTTGGCCCTGACACGACTGGCCCCAACCTGATGGGTGGTGTGACGAAGGGTGTGCAGTACCTTAACGAGATCAAGGACTCGTGTGTGGCCGCGTTCCAGTGGGCCACCAAGGAGGGTCCTCTTGCCGAGGAGCCCATGCGTGGTGTGCGCTTCAACGTGGTCGACGTTACGCTGCACACGGACGCCATCCACCGTGGTGGTGGACAGATCATCCCCACGGCGCGCCGTGTCTGCTACGCTGCCGCGCTGCTCGCCACCCCGGCGCTGCAGGAGCCCATGTACCTGGTCGAGATCCAGTGCCCCGAGTCGGGCCTGGGTGGTATCTACTCGACGCTCAACAAGCGCCGTGGCCAGGTGGTCATGGAGGAGCAGCGCCCCGGTACCCCATGTACACTGTCAAGGCTTACCTGCCCGTCTCGGAGTCGTTCGGTTTCAACGCTGCCCTGCGCCAGGCTACTGGTGGTCAGGCCTTCCCCCAGTCGGTCTTCGACCACTGGGAGGAGCTGCCCGGCGACGCGTCCGACCCCAAGTCGAAGGTGTACGAGCTGGTGACCAAAATCCGTGTGCGCAAGGGCATCAAGGAGACCCCTCCTCCCTACACGGAGTACTACGACAAGCTCTAAGCCGAGTCGGTCGTCTTTGTTTTCCCGTTGGCCTTCATGTTCTGTCAAGTTCGGTGGATTCATGTGCCTTTCCTTCAAACCTGCGAACATAGTTGGTGTAAAGGTATGTAGACTAAGATAAATGGCTCAGCGCGCTCAAGGCATGAGCGGGGCGAGAATTGCAGTCTGATGTTTAGTGCGTGAAGGGGCACTGACAGGCGATGTATAACAGAATTTTTACTGTACGAGAATTCTAAACCACGAACTACTGGAGAACGTGAAGGTTCAGTTGATCCGGTGATGCTGGGCTCTCGGTAGAGATGCGAGGGGTGCAAGTGGACCGAAAAGGGGCGATTGTGGGTGTAATAGATATCAATCAGCTCGCGAACGGGGAGCGTGGGCAGGCCTTATAGTGAACTTGGAAGAGCGTTCAGTCTGAGCTTGGATGTCTGATGCTGACGTCTGAAGGTAACAGCGAGTTGATTTTGGCTGTCTGTGTTGAGCGCTTCTGGGACGAGCACCATCAGAAGAAGGGACACATCCCCCTGAGCGCCCCACATTTCCAGGTGAGGGGGTGGCAACAGACGGGGCCGCGCCGAGGGCGTCTGCTTTGCTTCTTTTCTTGGGACACCCCTTGGCTCACACCGCGCTGGAAGCCACTCGTCCCTTGGCGATCATCGCTTTTGGTCCATGCAAGACTCTTGTGCACAGCACGAATGACTTCGCCCCACCCGTCTTGGTTCATTTGACTCTGGCAATCGAGATTGCTTGACCCGCCGACCCAAAGCCAGGGTGAACAAGCATATTGAGATCATGCCCCGGCGCTGTTTATACCGCTTTGGTTGGGTCGCCTTCTTGCTCGTGTTGCCCCCACCTCTCCTCCGGAGCCGTGTGTCTTGCAAGCAACGGCCTATATACATTCAGAGAGAAGGAGACCGGGGCTGCTAAGATCCTCGGCTGCTACGTGCCTTGAGCAGGTACGCTCTTAGTCCGCCATACCGGCCATCCCAGTCATCCCGGTCCACTATGGCAGCAAGCCAAGTGTGAATCGTTGATTGCTCCACCAAGTTCCTCGCCGCTCAGGCCCGCGTGAAGAAGCCCAAGGAGCGACATGGATCGTGCATCTTTGCTGGCCGCCAGAGGCACGGCAGAAAGACGAGGAAAGTAGGGTACGACAGTGTCCCACCCAAAATTCACCAGCCTCATCACAGTGTCCCACAAGGCCGTCCCAGGGCCTCGGACAGCAGTTCCGCGGTACCCCGCTTGACTAGCTACGGGACCACCGCGTACTCGTAACCGTCCGCGCGCCCCTCTTGCGCGCGCAACCGTGCACCCAAGCTGCGAAGTCAGGTGGAGGCGGGGGTGGAAGTGGATGTGCTGCGGGGGGGGGGGGAAGGCGGGTGGGACTCCAGAGGGGCGGGGGGGGGAGGGGGCGCGGCCCACTGGGTGTCGTACGTGTTGTACATGGGCCAAGGCGGGACACACACCAGCAGAACGCCCACTGTTCCGCACGCGTACACCCCCAGGGTCACCGCCAACGACTGGAACCAGAAGCCAATGGCAAACGCCAGTACCTGTACAACCCACCGTCAGTCCACACTCTCTCGCACTGCGCGGGGCAGGGGGCAGCAAGCAGCGTACCCCAAAGGCCAGCAGGGCGCGGTGTTGCCACCTCTCCACGGTTTGCTGGGCAGGCAGGTCGATGTGACCCTCCAGCACACTGCGCACGGCCGGTGGCAAGGCAAGGCCCATAGTGGTGGTGGGGATGGCGGTGGCGGCGGTGGCGATGGAGATGGCGAGGGGGAGGGCGCGGCGCGGCGGGCGAGGCAGGCGCGAGCGCACCCGGCCAGGCCGGCGTGCCGCAGGGGATGGCTACGTGGACGTGGCCGCCGCATGAGGTTCCCAGCGGGCTTACCTAAGCGGCTTCCTCTCTCGAGCTCAATAAATATTCAATGGCCCCTACATCGGATTCTGCTTCTTGCGACGCCGCGCTTCGCCGCTGGTGGGCAGTCTGGTCATCCAGTCATGAGGGCATCAGGGCAGTCGGATCTAGAGCAGAATGCGGAATGCAGAAAATAACGGGACCAAATACCATCGCCCCCACCTGCGAGGCCAGAGGAAAAGGGGGCGTGGAGTGCGACAGATTACATGGGCCAGGCGTGCAGCAAGCAGCTGCTGCTACGGGGACCCGGGCAACATTGCAAGTCGTCCGAGCAGGGTGGGGAGCTCCAAGGCGCCGGCAAAACGAGGGGAAGGGGGCAAGGGCGATGGGAGTGGGAGTGGGGAGAAGAGTCAAGGGGATGGGCCCGAACGCTGCAACAGGTGGTGCCCAAACCCCATTGGTCAATCGAGGGTAGGGAAGAAGATGGCGAGGAGAAGGATGGTGGGGAGAAAGAGAGTGGAGAGAGAGAAAGATGGCGGGGAGATGGGAAGAGGAGAAGGGTCAAGCGAGGGGCAAACTGTCCCGCAGCGTATCGAGTTCGAGCAAGTCGAGCACCT
Organism: Moniliella sp. 'wahieum'; assembly: GCA_003971905.1. Lineage (NCBI taxonomy): Eukaryota > Fungi > Basidiomycota > Moniliellomycetes > Moniliellales > Moniliellaceae > Moniliella > Moniliella sp. 'wahieum'. The sequence continues at coordinate 431,468 of RSEE01000041.1, read as the reverse complement.
CGGGGGGCAGGCCGTATGCCTCGCGTGCGGACGCCTCGGTGGCCCGCAAGAAGGTGGGATCACGCACGAAACGCGGGACCGAGTCGGTGGCCATGAGGTGGAAGATGTGATCTTGGATCTTGGAATAAAGTCGGAGCAAGGTTTGCAGCTGGGACGCATGCAACAGTTGGCCCGATGAACTCACCTTGCTCAGCACTAGTTTCTTCCGTTCTTCCAGCGACAAGACCGGCACTTTCTTCCTTGTTTGGGTTTCCTCCTGAGGAAACCCAAGCTCGATAGCAGCCAGGGCTGACGCGTTGGTGCCTGGGTCGCGGGCCGAGCGGGAAGGGCTGCTGGTACGGGATGAAACGGATTCATCGACCAACGCACGCGAGGTGTGCTGCAGCGCTTGTGGCGCCGTCTTGTTCATATACGCCAATAGTTCCGTGCGTAGGGAATGCTCGAGATTCAGCTCCGCAGGCGCACCGGGCGCAAGGTAAGTGTTGAAGATGAGAAAGGCAATGACGATCAGATCCAGGTGGTGGCGCTCCATAGCGCTCATCGACTGGTTCAGGATCGAATCGTCGTTCGGCTCTGACGGCTCGCCCGGCGCCGGCGCTGGATCGGGCCCCGTGGCCTTGAGCAGCCAGCTGCTGGGGACAAAGCGAGCACCACGGGGTTGCGCTTTATCTTGGTGATGGTGGTGGTGCCGCTCCGCCGTCGAAGGTCGGACGGCGGAGGCGGAGGAAGTGGTGGAGAAGCGGTGTTTAAAATCTTGCACATCCAAGTAGAAGGATAAGTTTTCCTCGCAAAAGTTGCGGCGCAGATACGCTTGGAAGAGGGAGCACAAGGATGGATCGGCCAAGATCTGACGAAGGCGGTTTCGACTGCCTTGATCCCGGGATGCTGTCACGCTGGTACGTGTCCCACTGCCCCCGGATCCACTTGCCCTCTCGGCCGAGGCGCTGCCAGGACGGGAGCCCGAGCCGACACGGGAGGAAAGGTCGGACTTTCGACCCTTGCTCCCCATGGAATGGAGCGAGCCCGTATCATCTTCTACCGAAGACCTCGCTTCGTCAAGACTGGAGGGGGGGGCAGCGAGGCCGTGTCTTATCCCACTGGCCAGGCCAGGTGGCGTGGAGGTGGAGGCAGTCGGGGTACTCGACTGAGGGGAGGGCCTGCGGTAAAATCCCTCCCATCGCGCCACCTCGCGCCCTCGGTCGGTCAAGGCATAAATGGACTTGTAGTGGCAACGGAACTCGCCCTCGGTAATCATGCCGCCGACATCGGCGCCGCGTACGGTGGCAATGTCCGAGTCATTTTGTTGGTCGGGACGGGTGCGATGGGGCGGATCTTGTCGGCAATGAGCTTGATCAGGTCGAGCCGTTCAAAGTGCGCCAGCAGCTCCGCCGCTTCGTCGCGGGCACAGACAGAGGTAAAGTCAATGAGCCAGTCGATGGCACTCAAGGCGCTAAAGGCATGTTTGGTCAGGTGCGTCTCGCCATTCTTCAAGCGCTCCACTACATCGACTACCTCGATGCCGCGCGAACGATCAAAAGTAGGGTCGGGTGGGAAAACGGGGGTGGAGGTGGGGGAGTAAAAGCCATATTCAGGGGAAAAAGAAGGAGTGCCATGCTGGGCCTCGCTGCTGGGGTAGTTGGCTTGTACGCCGGCAAAGCGGCGGAAGAGCGAGTCGAGAAGGGGCAGGCGGATATTGATTTCATCGTCTGCGGCACGGCGGTCGAGAAAGACAAGGCGGATGGGGGGGCGATGGGCTTCCATGGCAGGTTGGAGATGGTCAGCAGAAATGCCATTGACCGACACGAAGCGCTCTAGGATACAGTAGCCCTTGGGTGTCAAGGACCAGATGCCCTTGTCGCGGAAGGCAGGCAGGCCGAGATCGGAGGAGCTTTGGACCAGATGGGCGTCAAGAAAATGCTGGCAGATGTCCTTGGCAATGTCGCGGTTCATGGTGAAGGTGGTGGTGGTGGTGGTGGTGATGACGCGGCGGGGTCCTGGGGGTCGGGCTGGCGGGAGGACTGGGAGAACTTGAGGGCACTGAGATTGGCGACGGCTTCGTCGGTGGTAAAGGTGTAGGGGTAGGATCGGAAGAGGGTGCGGTGGGTGGTGAGGCGGAGGGAGACGATGAGGGTGGCAAAGAGATCGTGCAAGTCCTGTGCGGAGGGGGGGGGTCAGGGATCAGGAGCGCAGCTGGGGGGGCGGGCAGGCAGGGGCGAGCAACGTACCTTGGCGTAGGGGCGGTTGCGCGCGCCCGACTTCATCATGCGGTTCGAGACGAGCGGGGAGCTGGTCGCAGACGAGGGCATGGTGGGCGGGGGCGGAGGGGGGGCGGCGGCGGCGGTGGTGGTGGTGGTGGCGCGGGGGAGCGCACAGCGGAGGTGGCGAGCGAGGGGCGATGGATGCGGTGGGCGTGGGTGTGGGCGTGGAGGAAGACAGCGGCCAGGACGGGTGCTCGTGGCTCGTGGCTCGCTGCCAGTTTTCCTGACAGGGCGCTCACCGGTCACCGGCCACCGGTCACCGCCTCACCGGCCACGCTCAACCATTGCATGCGCCGGCCCCAACTGCAACGATGAAACAATCAAACCCGCCGCCGCGCGAGGGGCTAGAGCGCAGCAGGCACCAGACCAGTGTAAGACGTGACCCGCGTGACACGGCAGCCATCACATGACGCATGTCACATGTGCCATCTGAGCTGTGGGTTTCTGAGTTTCTGCCATGTGGGGTCGCGCAGGCGACAATCGGCCACTGCGGCGCTGTGCCTGAGCGGCCTCAACGAGATCTGAGAGCCCTAGTGCTGGGCCCTGCTGCCTAGCTCTGCCCCCCCCATTATTAGGCGCTCGGCGCTACTCCTGCCACTCCGTACTCAGTATGAATAGCTCAGTAGTACTCAGACTCAGTACTCAACTCAGGATTCCCTCGATTCAGGACAGGGAGTCCTCAGTAGTAGTGCTCTACTCAATTCCTGTCCAGCGAAAGAAGCCACATGCATTGACTTGCTCAGACCAGATCCCACACCCGCCACGCTACTCCTGCTGCGCGCTCCCAGCCTGAAAAATTACCTTACCACAGACTAGCCCCTGCTAACGCGCTAACGTCTAACCCTGGCCATGCTTTTCAACGCGCGTACTGGGTGTACGTTCCGCTCACGCGGTCCGCCGTTTCCCGGATGCGGCGGTTCAGTTGGGAGTTCATGGTACACGCTCATCGATGATTCATCCTTGAAGCTTGACCGGTGACCTCCCGTGCCGATTGCAAACGCCTCAGGCACAGGGTTTTCTGACATGGCCGGGAGTCGTCTTTCACAAGTTTCACACGTCCCAGCCACGCATCACCCATCATGCACCATGCATCATGCATCATGCATCATGCATCATGCATCACTAGCATCACTAGCCACTCTCACACTCTTCAACACAGGTGGCTTGGAGCGTTTTGAAAGGCCCGGAAGCTAGGAAGCCATTGGTGCTTAAAGCAAGTAAGTAAGCGCTTAAAAAGGCGCTTCTTAGCTCTTTTACGCTTGAGCTTGAGGCCTGAGGCCTGAGGCTTGAAGCTTGAAGCTTGAGGTAGACTAGCTTTATAGATCTTTGTAAGCCGAGTAGGCTATCCGACCCAAGGTGCGAACGCGCAACGCGGAAGTCCTGGAAAGAGCGGGGGTATTTTTTTGGATGCGGATAATCAGGTGCCACCTGGTCTATGGTCACCCGGTCATGCATCATGCATGCTCGGATCCCCACCCGGCCCCATCCATAGGCAGCCGATCGATGTATAGTCCGCCGTCCTTCTGCCCTCCATAGTGCCACAACCACGTTGGGCGGGGGGGTGATATTAATGCCAAGAAATCAGTGCTGTGATGAGTCGATGAGTGTGATAGAGACGTGTAACATGTAACGGCTGATATGCAATCCCTTTTTGGCAGGCGAGCGTGTATAATGACACCCTACAAAGAGCTTGGAGAGCACAGCACACGAAGTGGCAATCGATGGAGATCAAATGACAAAGGCGGTGGGGAGCCCAAGTCTTCATATATGGAGTTGGAGGAGGTGAGGGCGTCAGGAAACCAACACAAATACTTCCCGCAGGTAGTGTTAATAAAAGTTGAACGTTGAAACTGGTTCCCCTGTTCCTAAACATTATCCGGTGGCCGGTGGGGCTGAGCGCTTATTAGGGTCTTGCAGCTTGCAGGCTGAGCGCTGACACATTAAATGTGTCTCCATCAATGGGGCGATGATGTCGATGATGTCGGAAGCTCAGAAGCGTATCTAATCTACAGCGCCACAGCGTAGAACGGATTTGATGGTGGTTGAAAACACGTTGAACGTTGATTAATGATTGTTGATTAGATCGGTAGACGCCACGGCACCAAACGATATATATTTGAGAGCATCGGAGCTGTGCACTAGAGTCCCTCTCCTAGTCCGCCCAGTAGGCAGCACACATTCCGCGCAATCTATATATAGCTTTTCTTCTTCCACATATTGACCAAACAGTGAGAAAAGGTACCGGCAGAGAGGTCATCGATCATCTCTCTCCTCCTCTGCGCATATCCCTCCAATAGTCTCTTCTGTCGTCATGTGGGCAAAATGTGCAACAGTTGGGGCTAAACGAGGGAGACCAAGCTCCTGTCAGAGGCGAAGGGAAAGGCAAGATCGTTCGTGGAAGAAACAGAAGGCAGCGGGCAGAGAACAGAAGCGAAAGGTGAGAGAGACACAGGCGGATATGCAGAATTGGAAATTGGAGCGAGCTTAGTCATTTTGTAACAAGCGCACGGGTGGTTGTGAGGTGTGTGTGGATCAAGTACGGGCGTGGAATGGACATAATGCGTAATGCGAGCCTTCCAAAGACGAGAGGCGGGCAACATGTAAAACAGGTAATTGGAGCACAGGTTCGGTGTCATAGTTTGGCTGATCTTAGCTCGCTCCTCGCTCCCATTTCCAATTTCTTTGTCGCGAGCGTCTCGCACTTTCCCTGTTTCTTCCTCTTCGCACCATGCCTTCTGCTCTTGCTTCTTCCCCACAAAGTATTGTTACACCCTTGACCTAGTCCCGACCCTGGTCTCCCTCGCCTTAGCCCCGACTGTGATAGATGTGGAAGACTCCTTTTGTACTCCTCTAATAGCAAAATCACAACATCATTTTCAGTCTTCTTTCACGCCGGTGTATATGGGATGGGTACTCGCCAGGACATGTGCATGCTGTGGCGTGTCAACAGCGTCTACGGCCACTGGGCCACACTTGTTGGGGCAACATGTCCTTGATCGAACGCCAGATGAGGGAGAAACGCAGTGGGAGGACAGGGCGTTAATAGGAAACGAGGTTGCCAGTCGTGTTGGAGGGTACAATAACAGAAGAATATGGAGAAGTATGGGTATGGGTATGGGACAGGATGGAGGAAGGGGCCATGCCAGAAGAACGCTCGGTAATGGTCGACAAGCCTCGCCGGGATCGAGGTCCTTATTCCCGTTCGGATCCACGTGCAAGTCGCCAAGCTGGGGAGGAGGGGCAAGTGCTGAAGTACCGAGTCCCCGGTTGAGGTACTCTGCGACCGCACCGCGTTCGCGGTCGGATGTGAGCACGGACCATGCGTTGGCCAGCTCGACCAAGCAGTCATACAGCTGGAGGATGAGCCGGCGGGTCAGAAGCAAGTCTTCGCCCGGGAAGCGGGGCTGGTGCCAGGGTAGCAACAGGGACTGTTGCACCCGTTTCAAGGCCGTCGGTACCGCCGAAAACTCCGCCACTGCTCGCACGCATGCATGCACCACCGTCCGCACCTCCAACGGCCCCCCCTCCTGCCCATTCAGGTCAAACTCATCCAAGGACCCGATGAGGTCCCGAAGCACGGGCGGGGCCGAGAGCAACACGGCGTCCAACGGCCGCAGCCAATAATCCTCATCGGGCCCCCAGCAAGTGAGCGCAGCAGTGACGAAGTCGCCCAGGGCAGCGTGTAGTTGGCTCAAGGCAAAGAGCAGTCCTCTGGCCCCATCCACCCACTGCACCACGTCCATGGGGTAGAGAGAAGGTGATAATATGCGGGGGGAAGGACATTCCAGGTTGATATCGGACAGAGGGAGCCCAGTGGAGCTCAACTCGGGTCTGGAAGAGGGCGAAGAGTACAGAGAAGACGGGGTAGTGGGGCGAGCCTCATTATTGTGGGTATGCGGGGGCGTACTGAGAGTTAATGGGGGAGGATATGGTCGTCGTGGGAAATAAGGGTATGCTGAGTAGGCTGGGTGGATTCCCCAGTAGAGAGGCAGGCGGTCGTTTTTGAGCTAGGCGAGTGTGCTGGTGCAGAAAAGATATAAACCATCTCTTGCGATGGTGAATCAGAATGAGGTGAGGAGAGCGAAGTAGAGGGCGGAAGGAATGAAGTTGAATCGGTCGCTGACCTTTGTGGCCAAGAATTGTGGTGTTGTTTGAATTACTGGATTTGGAGTGCGGGCGAAGAGGCCACCATTTGGACACCGGCTTGTCTTCCGACCCTGCCGCAGGCCAAGCCAGATGGAAGAGAGGCTGGACCAGTGCCGTTTGTGAGACCAGATGAGTTCCCTCCACCGATTCGAGGCGTGCTTCGTTGTGCGTGTATGGGGGGGAAGTGCCGCTGTGCTTTCATCGCTTGGTGTTGGCCGCGGCTGCAGGGAGGAGGGCCGAGCTGCTGGACTGGCGTGCTGGGGACTACTAGATCTGGGCCCCATGGCGAGGACAGAGGTGCGCATTTTTCCGCATGCGAAACCAGTGGGCTCAGATGTGGGGACCTGCTCACTGATGGAGGCATGTTGTTGCTGTGGTGGTGATGGTGGTGGAAGGGAGGAGCAACGTACTGAACCGGTTGTCTGGCAAGGTGCTCAGCCGGAGCGCTGAGCCGGAGCAGCGCGCTGAAGCTCAGCATCGTTTGCCCCTGAGGCTGTAATTAAAAATTGCCTCCTTTGCTGTCTAAATACATCGTCCATCGCCCCGCTTTCGCCGATAACGGGTGACGGTCACCGGACCCAACCGGTCCATCACTTTCATATTTGGTCGCCTGCTCTGTCATCCATGTCCGCCTCCCACGCTCGGCCACACTCAACCGTGCCCGTGCAGTACGATGTACCACCAGTCATGCCACCTGGCCAGACCGTGGTTCCAGTCGCCCGAGACGTGCGCGGTGGACTTCGCGTCTCTGTCGCTTCTGCCATGGGGTCTCTTCGTCAGTCTATGGGAATTCAATCAGCTGTGTCTTATTCTCTCTTCTCGCTTGAACCGCACATCTTATAGGGTCCACTGAGTTTAGCCGTGCGTTGCACGAGGCTATATGGGAGCCAATCCTCAAGCGTATGCGCTCCAGAAGGGATCACTATATAAGAAGAGGACGAGAGGCGGCGAGTGAGGAAGACCAGGGGTACTGGCGGGGGACTATCGGGCGATGGGGCCAGGCGCTTTCGTCAGAGGATCGGGAATGGAGGTGGACCACACTTCTTGAGGAAGAATTCAGACACATTGGAGGCCAAGTTTGGGTATTATCGGAAAAAGGGAGGACGCTAAGCACCGGCGCCGTCTATGAAACTCCGGGAGAAGGGGCTGCTTCAACGGAGGAAGCCGAATGTGACCGGAACGCCGGTGAAAGTACCGAGGACGCACTCAAGAGCCATTCTTGTCCCACTGCTAGTTCATGACGAAACACGGGCATGATGCTACCAAGACGACCGACAAGTTTTGAACACTGGAAAACCCTTAATAAGGAGTTTCCCTGGAGCTGCCTCATCGCTCACATGTCTGCCACACTCATTCATACTAACTACTCTTCTCGCTACAATACCGGTTTTTGAACGCGAATGGTGGGAGAAGATGGTCCTGGCCTGCTGGCTACACCCTGACGTTCTGCATGGTTGGGTTGGCACGAGCAAGAACAGCGCTTGCCAAATCGAAGCTGCGCAGCGTCGAGACAACCCCCACGAGAGGAAAGCGTCATACCACTATTTTTCTTGCGGTACGGATTATTGTGCCGGCACACTCTCCAACAGATAAGTCTTTGAAGACTGTTACAATTGCACCACCACCTTCACACTTGTCAATAAAGTCAGGGCAAAGAATGGGGGAGGGGTTACTTTTTTGGCTTCAAAAACACTCTCTTTGGTATCTGTTTTCCATATCCGATTGAAAAAGTATATCATACAACTGAGTTCCCAAGCACCTCCCCTAACCGACCACGGTAGGGGCGTGCCATTTACAGGGAGGCCAAAATGACGTTTTGAGGGGATACAAAAAAGTATAGAAGGATCAACAAGGCAACATACCAAAACAAAAGAGGCGCAAGTCGTTCGGGAACAATGGGGCTGACCGGATGAGGGGGTACAAGAGCAGGCGCTCGTGCCAAGACCGAAAGTGCATACTGGGATTATTTAGGGCACAGTAGCCAAGTATCGGAGCAGATCCAGGGCAATTTGTGCGCGTCCGGCATCAGGTATGATCTGCCGTACTAGCTCGTGCAACGCCGACCATGCTCCAGCATCGGGGGTGGCGGCCGGAGCGATACAGGGGCCACTTGGGTGGCGGATAACAAGGCGGCAAGACCTGCCGCCGCTCCCAGACCACCTATGCCAGGCATTGGCTCTGGTACCGGTGGTACGGAAGGCATACCTTGGGGTAAAGAAGGCAGACAGATCCCATCCCAAGGCCAGCGAGACCCAAGGGAAGATTGGTGGGAGGAGCAAGAGTACCAGGCAGTCCAATGCCGAGAGCGCCAAGCGCGGTTACCCCGCCACGGACATGCCCTGGGGGGAAGCAAGCAACTGCATTAGGGCAGCCAAAGGGCCGGGTCGGTGGAAGGCGGCAAGATAGCAGGCAGGGTGGGTACAGGTCGGACGCGGAGGAAGGCGTCCCCAAAAGCCCAACCAACGCAGCGCGGCCAATGCGCCAAACATGCTATCCCCTTCCTGGGCCGGATTGGCGGGGAATTCGACGGGTACGTCCTGGAGTGGTCGGGACGACCACAGATCCTGCAGCCTCTGTGGCAATACATCTGTTTCCAATGGGGGTGCTGCCTCACATACGTTTCCTGCGGTGGGGAAGATGCACTGTTCACAGGCCGAGCACAAGTGGGGAGCGGGACCGGCCACGCTGATCTGGCCCAGCTTCGCCGGGGTAGGAGGGCCGGCTGTACTGGTTGAAGAAGAAGAAGAGGTAGAGGAAGCCGCAGATGAAGTACTGTTGGATCGTCCGGTGGCCTCGTTGCGGAGGGAGTGGGATCGCTGCCTGCCTTCGCAAGAAGGGCGTGACGCTACAGAGGCAGCAGTGGCCTTGGCAGCACGCGCTCGTTTGAGGAACTTGAGACACCGATTGCGGCACGACAAAGCAGAGCGGCCTTCAAAGTGCATTGCAATCTGCTTCCACTTGTTTCCCACCTCGGCATGAAGCGAAGCAGTTCCCTGTCCTCTTCAGCACTCCAGGGGCGGTCGGTGACGCTCAGAACGTTGAGGAAGCGGGCGGCGCACTGGTCGTCGGTGCGTCCGTCCATGTCCTGGGCAATGCGCCACCAGAGCTTGCCATGCACGGCCATCAGGGCCTGCAGGCGTGCGTCTTCGTCGGGGCTCCACGGGGTACTGCGCTTGACAGAAGGATCCAGGCTGTAGAACCAGTGCGGCAGTTTTTGGCACTGCGACCTGGCAGCTGCTCGGCAAGTTCTTGCCAGCGGCTGCTCTTGCCGCGGGCGGTGCCATACTGGGCAACGAGGGAGCGGAGTTTGTTGTCCTCGTCCTTGGTCCAGGAGTGTACTCGTCGAATGTACGCAGCGTAGGGGCCATGGACGCAGAGGAGCGGTGGTGGTGGTGGATGCCTGCCGTTGGGGGGCCGTGGGTGCTGTGGGAAAGCCGGGGCTATACCGAGAGCAGCGGGATGGCCTGGTATGTTACGGGTGCGATGATCGGTGATGTGGCACGGGGGCACTGGGGGGGCGGACAGCGAGGCGTGGGGGCGAAGAGGGACCAGTGAGTCGTGAGCGAGTGTAGTGGGCACTCGGACTGAGCCGGCTGGTCTGATGGCGGAGAGGGAGATGGGGGAGGTCGTTATGCCCGCGGCAAGCGCCGGGCGTGGTGGGAGCAGCACTGGGCCTGTGCCACTCTTGCTGCTTTTGCCCCGGCTTTGCTGCTTTGCGGTCTGTGCGGGGCGGGGCTGCTTGGGCGCTGGACGAGCGCTGGTTGCCGTTGCTGCGTTAGGAGTTAGGCCTACGCCTTAGGGCCGAACGCTCGTATGGGTGCCACGCCATCTCCGACACGGAAATCAGACGCCCTCCTGCCATGTGGCATGTCTACGCCGTGACAGGGGATTTGAACATTTCTGGCTGCGCACCTGCTTTCTGCCTGCCGATTGGCCTTGGGGCGGTAGGGTTGCACGACAGGGATGCAGGATGATCGATGATCGATGGTCGATGGGCGACGCGATCGATGAGAGGTTAGATGGAGCTCTGAGAAATGTTGGACCCAGAGGGGTCGCTTGCAGCCGACCTCCAGGACAGCGCGGCAGGAGGCATCCCAGGGCGCTGGGGAGATCGCCGTCGGGAGGCTGTGGTGGTCGGGCTGCCCGCCACCCCCAGCCCAAACGCCTGGGGATGGGGATGCAAGAACAACACTGGTACTAACCCACCTGCCGCCGGAGGGACCAGAGCAGAGCACACCGCAAGCGTGTTGGGAAAACGGCTTGCCCGGCCGGCCCGCAGGGCGCCAGTGTCCGGTGGTTACGTCAGCTTTAGACGGCACGGCGCCAGTGTGCTCCCGCGGCGCGTCTGGTTTTTCTCTGCGCGGCAGGCCAGCACAGGCCTGGCCTCGGGAGGGAGCAGTGGGCGGCAGCCAGCCTGGCCAGGCCGCAGCGCGCACGCCCCAGGCCCGCTGGCCCGACCAGACCCAAAGCTCAAAGAGCCGCCGCACCGCACCCAGCCCCGTTGCTCTCTCTCTCCCATCACCTCTCCCCGCCCCGTCGTGTCTGCGTCCGTGTGCGCCACCATGTCCAACACCTCAACATCAACTCTCGGCCCGAGGATGAGCTCGTGGCCCCCACCCCGCAGAACACCCCGCTGCAGAACCAGCCCCTGACTCGCGAAGCCCTTAGCCGCCCTACCGTCGGCACTGTCCAAGAGGAGGACGAGGAGGCGGCGGCTGCCAACGCTACCGACGAGGCTGCTGCTGCTGCGCTTGCTTCCAACCCCGCCCTGGCTGCGATCATTGCCGAGCGTCTCGGCCGCCTCAATGGCGCAAGCAGCGGGTACGTCGAGGGCCTGCCTGATTACCTCCGCCGCCGCTCGCAGCACTAGAGGGCTCCAGGCCCAGCACCTCAAGATCGAGGCCGAGTTCCAAAAGGAGATTATGGAGCTGGAGCGCAAGTTCCAGACCAAGTACGCTCCTTTGTACCAGCAACGCAAGGACATTATTCTCGGTACTCAGGAGCCGTCGGCGGCGCTTGTGCTCGAGGGTGAGAAGGCCACTGAGGCCAAGTTGGGCAATGACAATGACGAGGGAGGCAAAGGAATCGCTTTCCGAAGTCAAGGCACCTTCCGATGGCGAGACTGGCATCCCCCATTTCTGGCTCACTGCGCTTCACACCCACACGGCCTTGGCCGAGCTCATCTCGGAGCGGGACGAGGAGGCGCTCAACTTCCTGCAGGACATTCGGAGCGAGCACTTGCCATCGGAGGGCAAGCCGGCTTCCAGCTCTTCTTTGACTTTGCGCCGAACAATGGCTTCTTCACCAACACTACTCTGACCAAGACCTACTACTACCGTGATGATGTTGGTCCCAACGGAGACCTGATCTATGACCATGCGGAGGGTACGACGATCGACTGGGTAAGCGCCGACAAGGACTTGACCAAGCGGGTGGAGACCAAGAAGCAGCGCAACAAGCACACCAACGAGACCCGTGTGGTCAAGCGCTCGGTCCCGGCCGATTCCTTCTTCAACTTTTTCCAGCCTCCGCAGCCGCCTTCGGGCGCCGACGAGTCGGAGGATGAAGGCCTGGAGGAGCTGGAGGAGCGTCTGGAGCTAGACTACCAGCTGGGTGAAGATCTCAAGGACCGGATCGTGCCGCACGCGATCACCTACTTTACCGGTGAGGCGCTGCAATACGAGGAGTTTGACGAGCTCGAAGGGTTTGAGGATGATGACGATGACGAGGACGACGACGACGATGATGAGGGCCCGGCGCCTGGCGGCGCAACGGCCCAGTCGCTGACCCGCAAGAGTGCCGCCAGCAGTAGCGCATTTCCTGTTCGTTGTTGCTCGCCTCCTGACAGTCTGCACATGCATCCTTATTGGGCTTTTCGTCTAGACGTGGCATTGAATGGTCTCTTTCTTTCGTACGGCGACAGGCAGCAGTGGAATGGAATAGAATGGAACCCGGCTGAACCGGCTGATATAAATCGCACGGGATGGCGAAAGAAGGGCGAGCGGCGGTGCATCCGAGGTGGCGAGGGCGGAATGGTCGGACATCACATTCCGCCCGCCGAACGCGTCACTCTGTTGAACGTACGTTGAGGCGAGTCCCGTGGCGAGGCAAGCAGGACAGCGGGCTTGGCTTTCGCCCGCATCCATCCGCTGTCTACCACGACCCACACCACCATGGCCACAGCGACCGTATCCAAGGCTCACGCCGCTGGTCCCAGCACCCCCACTCCATCCAATGTCGGTGGCGTGCGTGCCTCGGGAATCGGCTCGTTCTACGCCGCCAAGATGCAAGCATACGAGCTGGAGATCAACGATAAGACGCAGAACCTGCGTCGGCTCGAAGCGCAACGCAATGCGCTCAACGCACGCGTGCGTCTTCTGCGTGAAGAGCTGCAGCTGCTCACGAGCCCGGGAGCAGCGTCGGTGAGGTGGTCAAAGTGATGGGCAAGAAGAAGGTGTTGGTCAAGATCCAGCCAGAGGGCAAGTTTTCGTGGACTTTGCCGATGACATTGATCCTGCGTCGCTGAAGCCTGCGCTGCGTGTGGCGCTGCGTCCGGACAACTACCAACTGCACAAGATTCTTCCCAACAAGGTCGACCCCCTCGTTTCGCTCATGATGGTGGAAAAAGTGCCGGATTCGACGTACGAGCAAGTGGGTGGCCTGGACCGGCAGATCAAGGAGATCAAAGAGGTGATCGAGTTGCCTGTCAAGCACCCGGAACTGTTCGAAAGCTTGGGGATTGCCCAGCCCAAAGGTGTGCTTCTCTACGGCCCTCCCGGTACAGGTAAGACCCTGCTCGCTCGGGCCGTCGCGCACCATACCGACACGCGCTTCATTCGTGTGAGTGGGTCGGAGCTGGTACAAAAGTACATTGGTGAGGGTTCGCGTATGGTGCGTGAACTTTTTGTCATGGCTCGCGAACATGCTCCTTCGATCATCTTTATGGATGAAATTGATTCCATCGGCTCTTCGCGCGGCGACAGTGGGAGCAACGGGGACTCGGAGGTGCAACGAACGATGCTCGAGCTTCTGAATCAATTGGACGGGTTTGAAGGACGAAGAACATCAAGGTCATTATGGCCACCAACCGAATTGATATCTTGGACCCTGCCCTGCTCCGTCCAGGCCGCATTGACCGCAAGATTGAATTCCCCCCTCCTGGGCCGGAGGCCCGTGTGGCCATTCTGCGCATCCACTCGCGCCGGATGAGCTTGCAGCGCGGGGGTCAACCTTCGTGCGTTGGCAGAAAGATGGGCCAAGCGTCGGGCCGAGGTGCGTGGGATCTGCACCGAGGCGGCATGTATGCTCTTCGTGAACGCCGCCAACATGTTTCTCACGAGGACTTTGAGCTGGCGGTATCCAAGGTCCTCAAACGCCAGCAAGAAGGCAGCATGAGTGTCAACAAGCTCTTCACTTGATGGCGTTACGTATTCGATCGATTCTGGTATATCTCCCCCTTTGACGGATAGGGTCGCCATAGCTCTTGGTCGGTAGCCACGAAAGGTTGGGTTTGGGCTGGTGTCCGGGACTGTACTAGACGTCTGCAGATAGTCGTCGGTCGACCTTGATGCTTGCTGGTGAAGCTCGCGGCAGGTGCTACGAACGGAGGTTACTAGTTACTCCTCGTAGTGATGAAGCTTGCAAATCGGTGGCAACAGAGTCACCGGGACGACGACCCAATGTCTGACTATGCGTTGTTTACATGTGAAGCTTCAAAAACAAAAAAAGCTCGACGTGGGACTCGAACCCACAACCTTCTCTTTAGGAGAGAGATGCGCTACCTTTGCGCCAGCCGAGCGTTGGCTAATTTGCAGCCCTAGAACGTGGCCATGATGGAAGACTAACTAATAGCAGGGAGCAAACCGAAGTTGAGGGAGGCACAATGGGAAGGTTCTCCCGCACGTGGTATGCACCAAACACACCTATCAGGTCTCTCACATCTCTATCCAGACGAATGGGATGTAGGGCGAAGCATGAACCGGGTCAGAAATGCACACTATTACTGAGCACAGTATACTGCGATAATCGCAGAGAGGGTGATGAGGACGATTGTATAGATGACAAACCGACTATAGTGACGAACATGAATGCGGGAAGAGTTTTTCATAAGAACATTCCAGCTTCATCGCCATCTCAATCGTCAGCAAGAACCATCCGGCTCGCTGTGCACCCCGGCAAGAGTGATGTTTGTAGCATATATCTTCATGGGCTATACGTAATGAATGCCCCCTGCGGCGGGGTTACGACTCACCACAGACCCGTTCGGATCCGATTGGGCATCAGAAGCAAGATGGGAGATTCCATTGGAAGGGTTAGGCAAGTGGGTAGGTAGGGGTTTGGGTACATCGGAAAGACAGACAGGTGAGATGGGCACTTGCGTCCGGGGATTCCACCACCCTCTCTGGACACGTCGGATCGAGGAAATCGGGTTGGAGAGAGAACAAAAGATGAAGTGGACCGAGTCTTCACCAGGGCAATAGACAGGTTTTGGCTCTCTGAACCGCTTCTTCCATTGATAGAGGTTATACCAGATCATACAGGATCGCCGTTCACAGCGCCAACAGCCACAGTCCTTTTGCTGTCGCATCCACCGTTGCGTCGTTCGTCGTACCCAATCAGCAATACAGGAACGGCCGGTGTAGGCCCAGCTGACCGCCATACAAACACACTGGTCGGGGAAGAAAAACAGATTTCGTGGGAAATGTCGGGACCACATCCACACGAATCATCTGGTAAAGATTTTGGTTGGTACCCGTAATAACGTTTTGGGGGAAGAAGGATGAAGAGAGAGACGGTGCCGAATGGTGACATGTGAGAGAATACAAGAACAGTGCCGATACCCTCGAATGGCCGTTTGGAGAGGAGGAAGAGGCTGAGAATTAGTAAATCGGGGAGCTGTGGTTAAAGGAGATAGATGGGTCCACAGCGCATATATGCCAGACATATTTTGTATGGTGTGCGTTGTCCAAAATGGCATCGTGGGGCACGGTTGCGTGGACGCTATATGTCCGACGGTGTCGGATACAAGGGGCTTGAATGTGTTTTCAACACTGCAACATCTGCAAAATGGCTCCCGTAACAAGGCGGAATATTCTCTCTCACCTGTGCTACGCACAAGGAGATGTCTTGCCCCATGCTGTTTGAGTGCAGATGGGAGCTGCTTCCAATAAAAGTTCCTCATCCCGACCATCGAGAGTCCTTATAAAGTTATAGGGAAACGAAGCCGGGACGTTGAAAGGGAGGACCGCGGAACATGTGTATTTGAATGTAGTATAGGAAGAATAGCGTAACTTCCGTCAGATTGTACTTTCGACAGAAGAATTAGGGCGGCATGTTCATAGGGGATATGGAGAAGTGAATACCCGATGAAGCTGTCCTGATGACAGAGGATCGTGCTCCCGAACGTAGCGTAGTGCTCCCTGCGCATTCTTATTCACTGGCAAGAGAAGGAATGGCGGATCCATAGATCCCCCAACGGCGGATGGGGACGCCAAAAAACTACTCGAGAGGGGGGCTTACTGGAATCGCCCACTGTGCAGCCCGTGAAAGAGGTGGCTGCTTGGGCAGAAAGATGGCGAATTGAACGGTGGTTCTATAACCCAGGTTGCTAGTTTCCCACCGTTCGCGGTACCCCAGGGTTAGGGTAGCTATCATAATGCCACACAGGCCAAATCCCTCCCACCACCCCCTATAAAGAGGCCAGCACTCTGCCACATGAGTCAGGGTTACCACTGATGACAGGATCAACTAGTGTCCCGAAGCAAGCCAGTATTATCAGAAGCCTGCTTGCCTTGAGACAGACCACCTCTTAGTCTATCTTCCTGGGAGGCGGGGGTGAAAGGAACAATGTGCGCGTCACATGGGCGTCACAGGCCCATTGATCAAAAAAGTTCCTCTGATGTGCATCCAAAGCAACTTTCCTTCTTTTATCAATAGATGCGATGGTGGTTACAAAGCGGCCAAACTGGCCGTCTCGGATTTGGGAGCCAGAAAAGACGACCACTCCATCCCTCAAGACAATAATGGTAAAGAGTTTGGCATTGGTTGCGGAGTTAATGCTTGTGGCTAATTGAGAAGCACGCTCGACGGTAAGTCTTCTTCGTCAAAAAGGAACAATGGGGACGGAAAATGGGGACTAAGGCGGGTTACGGTTATGCTTTATGACTCAGTCTCTCGGTTACAAAGACGAAAGAATATATGTTTTGATAGGGAGTGGCGTTCATAATAGTGTTGACAAATGCGCCGGGAGAGAGATAGAAGATGCGGGGAAGGTGGGGGAGGGAGCCGGCCGGTGAAAGGTGAGATCTGAGAGTGCTGGATGATCGAGATGATCCTCCTTTTGCTTACTGTTTTGGAGATGAGCAAAGAAGTATTACTCTTCTGTTGATGAGCTCTGGAGTCCTGGGGTCCACACTCAGGAGTGCTGATGTGTGGCCTTCAGGATTAAGCTTGACCTCAAGCGTCATCCAGGCGTGATTATGGTGCAAAAGCGTTGCATTAATAGTTGCGGCTGTATAGCCTAACCCAATCTGGCAACAACACCTACACGGGGACACTATGTAGGTAGCCAGTCGCCACCACCACAGGCCTGCGGGCGAGCTGTGGTGGTGGTGCGAAAGCATAAAATGCTCTGCCCAACTATGCCTAGCGAGTGAATTGAATGGGAACAATCAAAGGCTAATCAAAGGATCCCGAGAGAGGTGTGTGAAAAGGTGGGCGATGTATCTGTGGAAGTACAAAATGTGCTCCTGAGTTTTGTATTTCCATCTGCTATCCGCTCTGGCGACGCCACTCTCTCTGCACCCGACGAAGGGGCACTGTGAGCATCAGCAGCATGGCTGGCGTCGTATTGCTATGCCGCACTTGAGCTACGCAAGAAGCAATAAAGCCTAGGGAACGGAATGTGCCTGCTGTTTCGCTATACCTGCCGTGTACGTGAAAAAGAAAGAGGCGAATCATTAATCAGATCGATCATCGATCACGTGTCGATCACATAGCATGTTGGGCTCGCAGAAGTTGACGTGTGACGGCTGTGACCATGTGACCCTGGATGTGACATGTGACATGCCTTGACTGTGATGGCGTGGCATGGGACACGGGCTGTGTGCCATCGACTGGTGTGACATGTGACGGTGACCCACCCAGCTGAATTCTGTGTGGAGCACGCCGGGCAAAAACAGGCAAAACAGGCAAAGACGGGCAAAAAGGGGCACCACGCCGCTGTGGCATGCGACATGTGAGCTCTTATCGATTATCGATGATCGATTGTCCGACATCCGAGGACTCGGGGGTCGGCACCCTGCCCACCGCAGGCATGCGCCTGTGCCAGGATATCGAGACCTGCCGCTTCCTGAGTCGGCCACACATCCCAAACGGTGCGCGTCGCCCTGTCCAGCCACAGCGGCGCCATAGCCCACCATGCACGATGCCAGAGAGGATCTGCACTGATCGATGATCGGTAGCATATGATGCATGATGCATGAGCTGCCTGCCCTGGCCCTACCAACGCCTCATGCCGTCCTCGGCCTCACGCAGCACCTCAATGCCAGTCATTTGTTCTGGCACTGGGAGAACAACAAATGAGAGCCTAATGCCACGCCCACTGTTCTTCCAAGCCCAGTCCCTGGTGGGGAACACGCAAGACTGAGGCCCTGCGTCGGCTGAGCCCTAAACGCCTGAGCATGGGCAGGCCCCGCAGGTCAGTCGATCAGGATCAGCTGTTCCCTGGTCCTGCAACGCCCACGGCCGGAAAGGGCGCCGTGCTTTCCCGTGCGTTCCCATTCAATAGCCACGCCTCAGCGCCCCAGGGCCTCAGGCCTCAGGGCATACAACGACCAACGCCCCCACCAGGCCACTGCCGCTGGACGGTGGCCCACGCTGGCGGCGGTTGGGGTGTGGCGGGGTTGGCCAACAACGCCCCGGGCACCAACGGGCAGCGAAAACTCGCCCAACCGCGGTGGGTGTCTCGTGTGCTTTGCGCATGCGTCAGCGCATCCAGGCATCATCGATCAGCCATCCGCCATCACCGGTGGCCCACCGCTGACCACCGCCCACACTGGCGTGCTGCTGCTCTGGCCGCTGCACATACCCTGCTTGCGCCACGCAAGGGGCGGGGGGGGTTCACCGTTCAAGCAGCACTAGGCAGCACTAGGCAGTCCCAGGACGCCCAGGCAGCAAACGGCAGCTCCAGGCACGCACCCGCACAGTGTCCCTCCCTCCCCGTCTGCCTCACACTGCCCCGCGCCCCGCCCCGCCTGGCCCCGCCCGGCACAGCGCCCTGGCGCCTGGTGCGGCATGCAGCCAGGCCAGCCCCACCGCTCCCAGCTGCTCCAGTGCCCCAGTCACCTACTCCTCCTCTCCCGCCCCATCGGCCCATCCTTGCTTTCCACCACCACCACCGCCCCCTCTGCCATCCGTCCCGCTGTCCTCGACCCCCCCGACGACGGCGATCCCTGCCTCCACCTCCCCCAACTCGCTGGCCTCTGCGCCCCACCCACATTCTTTTGGCCCTCTCCCCCCCTCCCTCGCCTGCCGGCAGGCGTCCCCCGCCCTGGTCCTCGACCACACACACACATTCGTTTGATCACGCTCACGCTCACGCCCCCCCGCTGAACACCATGGCCGCCGCTCCTGCTGTCCCCAGTGTTCTTGCTTCCGCCCCTGCCCCCGGCCCCGCCCCCACCCCCACCCCCCCCCCCATGCCGCAGCAGCTCGCGCATCAGACCCTGCCTCCTTCGCACCAGCCTGTTGCCGCTGTGCGCACCCCCAGCCCCACCGACCTCTGGCTCCATCTCCCGCCGCCTCTCGGACGTGCCCGATGTGGCCCGGGCTCAGGCCCATGCCATCTACGCCTCCGTCTTCCAGCACCTCGTCGACCTTTCCCCCGCTCCCCACCCGCGGGACCCGGCGCCCTTCATGGCTCTCCATGATCTGGCCTTGTGCCCAGACCCGACCACGGATGCGGAGTACTACAGCAAGGTACGTTACAGCGTATTTTATGACGGCTAACCAGGATGTCTGACCCTTTCTCCTTTTTTGTGATTCGAGTAGGTGTCCCATCCCATCTCTCTTCATGTCATTGAAGCAAAGATCGACCGGCAGGCGTATAGCTCGCCTGTTGAGTTTGAGCAGGACATGATGCACCTCTTTGCCAACGCCCGCCTCACCAATCCGATTGGCACCTCTACCTACGGCCAAGTGGCTCGTCTGCAGCACATCTACTTTGAGCTCGTTGCTTGGCCTGCCCAAAGTTCGGTGGAGGCAATTGAAGCACACATGGATTCCGTTACCCACCTCGCTTCAGTGCAGCCGACACCCTTTACCTCGGTGCCTGTTGGGCCGGGTGAGGCAGCACCCACCCGTTCGTAGCAGATGGTCCTCTCGGGCCCGTTTCGTCCGAGCTGCTGGCATCGTCCGCGGCCGACTTGCTTTCGCACGCGCGTCTGCACAATCGCGAAAAGGTGGTGTTTGACCATGTTAATTTCAAAGGTCAAACGTACCGGGTTGGTGATTGGGTGCATCTGCTCAACCCTTCTGACCCAAGCAAGCCCATTGTCGGCCAAATTTTCAAGGTACTTCAAAAGGCGCCTTCGGGGCACGAGGTGGCATCTTCAACCAGCAAATCTGCCTTGGCCCGCTCTGGGCAATACTACGTCTCAGTCTGCTGGTACCACCGTCCCGAGGAGACCGTCCACCCACCCTCGCGTCAGTTCATCCCCAATGAGGTCTTCAAGACAGGGCTCATGGTGGATCACAAGGTACAGGACATTCTGGAACGTTGCTTCGTCATGTTCTACACCCGTTACATTCGTGGTCGTCCAACAACCGAGGTGTGGGACCGTGAGACGCAGCAGTTGTACGTCTCCGAGTTCCGATACAACGACCAGACCCGGCAATTCAACAAGATCAAGTCGTGGAACTCGTGCATTCCTGAGGAGCTCCGGGGGGTTGAAGTCCCCATGGATTCATTTCCCAAGCCGGTCTTGCCCAAGAGGCAGCCTTCGCCCTTCCTCACTGGCGATGCTAGCGGGCCAGGATTCCTTGTTCCTGAACCCCTCCATGAGCCTCAACGCCCCTCGCACGCCGATGCTGTCCACATGAACCGCAAGCGTTCCGCCATGGAGTCCCTGAAGACGCCGCGACCAAACAAGGAGGCGGCCGTTCCCTCATCCCTTGCTCGCCGTCGGCATACCGCGACAGAGCCGCTGAGCACGCTTGCTCCGCCTCTTTTTGTGTCGGGCGCGCCAATGGGCCTCCTGCCCACGCCCACGTCACCGCAGATGCCAATGCTACCGTTCGTCACGGCGCCCTTGTTATCTCCCACGGCGGGATTACCTCCGTCGCCGAGCACAGAGTTGCCGCAATCGGCTGGTACGGGTCTGGGGCTTCTCTCCGTCCCCGACGGGAACTTGGGGGGGGACAAGCCGCGCTCCAACACGATGCCCGATCTTTTCTCCCAACCGGCTGTGCCCGTCGGTTGGCTTGGCCCGGAGCAGGTAGTGGACCAGCGGGCTCATTCAGTGTCGGGCGAAACCGACTCTTGGCCGTTGACATTGACCGAGGCAGCCCCGCCTCCCTCGCTCGACCTGTCTGCGTGCGCTGACCAACAGCCCCTCGCACGGCCGCAGACCGCCTCGTCCGAGCAAATTATTCCCGAGCTCACTGTTGATTCGCTCACGGCCTCCCCCGACTCGATTGCCGCTGCATCTTCTGCCTCGTCTCCCTCGGCGTGGGAGCCTGTTACCCCAGTCCCACTCTTGTCTCCGGTTCGCCCTCGACCATGCGGGCGAGCGTGTTCGGTCCGTTGGAGCGGCTTCTGTCCCCGTCGCCGGCGCCTTGGGCGGCGCCACTCGAGTGGCCCGTTGCGCAGCTGCAGTCGGACGGCCAAGTGCATGCTGCTGCTACTCGGCTGGACCCCAAGGTCCTCCGTCGCGAGTCGTTCGACGCTTCGCTCACTTTCCTCCGTCAGCCGTACGAAGGGATGCCTGCGCCGGTGCCTGTTACCGAGACGACGGGCGCAACCGAGTTGAACCTGGACGAAGTGCCTCTGTCTGACTCGGACGAGACGGTGTGCTCGATGGTGGAATCGCGAGGGTGGAACCTGAACAAGGACCCCTTGCTCCCTCTGCCGGTGTCATGTTCAGCCCGCTCGACAAGTTTTTCCCGCTTGCCGAAGAGCAAGAGGAGCCGCCGCCATTCTCCCCTCTCCAGCAGACCTTCTTGCCTTTTGCCGAGCTGGCCTAGTTTCGGGCACTTGGGTCTGCCCTTCTGCTTACGGGGCGTATACCCATCGGCTGGGGAGCTTCCCCGACCGCTTGTTTTGCTTCTGGCCGGATCCCTGAGAAACCCAAACGTAATCTCTGCCTGCGCCCTGTGGGCACGGATGGTATTGCTTTCCGTCTCTTCTCTCTCGTCGTCTCTCCCCATCTCTCCTCGCCCTCTCAACCCATCAAAGTGTCGCTTTTCTTCCTCTGTGCCTGGATCCCTATGCGCCTGCACCACCTCCCTCCATCTCTTCTCGTGTGCAGGAGCTCCACTTGATTCTTTCTCTCTCTCTTTTCTCTTTCTCTTTCTCTTTCCCGTTCCCGTTCCCGTTCTCTTTCTCTTTTTCTCTTTTTCTTTCTTGCCCTTTCCGTTTCTGTTCTCTTTCCGATCGCTACTCTTTCTCTTGGCTCTCGCCCCTATTACCACTCAAATCCATCATATCTGTTTCGGATCTCGATTCGGATTGAATAAGACAAGCAACCAGTCTGACGGGGGAATCGGGGTTCAGTCAGAACTGGGATGGATGGGCTAGAGACGGCATGACGGCATGGATCATGAGTTGGGGTAGAGCAGTCGACTGTGGGCAGGTTATATGGGTCGAACAATAAGTATAAATGCATGGATGGCCCGAGGACGACGGATGGGATACAGGCTAGAAAGAAGATTGGTGAGGGGGATGAGTACGATGAGTCACTCTAGTAGTAGTCACTGTTCAATCGTGGGGCCTGCATGTGGTGAACGTACGAAGAAACGTTCATATCTCTCTCTCGTGTGTTACCGGGTACCGTCCGTTGGGATGCATATGCCTTGTTCCTCCCTTGTCCCCAAGGGTCTCACCAAATGTGATCAACCTCCACCCCTGTGATTCATCAAACGTTTTCCTGGCCCTTATTCGCGCCCACGGTACCTCATCCGTATTACGTCTTCCTTCTTTTTCTCCCCACAACTGGTTCTCATAGAAATCATGGGCATCCCGGATGGAGAGCACAGACTTGAGGACCTTGCCTCTCTCGCACTATATGCAAAAGACGGTCCTCTCCATATTAATTCCCGTCAATAATGCATCAGGAGAGGCATTGCTTGTCTGCTTCACCAACATAGGGTGTATTAGTAGATATGTCCCCGCAGTATATACCACGCACATCGTCTGCTCTTCGCTAACTATATTGAATTGCACGGAAACACACTCTATCCCCCCCGCGTACACGCAAAAGCCACTCCCTCCCCCTCCACTTTATCATGCGCGTCATGTATACATGGCACATCCTCATGGAACCACTCCCTTTTCGACATTATATCACTACCCTTGTGATACATGTGCGCCTTGGGATGAGAAAAGAGAGAAGGATATACTTTGTACGAGATGATCGATAAGCCATCAGAGCAAAAGTCAAGTCCTCGGGGGGCTTTGTGACATCTTCCCTTGGGATCTCTTCGACTCGATTGTGTCATTCCCAAGTTTAAATTGTGTCTCCTTGTCTTGTATTCCCCCGAAAGCATACCGGGTCATCGATCATCGATAATCTCTGATGGTTTCCTCGTCTCCTCAGCATGAAGAGACATTGAGAGAGGGGGGGAAGTATACTAGCTTTGCTATATAGGAACCTCAGCCAGCGCAGCCTCATATCCTTTAGTTCCATATCGGAGTACCCATCAGAATCTGCCAACAGCCCTACTGCTCCCGATCCCAACCCTACTGCTGGCTGGGTGGGGCTGGCTCGCCAATAATCCTTTAGTTCCATATCGGAGTACCCATCAGAATCTGCCAACAACCCTACTGCTCCCGATCCCAACCCTACTGCTGGCTGGGTGGGGCTGGCTCGCCAATAATCGGGCATATGACAGAGTCGCGTCGACGCGTCCCTCCACTCCCTTAAAATGCCCCCTACCCGTACTCACCGCCGGTGCCCCCATTGCGGCACCATCGACCACACTGCTTCAAGTGCCCCCTCAATCCACGCCCACGGTTGTGCCCCCACTGCCGTCGGCCTGGCCACAAGGCCGCCGCGGAGCTGTGGAGCAAGGAGGAGAGATGTGGAAAGCAACTGGGTCTTTGCGACAAAAATAAGGTGCAGGGGGAAGGACAAGTAGAGGGGGGGAGGACAAGAAGAGGGGGGTGGGCAAAGGGAATTGGTGGAAGGATGAGCAAGGATGATCGATGGTCCAGAGGGCGGCCTGCGTGCGTGGCAAGGCTGCGTATACGCCGGCTGGAGGGTAGTAACGTGTCTGAAGCCTCCGGGCTGAGCGACGGGTAGATGCAGTGGAACGGACAGACACTTCCAGGCCTGAGGCATGGCAGTGGCTGTGAAAGGAACCCACGCGACACGCTGTGGTACGAGAACCGACGCGGCTGATGGAAGGCTCGCGCGACTGGGCAGATGGAAGGATAGAGTGCGACTTGGGAGCACTCGCGATCCTATGGATGATGGCAAGCAGCCTTCAGATAGGCGTGAAGGCAAAAGAGGTGAGCCACAAGTCTTCAGGCAACATCTGAATCGAAGGAAGGAGACAGAGAGAGAAGGGGCATAAGCGAGCAGGGCGCGCGCGCCCTGCGAGCGAAACTCTTCCGCCCGGTTAAGTGAGCGTCACCGATCCACCGAGAGGGCCGTGCAAGGGAACCTCATCACTCCCCTCCTACAGAAGCAAGCGGAGGCTTCAGACAGGCATGGAGGCAAAGGGGTGAGCCACAAGTCTTCAGGTAACATCTGAGTTGAAGCTTGAAGGGAAGGATAGGAGAGAGAGAAGGGAGATGAAGCGAGCAGGGCGCCGCGCCCTGCGAGCGGACTCTTCCGCCCTGTTAAGTGAGCGTCAAGAGAGAAGGAAATGAAGCGAGCAGGGCTCGCGCGCCCTGCGAGCGAACTCTTTCCGCGATCCCCCGAGGGCCGTGCAAGGGAACCCAGCACTACCCTCCAACAGAAGCAAGCGGAGGGCTGCCAAGGCACTAAGAATGTCATCCGATAGCACTTCCTCTCCTCTTTACTATTGGCCACCGTGGGACTGACATTTTGTACGTGGATACAAATTAAATGAGATGCGACAGTACGTACGCGACGGTGTAACATACGTGACGCCTCTGTGAGGGTAACCGGTAGCTGGTAACCGTAAGGCCAGAGGCCGTGGGCCAGTTGCTAAGCTCCTGAGCCTGAGGCCGGTGGCGGTGTGAACGCTGGCTATATTGCAGTTGCCCCGCTGGCCGACCGGAGAAGGTCGATGGTGCTCGATGGCGAGAGGGACGGGCCAGCGGATGGGAGCATGGTAGGCGATGCCTACGCCGGGGATGCGGCGCTGGGGCAATTCGGGTGGCAAAACGGCGGCCCACAGGGCAACGCAACACGGCAGTCTCACTACTCAGTCACTGGCAGCTGGCCACTGTCGTCACTCGCGTCACCAGACTAGGCACCCGCGCCAGTGCTGTGCTGCGCACAACGCTGCGCCCTGTCCCGTCTACTAGAATCGACTTGCCCCTCTATCGCCCAATGCTATGCTGCCTGTCACCACCTTGCTAACGCTTCGGTACGCAGGCACCAGACGCCAAGCCGGGCAGGGCAGGAGATCCACGATCGGAGATGGGTGCACGCTGTGCTGCCTATATACCCGGCAACCATCGTCTTCTCGGCATTGTCCAGCCCGGTGACCCTTCTGTCGCAAAGCCACACCGACCGGATGGCGCATTGCATCGCAAACCTATGCTGTGCGGGAGGCGAATGCGTTGCACGGATGTGTTGGCTGGATGGGCTGGGGAGATGGGGCAAGGTGGCCGCTTCCTCAGCGTCATCGACGTCATCCGCTCTTAGAAAGCGTAGCGCATAGGGCCTAATAGTACCGTATTAAATGACCACTGTCCCCCTATTCCGTCCCGTCTAAACGTGTACCCTTCCTCTCGGTTCAAAGCCCAGCGCTGAGGCTCAGCTCTCAATCTCAAAGCACACAGCAGTGCTGCGGAGCGTTGTTTGGGCCGCGCCACCATCACTATAACCCTGTCCCTCCCCCTCCTTCACCGCCACTCCCATCCACCCCCACCCCCCCTCCACCCTCCCCACGCTCCGCCATCTCCCCGCCCACACCTGCTCCTCTTCGGCCTCGACTGCCACGCGCCTTGCCGCCCTCCCTGCAGTGCTATTCACCAGGGCATCCGAGCGTCCTTTTGTAGCACAGTGTTCGACCCACACGCTTATCGTGTGAGCTCCTGAGCTCCGCACCCCCCCTAACCACCTGCTCTGTCCCCGCGTGCGTTCCCTCGGTTGTCTTGCCTACTTGGTGGTACTCTCCCGTCGTGGCCTTGGCCAGGCACCTTCAGGCTGGGCAGTAGCAACCCCTCACCTCCACTTTTTCATCCTCCCGCGCGCTGGTGGCATCACATGCCCCCCGCCGGCACAAAACAACACAATTCGCCAGCTCCGTGGGCATCTACCATTCCAAACAGTTTAACCAGGACCCGCTCCATCCTCGGTCCTCACAGCGCGTACTACCTTTTCGACACATCAGCCGTCGCTACCAACACCGCACACCTAGCTAAGCCACCACCCCGCCACATCACCAAGCACAGATCACCTCAGTCACGCCTCGCGCGTCACCGCGTCACCGCGTCACTCCTCTCGCCTCGGATTTCTCTAACCTCCATCGACACCCGCACCACGCTATTCCCGCGCACTTAGTACCTTTCAGCGTCTCCTCGCCTCTGGCCGGCCTGGGGTTACTGTACTTCCTCTCAGGTGTATTAGGCACAAGTGGCCATTCTTTTTTTCCTGTCTATTATACCGATCTTCCTCTTGACGACGATATCCATCAGTCCATACCATGCCCGTTCCGCCAAACTCTACCGACGCCAAGGCCCCGTGGTATACCTACCTACCTGTTTCCCTGGTGCTGCAGTCGGAGACGGCCCCGTCCCGTCACCGAACCAGAACCTCTTTCTTCCCTCCACTTTCCAACGCTACCGGTGGAGCATCCTGGCTTAATTAACCGCGGACGCCTATTCCCATCCCAGTCCCTTTGCTCCTCCAAGGGCATCGTCCCTACCCAACTCCACTCTGCGATGACCCGGTTGAATAGGCATGTCTCCTTGCCCATTTTCTGTTCTCCCTGGGTGGACCAGCGACTGACCGTGTTCCTTCTTCCCCTCCCTCACCCCAGGACGTACATTCCTGTTTCTATCAGCCTCCCGCCCCGTTCACATCATGCCCGAATGCGGTCACGGTCCTCGCACCGTTCACGTTCTCGACGGGATTTCCCTATGGCCCCAAGTCCCTCACGCCCACAAAGCCAGTTTGGCTCACCCCCGTCCTCCCGTCCGTCACGTTTGCCCACACCCATGCTGAGCCACAGGTGCTCATCCGCTCGTGTTCGGCCCCTCTTCTTCATCACTCTTCCTCTGGTACGGGATGGCGCTCCGAGCCTCTCCCTCAGACGCCGTTCCCCGGCGCCTCGGACCACAGTATGATTCCTGTTACGGCACTTCGTCTGGACCCAATTTACCCAGACCACCAGCTACACCCCCTTCTTCCATCACCTTGCCTCGATCTACTTCGAGCAGAAGGGTGGTGTGCCTCTGGCTCCCATTGGTACCCCCCCTCGGGAAGAAACGGTGGGCACGCACATCGGAGACGAGCGGAAGCACTTTGGGTTCCCAAGTCGCCCCCTTCGTCGCTCTCGATTTCGCCTTCGCTTCACGGTGGTTCGGATCTCTTTCCGCCCCACTCGCCCACCCATTCCATCTTTGGCCCCGAGTTTCCTCGCCCCCCAAGCTGATTCCTTGGAGCAGGCTTGACGGACCCATACCCAGCTCACCCCCGTCCCTCGCCCTTCGCTCTCCTCGGATCCAGCACCAGGTGGTCGAGGTCCAAGCACCAAGTTGACGGCGGTGCCAAAGGGGAGAGAGCCGATCCCGCTGTGGAGCCGGAACGTAGCCCCCCCCTCACCTGTTGAGGAACGAACGCCTCGTCGTGGGCTGAGCGAGCGCTCTGGTCCTCTTCTTCTTTGCCTACGCCTACGCCTTCCGTGTCCACTCTATGAACGCACGGTCCACGCCCCGCCCACCGTTGCCAGGGGCGTCGGGGCCGTGATCTGAGTCTTGTTTCCCTTCTATTACCTCGTCTTGTTTCCCTTTTAGTACCCCTCCTTCCCCCCTCTTCCCCCTCTGCGTGTATGAGAGGGATACTTTTCTGAACAGTTTCCCCTCCTGGTCTTGTTCATCCGACTGCCCTCCCGCTGCGAGTTTGCGCTCATGACTATTGAGAAGTACAGGCCTTATGGTTTGCCTGGAGCGCATTGACGATTGCGGATGTTGGGTTGCGATGCTGTATATCCCTATTAGTCTCCCTGTTCGGATCCCGAGATCCTTGATCTTTCTCTCGCGTTTATTCATGTCTGCGTTTCATGTTTTACTCTGTTTCTTTAGTAAAAACGACAAGACCGTATCCAGTTTCCTTCTACTTTTTTCTATTACTATGTGGCGAGTATGTGATATGAAAAGTGTATGAATGTCGAGAAGCGAAACAGAGGGGACAAAAGCAGGTAGGGCAACGCGACGGACTCCCTATGCAGCATTGACGTATATTTGCAGTCCTCACTACTACTACTCAGTTGAATCAGGCTCAGGCATCAACGTTCAAAACGTCATCACTTCCGGTCATGATCCTACGCCATGTAGTTGGGGTTCGAGCACCAACAACGCAAGGTCGAGTCTAACCCTATTGTAGTGTGCTTAGCCATCGGTCCAGGTCCAGCTATACGTTTACCGTTTACCATACAGGCCAGGATGCCTTCAAGTAGAACCAGAACGACGAAGATACTGACAGCTGTCTCCTGAGGCAGCTGAGATGCAGGAAGGAGTCGTAGAGACCAATCAACACTTTCCACGCTGTGCCACCTGCGAAATAGAAACATGCACTTGTCGCGTATCAATGAGAGTGACTAGTGACAGGAGATCTTGGAATCGGTCAGATCTGGATTAGCTTCATTGTTTTGGTCTTGCGGGAATCAAATGTTCACCTCGAACGGAGGGACATGTTGAATGGGGGTGCAATGGATGATGACTCGCTTATAACAAACAGCCTGCTGACAGACACTACACCGTCAGCGGGGAGCACACAGACCGGCACAGACGGAACCGACCGGGTTGCTGGTGGGTTCGTAGTAATGCTATGCCCATATACCCAGTGGGCCATGCAGCGGGAGCGTTTGTGAGTGCCACTGATAGACTTGCAGAGTATGTGGGGCCGCGAATGCAGCATCATAGGGGAAGATGGCACTGAGTACGAGTTCAGTACTGAGTGGGGTCGGAGGGTCTATTGAATATCGAGCACTGAGTGCGTGCCCACCTGTGCCCCCTCGCTCGCATGGCTGGAGCGTTCGATGTTGGATGTGTGGGCGATGCTCGGTGCCCGGGGAACGTGAACCGGCAGCGTGAACGGCGCCCGCCGCTCTCTCGCAGGTGCGCTTGCCGCTGCGGGGAGCGTGAAACGATAAATAAACGTTAATCGTCTCAACTGCCGCCTGCAACCTGGTACGTGCAACCGGCAAACATTCAACTTGCATTGGAACGTGAACGTTCAACTTGAACATCTCGCCCCCTCGCCCCCCCCCGCCGCAGCGCATCCACGTCCCCATCCATCCGCCTCCATCTCTCCCCACCCCCATCTCTCCCCACCCCATCTCTCCCCACCCCATCTCTCCCCACCCCATCTCTCCCCACCCCATCTCTCCCCACCCCATCTCTCCCCCCATCTCTCCACCAACCCTCTCTCCACCACCCCCATCCCCCGCCAGACACTCATCCCTGCCACAGGGGGATGCATTGCCGCCCACACCATGGGGAACTGCTTCAGCAGCACGCCCGACGCCTCCGCGTCTGCCCCGGCTCCGTCTGCCACTAAACCCACTGCCGCGCCATGAAGGCTGCCGACGCTTCCTCCTCCCTCGCCCCCACCTCCAATCCACCAACAACGGCGCCCACACCAATGGCTCCACCGCCAACTCTGCCTCTGTTCCAGCTGCGGTCAAGAAGGAGCCCCGTCCTTCAAGCTCCTCCTCCTCGGCAGCGGCGAGAGCGGCAAGAGCACCATCAGCAAGCAAATGAAGATCATCCACAAGGACGGCTTTAACCACGCTGAGCTTCTTTACTACCGCCTCATCATTGCCAAGAACCTCCTCGAGTCAGCTCAGACCATCGCCATGGCTTTGGTCAAGTTCGAGCTCCAGCCCGAAGACACCCCTTCCCGCCTCGCCATCCAGAAGGTCCTCAACTTCACCATCAAGTCTCCAACCCCGCTGGCGCGGACACCAGTGCACCAGGCTCTAATGCCGATGAGTGCGAAAATCCTCCCTCGGAACCCCCACTCCCCCCTCTCGTCCCAGACCTCCCCGTTGGAGGA
Source organism: Moniliella sp. 'wahieum' (assembly GCA_003971905.1). NCBI lineage: Eukaryota > Fungi > Basidiomycota > Moniliellomycetes > Moniliellales > Moniliellaceae > Moniliella > Moniliella sp. 'wahieum'. The sequence goes on along the minus strand of RSEE01000041.1, from coordinate 401,428 downwards.
CGATGCCAACCCTCTCACGCCCGAAGTGGGGCCTACGCACAGCAAATATGGAATGCGCCTGTCACGCGCACACTTCTCGATCTTCACAGCGACCAGTTCTATCTCATGGACAGTGGGCCCTACTTTTTCGAGAATGCCAAACGTATTGCTGCCCCAGGCTATCTTCCCACCAACGATGACGTTTTGCGAGCCCGCTCGAAGAGCACGGCGATCACCGAGACCACATTTACCATGGGCAATCTCGTGATCCACCTCTTTGACGTGGGTGGCCAGCGGTCGGAGCGCTTCAAATGGATCCATTGCTTTGAGGCGGTCACGTCCATTATCTTTTGCGTTGCTATCTCCGAGTATGACCAAGTGCTGTGGAGGAACCGAAGCAGAACCGCATGGACGAATCCCTGGTTCTGTTTGAGTCTGTGGTCAACTCGCGCTGGTTTGCCAGGTCGTCGGTGATTCTCTTTCTGAACAAGGTGGACGTGTTCCAGAAAAAGATCAAGCGCGTGCCGCTGGAGAAATACTTCCCCGAGTACACGGGCGGGCCCGACGTTCAAAAAGCGGCGCGGTACGTCTGTGGCGCTTCACCCAGCTCAACCGCGCCAAGCTTCCCATCTACCCTCACCTCACGCAGCTACCGACACCAAAGACATTGAACAATTTTTTATGGACATCAAGGATACAATCGTCCCAGAATGCGTTACGAGAGACGGCACTACTTTGATCGCCGCCGTTGCGATTCTTGGTGCATTTTTCCTGTGACCATTGGTCTTGTACTTGTCCTCTCTGATCCTCCTTCCCCTCTCCTGGACGGACTATGACCCCCCCCCTCCCCTACAGGCTCGTTAGCCGTCCACAGCCCACGTCCTTCTTCCTCCGCATTTGCTGCCCATCTCGATCTACTCACGTCAAGCCTCAGCCTCCACTTTTTTTGGGCCTGCCCACTCCCCGATCGAGAAACGCGCTTGGGTCTTGTTAGCCTTTCGAAATCCCCCCCCTCCCACCGGTTGTCCCTCCTTCCGGTCGCCTCTTGTTTCTGTTTTGTTCTAGGCCGCATCTAGTTTCCTGTCCTGGAGCCCATCGCCGCGACGCACGAGAGTTGCCGTTTCTCTCCCTTGTTCTCACCAATTTAACTTGGCGAACCTTTGATCGTTTGTCCTCCATCTTTCGTGCTTGTACGCTTATCTCTGGTTGTATTGGTGTGCGTGCCGTTCTACTACCGCCCATCATGTCATGTCCCTTGCCTCTTGTTCTTGGTTACCCTACCGCCTGCTGAGTTTTGAGCCATTGCCGTACCGTTTGTCACACCTTCCGAGCTCCTTCATTGATAGCGCACCGGACACGACAGACTACAGTCGAAAGGAGCTGATTGACATGTCCGATCTGCGGTGTCAAGGTGCAACATAGACTGATAGGAGGCTCTCCTAATATAAGGCCGAAGGGGTCTTACTAACTTCGGGTCATTGATAAGTGGTTGGTTGTGTGTTGGCCCATCCAACCATAAACGCCATGAACAGTGGACTGAATCAGTAGCAACTACGCACACTTGATCCAAAGCCATACCACTGGCAAAGCATGAGGGGAAACGCATGGTCCACCAAAGGTCGCCCATGCGGGGTCTAACGTGGTTTCATGATGAAGGATTGGTGCTCAGCTGAGCCAAACGCACTGCAAGGCCAACTGATGAACACCACGGCCTCGCCGACACCAGAAACCGATGCGTTGCGTTGACACAGCATTACAGCATTATGGTCCTGAACCGGGGACCGACTGTCCTTGTTGGAAATGGGCGGACCGCTCCCACGACTGTGACCAGGAGAACTGTCTCGGTTGGGGCTTTCTTCCCCTTTCCGCACTCTGTAGATGTCCACGTCCCCCGCAGGGCTACATGCAGGGGCCTCTGCGCTAGCTGCATGAGGACGTTGAAGACCAGACCATGTTCATTTGGTCGTAAAGCACATCCGCTTGGCGCAGAGGCAGGCGAAACATACATAGTAGAAATCCATTCGGCTGCGGCTGTAAGATGAAAGATTTTGGTCCGGAGAGGCAATGGGACAGGGCAACCTGACAGCGATGGGATCACACATTGATGTAGTCGCCAATACGGTCTGCGAACGAATGCAGTGTCAGCGCTCAGTATTCGTGCCACACGAACAGCATGACAAGGGGGTAAGGTACGAACCTCGGGCGCCTTGAGCAATGCACTCGCGATCCAGCCAAGGGTGCGAATTCCTGCTCCTTCAGCTTGGCCCAGGCGTAGAATATGGAGAAGTTGAAACTGCTGAATGGTAAGAATCTTGTTGATCCTCACCTCTTCCTTGGCAAACTTATCCTCTAGATGGTCCAATTGGGCCTCCTCCTGTCCAGGAGGAGCATCAAAGAAGGATTTGTACTCAGGGACCATGTCGCACACGGCCTTGACCTGCTCCACATCATCTGCACGGGCCAGGGCATTGTTTGCCCGCGGGATAGAGCTTGCCGATCGAGGGGAAAAGGCGGGCGCGCTCCTCCTTGGTCAGGCTGGTGCCAAAACTGTTGACCGTGATGGAGATGACGCGGCGATCAGCCTCAAAGGCCAGCAGGTCCTGCATCGCCTCGCGTCGTCACGCCCCCAAGAGAGAGGGAGAACTGGTAAAGTCCTCGAGGTATGACTTGTACAGAGTGTTGCGGATGATCTCAATGTTAAGGTCGTCCAGGTCGGCGGCCGAGAGGCAATCGCGGAAGTAGGGAGCCAGCGGGGTCTCCACCAGCACAGTCTGGTACAGCTCATCGACGGTATTGGCGACACTGAGAGCGGGGAGCGTATCGAACCAGCCCAGTGGATGGCAGCGCTCGAGCAGCTCGTGCGTGTCACGTTCGTGGAGCGTGCCCGTGATGAGGAGGATGACATTGTCGATCATGTAGGCGTAGGTGACAAAGTCGAGGAACTTGCTGAGAGGGTACACGGCATTTTCGCGCAAGTATTCGAACTGCGTGACCATGCGTCGGGTCGCGCGGTCGAGGACGACACTTGTGTGAGGGGCGAGGGCTCATTGGCGAGGAAGTTGCCATAGTCGGTGGCCGAGAGCTGCATACGCAGGTCCTCGAGCGTCTCGCACTGGGTCAGGGTTTGGAACTGCGAGGCGGTCAAGAGGCCGTTCATGTAGCCGCGCACGACACCCTCGAGGTAGCCGTTGTCGACGTTGACGCACGCAAGCATCTCCATCCTGGGCAGCGAGCGTCGACCGGGGACCGGCGGGAGGGGGAGGTGGGGGTGGGGTGGTGGAGAGGCCCGGCTGCGGCGTGCGCCCAGCGACGCAGAACTGCCGTCGGGTTGGCGCAGTGCCCAGGTCGAACTGGATGCCGTAAGCACGCCCCGCTGCGAACCACCCGTTTGCGGTTGAACGTTCAAGGAGGTGGCAGCCGACTTGAAAGTTGCAAGCAGCGGCGCGGAAAAAAAGGGGAGGTGCTTCCGAGGGCAGGCCGAGGACAAGCCCATGTCCGGGGGGCGCTGGCTGTCCTTGTCCGCTTCGGTCCGAGTCACGTCTCTCGAGCCCCCCGACGGCGGCTTTTTTATTAGCCCGTGGATCTGCCCTGCACCTGCACCTGCTCCTCCGCCGCCCCCCCCCGCACCTCACCATCTGTCCTCCCTCGCCATCCCCGGCATCAGCCCCGAAAAGGCCGCCCAGCTCCAGGCCACGCTCAAGCCGGCCCACTTCGACCTCACTGCCCTTATCCGCCCCAACATCCTCGCCCTCCAACCTTACCGCTGTGCTCGCGACGACTACCAAGAGGGCGTCCTGCTCGACGCCAACGAGAACAGCATGGGCCACGGCCTCCTGCACCACTTCCCAATAGTGCCCCAGGGACGGTTGAGAGTGAGGAGGCGGATCTGCTCCGCTTGCCGCTGCACCGATACCCGGATCCGTCGCTATTGGCGTCAAGCAACGTCTTGCTGCTCTCCGTGGTGTCGGGGGCGAGGACAACATCATGCTTGGTGTTGGCTCGGACGAGGTGCTGGACCTGATCCAGCGCATCGTCGGCCGTCCGGGCAAAGACAAGATTCTGATCTGCCCCCCCACGTATGGGATGTACGCGGTGTGTGCGGCGGTGAACGAACTTGAAGTGGTCAAGGTGCCTTTGATTGTCGACCCCGCTCCCGGCGCGGGTGAGGGCGGGGAGAATGGCCGGTTTGCGCTCGACACAGAAGCCGTCCTATCGGCCCTGGAAAAGGATCCGAGCATCAAGGCTGTTTCTCTGCTCTCCGGGAAACCCTACCGGCACGCTCCTTTCAATGAAGGCCATTGAGACGATTGCCAACTTGACCGCTGGAACGGCTTGGTAGTTGTCGACCAAGCCTACATCGACTTTGCCGAGCAAGAGATTCGTGAAGGCAAGCGCGCTGCAGAGCCACCAGTGTCAGCTGCCCCCTTGTTAACAAATACGCCAATGTGATTGTGACCGAGACGCTCAGCAAGGCATATGGCTTGGCGGGTGTGCGGTACGTCCATCTTCCTTCACAGGTCATGGCTCACATACTGACTGCTTGTATTTGTTTTTAGTATGGGGGTAGCGTACGCTTCCTCCCCCCTGATCCAGATTATGAACAACACCAAGGCGCCGTACAATGTGTCGGTGCCTGCCGCGCGTCTGGCCTCACTGGCCCTGAGCGATGATGGGCTGGAGAAATGCGGAGGAACCTGACGACGCTTATCGCGAACCGTGCTTGGCTTTTGGATGCGTTGAAGCAAATTCCTGCTCTGGGGCAAGCCAAGGGGAGCAATGATGCCAATTTTATTCTTGTCCCTGTCTTGGACCGTCCTCGGTCGGAAGCAAACGCCCAACCTGACTCGGCGCGGGCGGGGAGGGTGTACAAGACCATGGCTGAGAAACACGCGGTTGTAGTTCGGGACCGCTCCAAGGAGTTGGGATGTCCTGGATGCCTACGCATTACCATTGGTACTCAAGAGGAGAACGAGCAACTGGTCAAGCTGCTCACTCAAATTTTGGCCTAGTAAGCTTCCCATTGCTGGTCCCGGTGATCGGTTAAACCTGGCATCTGAACAAAACGCTGAACGCGCTGAACGTTGGGCGTGCTTTGCAATGCACCTGTACTTCCAGTTACGCGCGTCACGCAGCGTGACGTTTCTTTTTGCCATTAATATTTCTCAGGTGCACTCATGTTGCCAACTGTTGGGAGGTATAGATCTGGCAGGGCGTAGGGGCAGCGCAGATCTAAGATCGAAAACTTGGGTATTGCCACGGGGAATCTATCGGCGGATACACCACAGTCACCAATGAATCACGTCCGTCACTCGTCCCCCGCTGCACACACATCTTGAGGCCTATAGTGATGTCGATGATGGTGCTATTGATACGCACTTGGGGAGTGTATGCCAAACTGCCAGAGGCCCGGACCTAGCGCCTATTGGTTATCTATCTTCCTCAGGCTCAGCACACTCTCTGTGGGCCCCGGTGTGTTGCAATGGGTTTTTATATCTGAAGGAGCCAATCGATGGCGCTTCTCCGTTTAACGTTTAACGTTTATTGCTGAGAGCTGCGATGAGCGATTCTCGATGGGCACACGCTGATGATGAATAATCGTTCTGAACCCAGATTGTAGCTTCAGCTGGCGCTGAAGCTGGAAGCTTGAAGCGACTTTCCATCTAGATCGGGACGAACAGAAGAAGAATGTTCATCGTTGAACTGGCCATATTCAATCTATCAAATACCACAGCCGTTGCTCCACATCGTACCAGTGCCCTCAAACTGTTGTGGGAGGCGGCAATGAAGCGGCCGCCCGCTGAGCTGCTGTGCTTAGTCCGGTGTTTCACGCCAAGTCACACCCACAGTGGCGCAGTGCCGGCACTGACGTCATGGAGCAATACGCGTTGGCGTTGCGCCAATGCTATACTCGAGCCCGGCGCGGGTCTACGGCGATCTTAGGATATCCCGTGGCCCCGTATAAAATCCGCGTCTCCCCCACACCTGAACCCGCACGAACAACACCCTCCTACCTTCTTTTGCCGTCTGTTCTTGTTTCGACACGCATGTCCGCCACCGCCGCGTACCGCCAGCTCCAGCTCTCCCCCAAGGGCTTTTCGTCCGAGCTGCTTGCCAAGTACGACACGTTCATCTTTGACTGTGATGGTGTCCTTTACCGCATCGCCACCCCCATTACCGGCAGCGCCGACGCACTGGCCTACCTTCGCTCTCAGGGCAAGAAGGTGCTCTTTGTCACCAACAATGCTTCGGTTTCCCGCGCACAGTACCTCAAAAGTTCGCCAAGCTCGGTATCGAGGTCCACGAAGATGAGATGATCTCTTCCGCCTATGCTGCCGCTGTGTATGTTTCCAAAGTGCTTAAGATAAGGAGCAAAAGCGCAACAAGGTTTACGTTCTCGGCATGGAAGGGATCGAACATGAGCTTGATCTCGAGGGCGTTGAGCACATCGGCGGCACCAAAGACCCTTACCACCGATCTCCTGGTCTTCCTCCCGATCACCCTTTCGAGGCCCTCGCCGCACCAGGGAGCATTGATCCCGACGTCGGGGCTGTGATCGTGGGATTTGACGTGGACCAGAACTATGCCAAAACGGCCAAGGCAGCCAAGTATGTAATGGATCCGGATGTCCACTTTATTCTCACCAATGAGGACACGACTACCCGGCCATTGGTGGTCCCTGGCCCGAGGCTGGGGCTACAGTTGCCCCGTTGATCAACTCTACCGGTCGGGAGCCTGTAGTGATTGGCAAACCTCATCAACCCATTCTGGACTGCGTGGTCAAGGCGCACAACGTTGATCCTTCGCGTGCCATCTTCTTTGGTGATCGTCTCGACACAGACATTCCGTTCGGTCGCCGTGCCGGTTTCGCCCCTGCCTCGTCCTCAGTGGCATCACATCCAAGGCTATGCTCGATCGCCCCGATCGCCCCATTACACCGACCTATGTGGCACTTGACATTGCAACGGCTGTGGATTTGGCCAACCACACCCCCGACGAGTGGAACTAACTTTCCTCTAATCAAGAATTTCTAGTCCGACGCGAAACTCCCGTACGAGGAAAGAGAGCGCCAACTTTCGCCATCATTTTATATCTCTCCTGCCATTCCTCCGCACGCCAATACGATAACGTTGTGGTACTTTAACCCACTGAATGAACGCATAATGGTCCCGATGCACACTGATAGTATGCACATGACGCTGGAAGGCCAACCGATCACTAGGATCGCTGTGCCCTTGTCCTACGGGGTGTCCTCATGCCACATGCATCAATCATCAATCATCACATCTACCAAACCACACAACAAACGTAGCTGCTATAGTCTTAAGAAAGGTCGGGCTCCTGTTGCAAGTGTTTTCTAATCTCGATGAGAGGCTGTCCTGTCAACCCCGGAAACGCTTGGTACGGTCAAAGTCCTGGACGATGGTGTTAAAGTTAGTTTAGATCCCCGACTCGGCAGCCTCGAGCAAGCTGTTCAAGAACCTTCCCTCCATCGTTGGAGGGAAGGCAGGGTCTTGTTGCGCGTAAAACTCCATCGCCCGCCCACAGGCAATAAAATTGGGGATGACCACTGCAGAGATAGCACAAGCCCTACGCATTCAGATAGTAGTCCTTGACCGCATAACTCGTTATAATAGATTGTTGGATTCAAGACTCATCGTTGCTACTTTTCCCCATTGTTCAATCGCCAAAAAGGATATTGCCTCGTTTCGGCAGCCAATTGGCCTGCCTCGCGCAGGCAGCCTAGCCGTACTGGATATACAGATCACGTCAGTAGTTGCCCTGCAAGAATGGGGTCGAGGAAGCGTTCGCCTTGGCTCCTTCTCCTGTAGGTACCAATCAGCCGCCTGAAGGTATAGTCAGCAAGGGCTTTTTCTCGGTCATGGGCTCGTTCTTGAGAAGTTCTGCAATCGACTTTCTCGATCCGAAGCTTGACGGAACTGGCCCTTATCGAGGAGGAGCACCACCTTCTTTCCAGTGCTGTGACTGCAAGCTCAGGGCGCACCAGCTTCAAAACCTTGCTGGCCTCCCAATAGGGGTTTCCGGGCCGTTTCAAGCTGGCGACAAGATACCTCTATCTCAACGACCTTCGTGAAATGGCATGCGCCCCTCTCCTTAGTTGTATCGCTTGTCGAGACGAAACTTGTTGGCGGCACCCTTGCAATGCTGTGGGCTGCTTCCTTAAGATCAGACTGCTTACTGGTAAATCATCCTGCAGACGATATAATTACCTTCTTGTCGCCCATCCGCAGAGGTCCTCGGAGCTCGACATGATGGTGTTGGACGAGGGCAGTGCAGAGCCGGGCTGAGCGCGCGGAGATGGTGGGCTGCGAATTCCGCTATAAGCTCGACACGCCGGATGAACCGGTCTGTTTAGCCGCAGCGTTTCTTTGTCCCAGCCTTAGCTCTGTCAAAATGATATAGTTACAAAATAGAGGTGTGTATAACCTACGGGAGAAAAGGCAGTGACCGAATACACAAGTTCTGAATCATCTCCTGTGACACTATGGGAATATGGGAATAGCTGGGAACGAGTATCTATCTATCTTCCCCTCCGTCAGTCGCATCGATCTTTGTTAATACAACTCCGCATCTCCTCTCTGTGGTTTGAGAAGCACCTCTCGATCTTCTGTGGTTTTGTTGGACACACAAAGCAATTGTAAGGAAGGCCCATGAGAGTGTGTGTGTTATGAGAGCGAAACAATGCAAAACCGAGTGTTGTATTGTGATATATAAGAATGAGATCCAAGCGATGAGAGGCATGAGAAAGAAGCACAACATGTTAGGCCGGAGATATACTGTGATGGAGGGAAGGTCAATGGGGGGGGGGGGGATTGGGGGGGTATATATAGATACCGCCGTGTGAAAAGCCCCAAACGTATATATGACGCCGATGACGACGGCTTACACACGATGAGGGAAACTGGAATGATTCCCGGCGCCTAGTACTCATCATGCGTGGGCGCTCTGTCTTCAAGTTGGCTGGAAGACAAGTTTTTTTCCAAAGCGTTCTTGATAGCATCATCTTCGGCCTGGGTTAAATATTCTCTGTCCGGGTCAAGATGTTGTCTGGTCACGTGCCGTTGGAGATCATGTTTTGAAGATAGGTCTTAACACATCTCTTGAGAGGGCATTTGTGCGGACGTTCCCGATTTTTATCGTGACTTTTGAGATGCGCATTTCTGTTGGATACCCGCGTAAACCTCTGCGGGCACAGAGGGCACGGTACGCGCTTCCCTTGTAACTGAATTTTGGATTCCTTCGGTTTCTTGGGGTCAGGATTATGGCAGATCGCACGACCAGGTTTCTTGGTGGGCACGGCTCCTGAACATTTTAAGTTGGTGGTCTGAGGTGACGAGGATGTGAGTGGACTATACTCGTCCTCAGACCCGGCCCACGCCGTGGATCGGATCCAACTGAATTCCAGGGGGAGACGTCCACAGTAGGGGAATCATCCACATAAGGGGAGAAATCCTGGCTATTTTGCGGAGAAGACGGCATCACAGCAGGACCTGGTTCTCCAGGCATCAGGGCGTGGCTTGACCAATTAGGGGCAGCATCGTTGAATCCCACACTTTGGCTCGGTGTCTGCATAGAATCCGTGGATAATCCCATATCCCCGGAGGGGAAGTGGGTAATGCCGCGTCCCCCGGGAAAATTGTTGTTGAGGCCAAGTACCAACGTAATTCGTCTAAGATCCCTGGCACTCAATCAATAATGAGTGTTGCCCCCCTCAGGGGAAATGGCTTCATTGCCTCCTTCATGGGCTCCATGTTGGCCCCCAAAATGTTGATCAAGCTCGGGGTTGGATACACCTCTTCGGCGGCGGCTCGCGGGAGCCTGGCCAGATACGCTGTCGGATGCGTTAAAGTTGTTGGAGATGTCGCTTTGCCCTGACAGTGAACAGTGGCTTGTTGCACGCTGCATAGCTGTTGCGGGGTCGTGGGTGGCAGTAAATGCGACCGAAGGTCACAATTCGGTTGCTCTGCGCCCGTGTTAATAGGCACGACCAGCTGCTTCGGATCCACAGTACAACCGATGGATGGTGATCCGTGTAGGACTGATACTGGGTGTGGGCAGGGGGAAGCTCATGATGGTGGCTGGGATCTTGGAGGTGCTGGTTGAATGGACTCACAGCCGTACTCCACATGGGTTGGGGGGAGAGGTTTAAATAGTCCCTCTCTCTTTCAGTAACTGTGTCTGTGCGCTGTACAGTACTATACGGGCAATAATCACAGATACGTCAGATGATCATCAGAGGCCAGTTGTGCGTGATATCTTCAACAGCCAATGAGATTAATGAGAGGGGACATGATTAAAAGTAAGTATTCAATGATTAATGAGAGGATTCAATGATTAATGATAGAGACAGTGATGAAGCACTACAGTGCATAGGAACGTTTCCACGTACTATTGTCTGTCACGCATGAAAAGGGGGTATATCTGCATCATATATATCTATATATAATCAATCATTGCCTGTGGTCAAAAGGCATATGCCTGACATAACGTTGGAGAGAGAATGTCTCTTGTCGTCCTCAAGTCACCATCTAACCGATGATGTGGTCTAATACCCGCGCAAAACAAGTGTGTTCCTCCCTGCCCCCCCCCATCTCTATAAGATAAACTTGTATCTCATCGATCGCTCATGATCTTGTCATATGCCGACGACGCGAAGAGACATGCTTCGTCTCCACAATGGCTTACATCTCAATCATGTCCAACTCTTGGGTGCGGGTGGGTTTTTTCCATTTAATCCTGTGCGGTAATAACAGTGCCTGGCCGCCCAGACCCCCCCCTCTTCAAGCTTCATCAAGCGTATATCGGAAACATCAGCCTCAGGGATGGCGTGCTATTATATTCTCTGCTATTCCAAACTGTGGCGTATGTGGCGCTTTGCCTTCGACTATACCACCTCGTCCCGGGTTTCTCACTCAATCGATCAATCCCTCCCTCCTCTCCGTGTCTGAGTTGGTATATATAAGTTTCCCCTTTAGGGTTAATTAGGGTTAACGTTAGGTCTAAGATGATGTACTTAAAGCTTAATTGTCACGCTAGCATCACACATGCAGCAACAGCAGAGCACCAACTCTTCTCTCAGTCACTATTACTCTGTTATGGGTGCTACAGTCACTAGTCACTAGTCATCGATCATCTTCGGACACCGAACCCGCGCATTTCGTAGATCTCTCAACGAACACACGCCAGCCCCACGTCTTTCCCCCGACTTCCTCTCCACTCTTCACCCTCACGCTTACGAATACGACTTCTATACGTCGACCACGCTAGGTTGCAAGCCCCGCGGTTACTATCAGTAGCGCTTTTTGCTCTTCTTCTTTAGGATGACTCTGTCTGTTCCCGCGTATACTACAGCGTACCGAGTGTGGTAACGCTGTGAGGAACAGAGTAACTTCGGAGATCCAGTGGACTCCTTCAAATTGGTCATACGACGTAAGTACGCGGCTCCTACCTCGGAAGGTCTGAGCTGCGGACTTTGCATCACGCAGGCAGCCACACCCAAACTAGAGGGTTTCTCCCTTGCCTCTACACCCTCTCGACTCAAACACGATCTGAATCAGGACCTAGCGTACGTAACTCTAATGCCATTATGTCCAAGGGCTTTCACAGGTCACCCCTAAATTCCGGGGTCGGGCTCCGTCTCGGGGCTCACCCCACGACATACTCACTCGGCACTTGACGGGCATGTTTTTAACGCTTTTGCGCTCACGCGCTCACGCCTATAGAGGCCTACGACCACATGCGGCTACATATTTCTCCGATGATTTGAAGTCTTGAGGCTCAGGGGACCCAGGCCGAGTCCTGAGGAGGAACTGAAGGGAGCTTGGACAAACGTAAGAGCCCCGCCCGCGGTGACAAAATGATTAATGAGTCCCCCCTGATCGATTAGGGCCGGGTGCTATAGAGTGCGACTTGGGAGCACTCGCGATCCTATGGATCAGCTGCAAACCAGCCTTCACAGACAAAAAGGCGTGAAGGCAAAGTGATGAGCCACAAGTCTTCAATCATTAATCAACGTCTGAAGGGAAGGCGACAGGAGAGAGAGAGGGAGATGGAGCGAGCAGGGCGTACGCGGCCTGCGAGAGCGGAACTCTTCCGGCTGGCTAAGTGAGCGTCACGCGTCACCGTCGACCCACTGCCGAGGGCCGTACAGGGGAACCCTATAGTACTGCCCTCTAAAACACCGGGTTCTGGGAAACATATGTGTTGACTTGTGTCATTTTTCATCTCCACAAGAACGAAGTGTGTGCGTGCGTGCGGGCGTATATCTGTTGGGAGGAGCGGGCCGCCGGGCGGGACTATAGGACTGGATTACACGGGTGACTTTTGTTGTTTATCGGGTTGCATGAGGCAGCACGGGAGCCCATTCTCCAGCTCGTGCGCTTCATCCCCGACACCCACGTTCGCAACAACCTGCTGGGGGGAAGGGGATGGGTCGAGGCGCTGGTGGAGGGCACTGCACACCGACTACCGCGTCATGGGGCCTGGAGCAATCAGAGGATCAGGCATGGAGGTGTGGACCACACGCTGCGCGACACTTAGGCCGGAAGGTGGTGCACGAGAGCACCACGAGGCCTTGGAACGTCGGGAGAAGGAGCTGCTTCTGCTGCTGGAACAAGCAGAATGCGACAAGATTGTCAAGTACCAGGGAATCACTCAAGAGCCATTTTCCCCGTGGTTCTGACGACGCGAGGATACTACGGCACCAAGATAGCGGGCAAGATGTTTACGCACTGGAACGATTTGGCTACTGAATCTCAATGGAAATGATTCCTCGCTCGGATGCCTACCACGTTCATCCTTATCCACAAGCGCTACTCCTCGGGTACGGTGGGACCGCGGATGGCGAGCACCACAGAGGGCCCTGATATCCTCTTTGGCGATCCCCCTGGTTCGCTAGCAGTGGTGGCGCTACCAAGTAACTCACACAAGCTGAACGGGTCGGGTTAGGCGTAGCGTTTCCCTGTCCCAGCCTTAAGCTCTGTCAATGATACTATGGATGCAGTATACGCAACGTCGAGAATGAGGAAAGAGGTGTCAGCGCCATCATGCATGCAGCTGATCACACACATCGCACATGGCGCTGTTCTATCCGACTCTCCCCTATTTTCTGCCCCTAACGGGCTCCTCTCTTGGAATAGATCCATCACCTTCTCTCTCTTTCCCTTTCTATCTGTAGACCTCGTCTTCTTTTACAAGAGGCAAAAGATACAATCTGTCGGAAAGGGATACTCTTCCTCACGCGGCATTTTCAATTGCATTACTATTAGTGAGTATACATGAAATTAAGGTGATAGTGACTTGTAGCGTCTCCGATAGTTTAGTGGCTATGACACGTCCCTGTCATGTGAACAGGCGTGCGGACGAGACCCGGTTCGATTCCCGGTCGGAGAGAATTTTTTGACGTTCTTCTGTACATGTAATAGGCACAGCTTAGTGATTACGGTTGTGTCGATAGACTGCGCCGGGGTGATGCGAGCGCAAGCTGCTGTCGTCTGCGTTGCGGCTGCGACGTGTCCTGACGTTGCTGTGTTGAAGCTGGACGCATAAAATGCATGGTGGTGCACGATGCAAGACAATGCGGCTGTTAGTACTAGCACCCGCGATGAGTATTAGGCCAGTTGTGGGCCTCTTGGGCATTAGGGGCGACGGTCGTGGTACCTAACCCCTAATAACCAATTGGCCGGATTGACGGCACTGTTGTTGCATGTCATGAACAACAGTTCTTTTTTGTACCACACACAGGATCTCTCTTCATGAGCTTCATCAGCTTCATGAGCTAGCTTCATGCGTTTTCGGCCAAGGTTCTTTCAGTCCCATCACCGTGTGTGAGGCCTATATATAAAAGCTCCGTGTGCCGTTTTCTTTTAGTAGTACTATACATCTGTATTCTTTGTTCCGTAGTCAACACGTTCAGAGACTTGAAGGCGGCAACAACACTCTAGCTGAGCTTGATTGGTTATATGTCCCTCCGTATAGGGGTTGTTGGTGATGTAGACCATTATCACCACCAGTGCCATTGCATCGACCGCCCGCCCGGGGGCCATCCAAGCTTTGGGTATCTCATCAAGTCCCCCCCACGCTCCCCCTACTTGTGGATATACATACTGGCGGGACTTGGCGTATGCATACACGTTACCACCCTTTTGGGGTCAGGCCACCTCTCTCTGTGATCTCTATCTTGGCCGATGCTGTTACGCTATAGAATAGTCTCGTAACCGAAAACCTTTTCACAGGTGTACCGATTGCCCACCCACGCCAGTGGCTTCAGGGTACAGGGGCTGGCCCCAACAGGTCCCACTCCTCATTCTCTGCAAGCTATAGAGCACTGCACAAGGTTTTTTCTCCTGACTGGGCTGGGGACGGTTCAAGAAAGGAGATTGGACCACACTCCTTCATGAGGCATTCGGGCACAAAGCAGACCAAAGTTGTGCGTACCAAAAATAAGAATGCGGTGCACGAAGAGGAATAAACCGCCAAGAAGAAGAAGCCGGAGTGAGGACTGTTGTTTCTATGGCTATTATATACTTCCCTCAACTCCCGTTTGGTCATGGTCATGGTGAAAAGGCGAAGGTGAGTCAATGTTCATTGGCCTTGGTCCATGCCCTTCTTTGAGATCTTGCTGGCGGGTGCTGCGGCGCGGCGGAACGAGTACTGATCCTTGTCGCCGAACGTGGCGTGAAGTTTATGATTGTTGTCGCTGGACTGAACCTCAGTTAATACCTGTTGTGTAATGGCGAGAAGCTGATCGCACTGTTCCCCCTAACAAGGGACATGTTTTACCTGTGAAGATTGGCTTCCTCGTTTCTCGGACTGCGACATGGGCAGCGTGTGCCTGTTCCCTATTCAATGTTATACTCGATTGTATACACCGGTGATTCAGTACTATACTCAAACACGTACCGCTTCTCATCTCACTATTGGGTATATGTGGCGTTGTTCGGGCAAAATACCCTCCGTAGTTTTGGGTATATTGGGGTTTTGCCTCTTCATCGATGGTAACCCCACAGCCTCCCTTCTCCGTATCCGGTTTCTAAAGGGCAGCATCGAGTTCCCCTTTTCCCTGTCTCAATGGTGCTGTGGTTGACGATGCGCAACACTGCGGGCGCCTGCAGACAACATGGAAACGCCCACCTCATCGATGGCCGGTGAGTCTCTGGAAGTCCAACTACATCACCGGGATAGCAGATTTAGCCCCGTTCACACATGGGGTGTATGTGCCGGTACGAGCTCGCTGATTCTCTACTTGTATTCTTCTTTCTTCCACACTGTCCTCACCCAGCACTGCGGTCTGGACTTTTAAGCGGTGTCCGCGCAAGAGACTGGGTCGTGTTGCGAGGTTGTTGCCAATCGCTTCAATCTCTTCATCGATTAATGTTCCAATAGGACTGTCTCTTTCCTGCCGTTCAACCCTTTCCGACGCGCTTCGTTTTCCAGCAATGCAAGCTCTGTAAGACCGGAGGAACCCAAGGGATTGGGTGAAGAACCTCTGGAAATGTAGAGCAATGCAATCGCGATGGTGGTGGTTAAGGTCTAAGCCTTGTGCCACACCTAGAGACAGGGGTTCAGACAAGCCTGAGTATACACGTGGAGGCTTCGGAGGACAAATCAGGGGTGAAGGGTGATGAGGCGCCTTGGCCTAAGTACGGGACCACGGGTCCCAACACCCCCCCGGGCCAAGGGAACGAAAGAAGCCCGTTGGCCATCAACAAAAGAAAAGTAGAAAGGGGATCAGCGCGAAGAAAGAGAAGCCAAATCGAAATTGTTACGCGCAGAAATGATCTTGGGAAGAGAAAGAGGTTTGGTGAACCAGTCAGGGAGATGGTGTGCACCTGGAGTGTAGTGGACTTTAATTTCGCCTCGGTGGATGCGTTCCCGCACCTCGTGGTACGAGACGTCAATCTCCCGTATTTTGCCTAGGCTGCCGAGCTTTTCGGCCAACGCTTTGGCAGCGGTGTTGTCAACAAAGAGCTCAATCGGGTGATTAGCCTTGCAGACACCAAGTTCAAACAGTATGTTGCGAATGAATAGAGCATCTCGAAGGCCATCTCCCATGGCTAGGTATTCAGATGCTGCTGTGTTGCTCACACCTTGATTTTGGGACTTGGAGCCCCAGGATACAGGCACACCGAAAACAAAAACAACATGGCCCGAAACGGAGTGAGAGTTGCTCTTGTCTGATGCAAAGGAGGCATCGGTGTGCAGCTCGAGTAGAGGGCGAGATCGGTTGGGTGTGAGGCACAAAGAGTAGTCAGACGTACCGGCGAAGAAACGTAATAGGTCCTCCGCTGCGCGTCGGTGGGGGCGGACGGGTCGTCCATAAACCGCGCTAAAAAGGTAGCCGCAAAGAGGGCATCAGGCCGGGACATACGAGCCGCCCACAAGCTGGATCCGACAATAGAACGGTAGGCACGGTGCTCGTCTCGAGTGGCACGCTTTTCGTGTTCGGGTCGCTTGGGAGGCGGAAGTTGGTGGCCGATTGGAAGGTAGCGGGGCCGGTGAGGTGATATGTCATGCGCGGCAAGCGTCTCAGCGATGAATTTGGGTTGGCTGATGTACAGTCGTCCATCGATACGGTCGTATTGGCAGCCGAGATGGAAACGTAGGGGGCCGTTGGACTTAATTTGGATGCTGCGCCTTAATTCCACTAAGAATTCATCATACGCTTCTTGGGACCGACACGCGACCAAAAAGTCGTCAGTGTGGACGGCGATTAGGATCAGGCCAAGAGGTTCGGTGCGACGTATGAACAGGCAAGGCTCTGATTTTAGGCTAGTGAAGTGGAGTCGGTCGCAAAGGAAAGTGCGGAGCCAATCTCCAAAGTTGGCCCCGCTCTGGTGCAGGCCATAGAGACTTTTCTTGAGTCTCCAGCAATGACCGGGCGCTTCTGGGAAGAAGGGGGGTGGTCGAACATAGACGAGCTCGTTGATATCGGCATAGAGGTAGGCAGCTTCCACATCGGCAGAAAATAAGTGGAGGCCATCAGCTTCGGCCAACGCAATTAGCGTGTTGACGGCAGCAGTACGAACGGCAGGAGCAAAAGATTTCGCCCATGTGCCAGGAACTTGCCGGTGCCCTCCCACAACGTAGCGGGCACGGTACTTGAGGAAGTTAGCATCCGCATCCGTCTTAGTACCTATGACCCACATGCCGGGAAGGGGTTTGATCCCTGGGGGGATGGGTACAACTTCCTTCACGTCACGCTCGTCAAAACGCCGAAGCTCGAGGCGCATTGCCTCGAGTACGCCATCAAAGGCAGGGTGACCCACCAACTTCTTGATGTTCTTGGGGGCCACCGGGACCCCATCGGTGGTCAGTATGACCTCGGTGTCACTTGCCGCGGATTCGATTGCGAGTGCAATGGGGGGCGAGCTTGGCTCCGAAGCAGGTAGCATGGATGTGTCCGGCGCTGGTCCGAAAATACTCACCAAAGCCTGCATTCCTAGGGCGGAGAGGGCGGCCGGGTTGCCAAAGATGCTAGGGGCCTTGTTGACGAGCAGGGAAAAGGTGCCATCGCGCAAATTGTCGTTGGCTGGAATGGACAGGTCGAGGGGTGGAGCGTTGATACGCGCTTGGCGAACGGGATTGCGACGCACGAGTGCGGGGACGGCTGTATCGGTCAGGGGCACGGTCACGGGGGCGAGCGTGTCGGTGGGGGAGAGAGGGGAGGGGGATAGGGCGGGAGAGGAAGGGGAAGTGGAAGAGGGAGGGGAAAGCAGGACTTGGTGGCCAGTGTCAACGGCATCTTCTGTGATAGTTTCATTTTCTTCGGCTTGCTTTGCCTGGCGTTGTGCCATGCCTGCGGGGTCAGATGCAACAGGTTGGGGGGATACATGTGGGGGGTTGGAGTTGGTGGGAGTGGGGCCAGGCTCTGAATTCTCATTTTCGTTGGCTTGAGCCGGGCGATGTGCCTCTGTTTTTCGTTCTTTTAATTTTCTTTTTCCATGGGGGGCATTGTCTTTCTTACCATTAGTATCGCGGGTCAGTTCATCTATCGCAAAACGCACACGCCGGGGTGGGGAGCTGTCTGACTTCCCACCAGCACCCATTTCTCCGCCCCCCCACCTCTCCGCCACCAGCAGGGACAAGGGGGTCCAGATGAAAGTGCGTGGGATATTCGGTGGTGTACGGGACATGCGTCCAGGTGGACGGCTTTTTCCAACGGAATCCAACTTGGCCGTCGTCCTGGTGGATGGCAAAGAGCCACCCCTTCGAACCGCGGCCGTGCCCGTAACCCACCAACATTGCTGGGACGGCCCGCGGACCAAGTTTGCCGCCCTCGCGTTGGTTGGGCAATAGGTGCAGGTAGGCAAGAGTGCCAAAACCGCGCATGCGAAGGGAGGGTTTGAAGCCATGGTACCGGACAAATCGGCTGTCCCCACCCAGTGCTTTCGGCGGCGACTGGTTGTGTGCATATGTGGCCGCCAACAAGCTGTGTTCCCACCACTCGTCGGGAGTCAATCTGTTGGCGATTACCATGAGTCGAGCGCGATCCGTAATCGATCTTATGGCGCGTTCGGCGACCCCATTGGACGCACTTTCGCCAGGATTGGTGCGCTCGCTCACTACTCCCAGCTCGCAGTAAAACTCGTCCATTGCGGTGGTGAGTTCAGGCGCATTGTCAGAGCGGACCGTCTGAAGGGGGCGGTCGGGATGTTGGCGATGCTCGCGCCGGATGAAGGCTTGAAGTTCGGCTGTGGCATCACCCTTGGACACCAGGGGTAGCGTCCAGGTATACCGCGTAAAGTCGTCGACAATGATAAGGGCGTAAGTATGACCCCGCCGCCTTGGCGGGATATGTCAAGGACGTCGAGGTGGAGGAGAGAGAAAGGGCGAATGGTTCGGATTGGGCGTCCAGTCGTGGCGTGGGGTGGGGCAGTGGCTCTGCTTAATGCGCATGGTGCACAGTGCCACGAGGACCGGACTAAAGCGATGTCGCCACTGTTGACCCGTTCGAATGCTGGGTCATCCGACGTGAGGGATGAAAGTTGATCTAGAGGTGCATGATTCCATCGGATGTGGGCGTTTTTCACCTTGACCAGGGTTGCATCAAGGTTGAGTAGCGAAGTGGCGCTGTTGGCTGTGGCTGTCGTATTGGGCGCCAGAGTAAGGGAATAGCTTGAGTCGGCGGCGAGACGAAAAGGTTCGCCGTGTCGTCCGAGATAGAGACCATGGCCACCTGGAGGGATCCAGCTGCCAATGCCTGCGATAGATAGATGGTAAGCGCTGAGCAGGTTGGTCGGGAAGGTGGGGCAGTACAAGCTGCCGGGTAGGTGGATGCGGATAGGGGCTCCGTTCTGGGTTTGAATGTACATAGAGATGGTGCCAATGCCTTCAGTGTATGCGATCTGTCCGTTTGCCACTGCTATGGGCTCGCGGTGTGGACGAAGATTGATAAACGCACTTCGTTCATTGAATACGGATGGTCTCGCACCTGAATCGTGTTGCGCAGGGAGGTTGGCTGGCTTGGGTGGTGTAGTGGCTGCCATAGGGGTTACTGCATGGGCAGATGAGGTGGTCTGGGCTGTCGTAGCCGGCCGGCTAAAGTGGCCGCCACGTTGGCCACCACGGTGACTTCCTCTGTACCCGCTGCCACCTCGGCCTCGTCCGCGGCCTGTCACCGTACTGCTTGTTTGGCTGTGCGACGTGGCTTCCGAAGGGGCCGTACTGGAGGGAGCTGGGCTTGAACTGGAGGTACTGCCGTAGTTGGAGCCTTTGAGTTCGCTCACTGCTCGGCGCAATTCGGCGTAGCTGCTGTTACGATGGAGGTGCAACCACCCCTGATCAGTAACGCCTTTCCGTAGCATCTGTGCTAGACCAATCTCGTCCAGCTTGGACTTGGACGTCATCTCGTACTGGGTTACCGCCACAGTGAACTCATTCAGGTATTGGCGGCCCGACTTGGTGCCCATTTTGAGAGTGAGAACCTTTATGAGGATATCACAGATCTCAGTGTCTGAAACGGTGCCGTACAAATCACGCAGAGCATGATAGTATGCAGACCCTAGAGCCGGCGTGCCATCGCCGGTGATCTGCTGGACGACGTCGGAGTCTATCCACGGGAGTAGAATGTTGGCCAAGTGAGCGTCCAGTTCTGCGTTATACCCGTCCAGGGCCTTGCCCTGTTCCAGATGCTCACGCGCTCCAGGGATAATCTGGATACGAGGGAGGAAGATCCGGGTCCATAACCAAAACGAGCTGTTGTTGTGGAAACGCTCGTGGTACGGCACGTTGCTGCGAGTGGCACTACGGAGGAGCTTGTCGGGAGTCAAAGCCCACGGGTTGTCGTCGACGGCCGGAGTTGACGATAAGGCACCTTCGTTCTTGCTAGCATTGGGTGGATTCTCACATGATAACATGACAATGGCTTCTGTGGTCGTCTTTTCGCTGTACCCAAGCTTGATACCAGTGTCCTGTAGCTGTTTGAGGGTGATGTGTTCGGGAAACAATTTGAACATGTTGCGAATGCGGTCGGCGAGGGTGGCGACGTCGTTCGCGGTGTTGTCGGGGCCCACGGGGGTGGGTTGAGGTGTAGGGGTAGATTCACGCGATGGTGTCAGCGGCGGGGAGGCGTGGTCAACTCCGACGGGAGTGGTGCTCTCTTCTGCTCCGGCAGTTGGTGAAGTAGGGGTTGAGGAGTTGAACCAAGACTCCTGAGTCTGAGAGCTCATGATGCTTGCCATTAGCTTACGCAGTTCGAGCAAGCGCTTGTGGATAGGGCCGGCAGCGGAGGACCGAAGAGTGTAAGAGTGGAAGGCTCAGGGCTGAGCGTCAAGAGGATTGTAACTCTGTAAGACCGGAGGAACCCAAGGGATTGGGTGAAGAACCTCTGGAAATGTAGAGCAATGCAATCGCGATGGTGGTGGTTAAGGTCTAAGCCTTGTGCCACACCTAGAGACAGGGGTTCAGACAAGCCTGAGTATACACGTGGAGGCTTCGGAGGACAAATCAGGGGTGAAGGGTGATGAGGCGCCTTGGCCTAAGTACGGGACCACGGGTCCCAACAAGCTCTACCCCCACTTTTTCATATCCTCCTGCACCTTGCATAACACACTGCATCCCTTTATATTCTTGCTGCAGCCTGGCGGGGTTCAAGGGGAGCATCCTGCCGGGTGCGCGTACTTTGTCTAGTCCAAAAAGCTGTGTACGTAGTGCGGCGCCCTTCTTCTGACGCTACACCAAATTGCGTCAAACAGACTGACACGATAGAGCGGGAAAGGGGGCATCCCCTAACTCATGTCCCTTCTCCCGCCTTGGAAGCTTGATGCCCAGTGAAAGCACCTCTGCAGCTGCATCACCAGTCTCTCTTTTGCAAAGGAACTGTTCTCATCCTTTTGATCTCTTTCGTATCACTGGGCTCAAAGGGGGGGTATGAGCAGTCGGGTTACCGCTTGCGACTTGGTGGCGGAGGCAGCAATCCTCCGCCAAACCCGCCAAACCCAGCCGAGCCCGTCTGGGGACGAGCAGGCGGGGGGGCGTCAAGGAGAGCAAGTTACCGCCCTCGTCGGCGTCGCGTTTGCGTGCGGGCAGTTTGATGGAGAAGGTTTGGCCCTCCTTGAGAGAGAGGTCTTGCTTGGGTCCCGACGGGATATGGGGCGAGGGGCCCTCCTCTTCGATCTGTTTGGCCGCCTCGTCGGGGTGCTCGCGTGCCCACTGTTCGGCCTCAGCCGCGGCCTTCTGGCGCTTGACGCGCTTGGTCCAATCCTGCAGCGCTACGTTAAAGTCGAACGCGTCGCTGCGGTCTTGGAAGCCCATGCCAATGTAGGCCCTGCGTGTTTTGCTCGTGGCAGGGTCGACGCTCTCGACGCGCAGGACAAAGTAGCGGGAGGAGTCGAGCACCGCCTCGACGCTGGAGCCGGACACGTCGTAGGGCGAGCTGGCAAAGAGCTCGCCAGAGCTGGCGTCCTCCATGCGGATCTCGCACGTGTCGGACTTGGCAATGATGCGGAGACGGCCCTTCCAGATAAACGCCTCGAGGTCGCCCCACTCGGCGGCGCGGTAGCCAGCGGACGCGGCGCGGGGCGGGATGCGGTACACAAAGCACTCGCGTGCCACGAACAGAACCGACTCAAACTCGTCCATCGCGTGCGAGCAGGGGGCGCAGCACGCTCGCTTCTCGCCTCCAGTGGCCGCGGCGGGAAGGAGGCAGGCCGAGGCGGGCGGGACGAAGCGCGGGCGGGTGGAGCGGCTGACGTCAGCACATCCACGTTGCGCTTGCCGGACGAGTGGTGCCACGTGCGTCGGCCGGCCTGCTCCGGCCTGCTCCGACGTCATGCCACTGGCGCCACTTGGCCCAGGCGAAAGGCCAAGCCCCAGGCGCTGCCTGCTTCATCCCCGGTGCACGTGACATGCATGACACGCATGGCTGCGGCGCCGGCGACTGGCCGTGTGCTGGCGCCGCGGGCGGGCGAGGCGTGGCGGACCGATGATCGGCTGCCGGTTGCGTCTACAGACGCGCAGGGTGCTGCAAGGGGCTGCGAGCAGCTGCCAGGGGCGGGCGCCGGCATGGCCGATGCAGGCGTGGCCCAGGGCTCTGGCCCAGAGCGAGCACGGGAGACATGTGACACCGATGACACATGTGATGTAGCAGCGAGCGACGGGGGCGGTGCAGCGGCTTGGCTTGTGCTGGGGACACCGCACCCGTGCGGGGGCTGCGTGCTGTGCACCGTGCACGGGCGGGGCCACGGGGCTGTGTGTGGGCGGTGCGAAGTTCGAGCCCAGGGCGCAGCAGCGCAGCAGACAGCCGAACGCACAGCGCTGCCCCGTGCTGCTCAGCCTGAGCACAGCCCCCGGCTGGTGTACGACGCCTGTGCATGAGCATGATGACGCTCCCACCGCTCCCGGGCTGGCCTAGCAGCGACGCACGCTGCCGACACTCCTGGTCACTCGCGTCCGTCTGGCCCTTACCCCTCCCCCCACCACCGCGTGTGTTCCCTCTGCCAGCATGGCCGATCCCCACGACGCCCCGGACCAGAACGCATCGCCCGAGGCACAGGCCGATGCCGCCGTCGCGCGCTGCCGCCGCCCAAGGCGGTGCCCTCAAGAAGCAACCCAAGCCGGCTGACGGCCGGCCTGCCCTCAGACATTGCCCCCGCCGCCCGTCCCGCCCGCCCTACCATTTCTCTCGCCGACATCCAGCGCATCAGCAAGCAGGAAGGCCAGGACGGCACCGGCGACGCGACCCAGACCACCACCACTGTCGGCGGTGTGCGCCCCGATGCGATCATTGGATGGACAGGCGCGCGTGCATTCAACACGCGCTACCTTGACCCCCTCTTGGCTTTGAGAACACGGCCGCTGCTACCCCAAAGCCCAGCACGAAAGGAGCTCCTAGCACCGATAGTAAGGATGCACCGCCCCCGGCCAAGTCCGACAAGCGCAAGTCTCTCCATGAGTTTGCCCAGTACATTGGTGCTCCCCGAGGGTCCTGACACGCGTACGTTTGCCGAGGTCGAAAACGATGAGATCAAGCAAATGTCGTGGGAGTCCACACTGGTTACCGCGGGTGTTCCAGACAAGTTCATCGGCTTTTGGTGGTACCAAGCGGCTGCCGCTTTGGCTACTCTTTTTCTTTCCTGGCTGGCCACACGCTGGGTCTCGGTCTCTGCGGCGCGATGACTGTGGGTGCGGCTTTGGCTGTCTACTGGAATGCAGGTATGCGCCGCGCTCGCCAACGTGCCCGTGACCAAATTACGCGCGAACTTCAGTCCAAAAAGATGGAGGACCAGTTCGAAACCATGGAATGGGCCAATTTCTTCCTCGCCCGGTTCTGGCCCATTTTGAACCCATCATCTGCGGTCGTGGTTTCTCAGGCCGAACAGCAGATCCCACAGTATCTACCTCTACGGCTTTATCGATTCTGTTCGTTTGTAAGTATATATCCCCATTGAGAAGCCACATGCGGATGGAGACACTGACTTGGATTCTCCAGGTCCACGTTTACCCTTGGCTCAAAACCGCCGCGTGTCAACCATGTGCGCACATTCCCGGATACTCCGGACGATGTGGTTTTGATGGACTGGAAGTTTAGCTTTACGCCTCACGACAACATTGACCTGACTGAGCGGCAGTCTGCCAACATTGTCAATCCCCGCATTCGTATCTCTGTCAAGCTTGGTAAAGGACGCGCTCTCGTCACCCTCCCTATTGATGTTGAAGACTTCACTTTCAGCGGCTACCTGCGCTTGCGTCTGAAGCTCGTCACAAACTTCCCGCACGTGCAAATTGTCGATGTGACCATGCTGGAGCCGCCTTACTACGATTATGTTTGAAGCCGGTTGGGGGCCACACGTTTGGTTGGGACGTCAACAACCTCCCTGGCCTCACCAACTTCATCAAGGATCAAGTCAACAACATTCTTGGTCCGATGGTGTATGCTCCCAATGTCTTCTCTCTCAATGTCGAAGAACTTTTGGCGGGGCAACCTTTGGACTCGGCTACGGGTGTGGTACAGGTCACCATTGCTAACGCGACGGACATTAAGGGCGCCAAGTTTGGTGGCGGAAAACCCGATCCGTACGTGGCGTTGGGCATCGACGATGGCGAATTGCAGGGACGCACCAAGACGATCCCCTCGACAAACTCCCCGACGTGGAAGGAGACGCAGTATGCTCTGGTCCGTAACCTCAATGGTTTCCTTACCTTCATCTCATGGATTTCAATGACCACCGCCCGGATACCAAGCTGGGTATTGTGTCCTACCCCCTTGATGGCCTTGACACGGAGCCCGAGCGCGAGGGCCTTTCTTCTCCCGTTCAGTTGGGCGGGCGGTATCGTGGCACGCTCAACTATTCTCTCAATACTTCCCTGTTCTCACTGCTACCAAGGGCCCCGATGGCCAGGATGAACCAATTCCCGAGTCGCGTAGTGGAATTGTGCGTCTGTCGGTGCATGAGGCCAAGGGCTGTCGAAGCGTGGACTGGGCGAACCTTCAACGTGGGTTCGGATTTTGCTTAATGGCAAGACAGTCGGCGAATCGTCTTCCAAGAAACGTACGGCAACCCCCCACTGGGCATACACCAAGGAGTTCCTTTCGACCAACCGTGATATGAGCAAGGTATCGATCCAGGTCGTCACTTCAGACATGGGCTCGGGCGTTGTCGTGGGACAAGTGACCAAGCGACTGCAAGACTTGATTCAGGCTAAGGCCAGCGACCAGGAATGGTTTGATTTGGGCAAGGGCGCCAAAGTGCGTTTGGCTACGCTCTGGAAACCCGTGGCGATGACTGGCGGGCCAATGGCGGTGAGGGCTACACACCTCCCATCGGTACCCTGAAGGTTTGGGCCAAGCGTGCACTGGATGTCAAAAATGTCGAGGCAATTTCTGGGGGCAAGAGCGACCCATATGCCCAGCTTCGCTTCCGTGGGGCCATTTGGATCGTACCAACGTCCAGGAAAGTAACCTTGACCCCGTTTGGAACGATTCTTTACTCTCCGGTACACAGTCTTTCCGACACGGTCGTCCTGGAGTTGCAAGACTTCCAGAACAACGGCAAGCACCGTCCTTTGGGCATGGTTACGATTCCCGTCACCGCTGGCGAAACAACAAGAGTGAGAATGAGTATCCGTACAAGTCCCTTGGTCGCCAACAGCGCAAGGAAATGATTGCTGTTGGCAAACATCAGTACAAAGGCACTGTTGAGTACGATGTGGAGTTTATCCCTGCTCTGAACCTGCAAGGCGTCAACTTCCTTGCCGCCCATGGTGGAGAGAAGTGGAAGAGAAGCCGGCTCTCCCACCTAAGGATGAGGTCAAGGAGGCCGTTGCTACGAAGGCTGAGAATGCGGCTGCCCAAGCCAAGATACCAAGGAGACCAAGGAATGATGGAAAGGCAATGGTAAGGAAGGCGAGGGCGAGCCCGAGGAAGTGAAGGAGCCTGAACCCGAGCCCGTGACGCGTACTCTCCCTCAGTTGCTGGAGTCCAAGAGCGGTATGCTTGCCTTCAATGTGCTCTCTGCGACGGTCAACAAGGAGAAAACTTCAATTGAGTTTTGGTTTGACGAATCGTCTTGGCCTTCGTACCAGACTGAGCCGTCCAAGTCGGCTGGTACGCTGACGCTAGATGATGTGCATGAGCGGGTGATTCGGGAGCTGGGTCCGTCGCGGTTCTTTATTCGCTTCCGCAAGGGCATCAGTGAAGATCCGGATGATGTGTACGCCGAGTACGAGGGCTCGACGCAGGAGCTGCTGAGCAAGACGTTTAATAAGCCGGTCACCATCCCCGTGACGGGGAAACGTGGCGCGAGCGAAGGGGGGAACAGCGTGACGCTCATTTGCAAGTACATTCCCTTGCCACTCACCCTCGACCCGGCGGAGCGCTTTGACAACCATGGCTACCTCACTGTCCACCTCGTCTCGGCTGCGCACCTACGTGCTGCGGACCGGGGCAAGTCGTCTGACCCGTACGCTCGCATCCTCGTCGACGGCGAGCGCATGGCCAAATCCAAGGTGGTCAAGAAGACCCTGGACCCAGAGTTTAATGAGACACTGGAGGAGGTGTGGTGGCGTCGCGCGCGACGCAACCCGTGGTGATTACACTCAATGATTGGGACCAAGTCGGGTCTGCGGATCCGCTTGGTGAGGCACAGTTGGACCTCTCTTCCGTGTCGACGGAGCCGGCGACAGTGACGATTCCCATCGTGGGCGAAGGTGCGGGCGACAACCAGCCCACTGTAACGCTCGCTCTGTCCTGGCGGGCGGCATGGGTGCCCCTCGCGTCGCGCGGCCACAGTCCTGGCGCGGTTGCCGTGCCCGGACAAGTGGGCAGGCAGGGATCAAGGCGGTGGGCCATGTGGGCAAGACGGCGTTCTCAGCGCCATCCAAGGCGTTTGGCTTTGTCCGTCGCGTGGGACAAGGACGAGGAGGGGAACGAGGTGGAGTCTTCCCCCGTTGAGGCCCCAGGGCCCGATGGCAGTCCGCAGTTGGGCTCGGCGCCTCCCTCGGACTCCCCAGCTGAGCATACTAGCCCTTCCGGCTCGGTTTCCCCCGACGCGGCCAGCGTGTTTACCAGCAAGCGTCGCTCTCGGTTGCATAACCCATTCAAGAAGTAGGGCCCTCCTTAGGGCGGTCACCGCAACATGACCGATCACGGCGGTCGCAGCCCTCGGGCCTTGAGGCCTCTCAGGCTCAGGCCTGAGGTCCAGTGTCCAGCCTGATCCCCCTAAAATCTTTGCTTTTTTGTTTTTCATGTTTTTGCTCCATCTCTTTTCGCCTTTGGTTCCCCTTTCCTACGCTTCCCTTCTTCTCCTGTCCGCCCCTACCCTTGGTGGCCTATACCCTCTGGCCGCTTGGACCGGGAAGATCCAGTTGATATTCCTTGTTTTTGCCACTGAGCTTTTGCGCGTAGTCTGAGTTGTAGCTGCTCATTAATCATTGGCGTCCGACTAGGTGGCCCCAGAGGTGGGATATATGGCACCGGGCAAGGGGCGTGCGAATAAGAGGATGGGGCGAGGGTCGTTTTGGTAGACGCGGTTCCGCAGAGTTGGCTGGGGGGGGCTGCGAGATCCTGGGAGCCGCGTGGGTTAGTACTTGGTGGGGAGCTGGGGGCTGGTTGCGGACGATATGACAGGTGCACCGGGAGCGGGGCGGCGTGTTGGGCGGTGCGGTCGGACCCTGATCGAGTTCAGCTGAGCGGTGTCGATGAGCAGGGTAAGGACAGGAAAAAGATCATGACGCATGATGCATGACACATGGTGATCGATGATCGATGCAGACGAGGCCGAGGACCTCATCGACTCATCCATCGACCATCAGTGATGGCGGGGGTGTTCACTCATTCTACCCTACTTGGTCACCGTAGTTCAAACGTTCAACTCAACGGGCTCCCCCCGGGGACAGGTGACATGTGACAGTGACATGTGACATGTGACAGGTGACAGGTGACCGGACCGTTGGCTGAGGCCTGAGAAAAACGTCTACATGTGTTCCCCTCGAAAGGGGTTCGAGGGGGTTCGAGGGGGGCATCTGGGAGGGGCATCTGAAAGCCACAGTCCTTTCCGTGCGGATCGAGGACGGATTGGATACTACCGAGCGGGTCGATAGCAGCGGCTGGGGTGCGTCCATGGCCCGTAGCTAGTAGCTCCCGCTCGGCTTGGGCAGGCCCGTGCGGAAGGGCGGGTGAGATGGGAAATCTGTGTGTGGGATGGGATTGGGATCGCCCCGGGCGAGTGGGGACTGGGGATGGAAATTGCGATTGCAATTGCAATTGCAATTGGAGCGGGCGGGCAGCCACACTGGCCCCGAGCCGCACCCCGCTCGCACACGACCGGCGCGTCCCTCGGCCGCGGAATGCGATCTACATGCAGACGCGGTGAGTCGCACTTGGCAGTAGGCAGTACTAGTAGGCGTAGGCAGCACGCAGCAGCAGCAGCACACAGCACCCTTGCATCGACTTTCCCATCCGACATCGCATTCAACACGGTAATCACCACCGTATCCACCACCGTACTCACCACCGTACTCACCACCGTATTCAAACCGCCCCCCCGCTCCTCCGCCCCCCCCCCACCCGCGCCACATGCCCTCCACTGCGCCGATCCGCCCCGACCCGACCCACCCTCGCCCGGCGAGCCGCTCTTTGTGCGCACCCTCTACGACTATACTGCGGCCGACCCCAACGCGTTCTCCTTCCGCCAGGACGCCATCATCCAAGTCCTTAACCAGCTCGACACCGGATGGTGGGACGGCCTGCTGCTCGGGGACGACGATGAGACACCCGTGCGCGGATGGTTCCCCAGCAACTTCGTCCAGCCTCTCTCGCGCTCCGAGGCCGAGTCTCTCTACCTGGACGACGACCTCGTCCTCTCGTCCCCTCCTGTCCCTGTCAACCACCCAGTCGCGTTCGGCGCCGCCAGTGATTACGAAGAGGTGGACGACGGCCATCCAAACGCACCCAATGAGACAATACTCCATGTTGGGCAGTCCGTCTCTTCTGTTGCCGAGGAGTCTGACAGCTCGTCGACCGTGACGGGCGTCCCGATGGGCAGCTCGCTCAGCCAGACCTTTTCCAATGCTCGGCTGCCTGATGATGAAGCTTCGTCACATACGCTTTCGCAGCGTCTAGACCCCATTCGCTCCCTCCGAGCCGGAATCAGCTTCAAGTCCATCCGTCACGCCACCGGGCGCTCCGCCAAACAGCCACCCACCAACGCCCGCCGTGGGAGCGCCCCTCAGGTGAGCGCTGCTCTGCTCGCATGTGTGCATGTATCCTTATGCCAGATGTACTGACAATACTTAGGTGACGCCTCTGCCCTCGGCTTCCCACCATCGACGAAGTCGGAGCGAAGATGTACCGAGTCCCAATCCCAGACTTGCGCCCGGCTCGCTTTCTTTGAGCGGCCTCGGCGATGTACCCCGAGAATCGCATCCAACATCTGTCCATCGATATGGTGCAGACCAAGCCTCCTTACCCGTGGGTGTTGCGCGTGAACGAGGATGAGACAGCCTTTTTCTATTATCACCCTTCAACCGGAGAGGTGCAGTGGCACCAGCCGCTACCAAGCGCTGGCCAAGGTGTGACCGAGCTTGGGTCACCTTTGTCCCAGCTGCCAGGAAAAACCCCTGCCCCTGTCCTACTGGGTGCCAAAGTGGACAGCGTGTCCTCATCTTCTCCAAGACCATTACGAAACACTACTTTGGCTGCAAATTTGACCTCTCTTACTGCCATCCCCCGAGATGCCCCGCCACGTCTGCAAGTCGAGCTTGAAGAGGCGTTGGCGCTCCAGTTTCAATTGGAACCGGGCGACACAGCGATGGCCAAGCTTAACGAGGCCCATGAGGCGATGGCTCGGCACCTGCCTGGACTTATCAGCGTGGTGACCGATCTCGATCAAAGTTCAATTTCTGGCGACACCATCAGCAGGCGATGGCACGAGAGTTTTGACCGTTTTTTGCCTGCGGCCCGCTCGCTTCTCTATGCTTCAGGAGTGCTTCCAGTTTCGGAGGAGGAGATGGACGACCTGCTGAACTCTCCAGGGGACTTTATTTTGACCTCGGACCCCCTTGATGCGCGTCCCCGTCGTCGCCAGGCCCGTGGATCCTCCGCATCCTCCTTCGGAAGGAGACCTTCCTCGAGTCTCAGTGCCAACATCCCCCGAACCGTCGCACTTCCTGCCACTGCCATCCTTCAATGCCTGGCTCGGCTCATGGTCACTTCGGACAAACTTATCTATCTCTACCGCCTCGAGGCCCAGTGGAATCCTTTGGACAGCAGCGAGAGAGCTGCCTACGGGCGTGCGACCCTGTCATCGCGTATACTTCAACAAAAGGAGGGTGCTACGCGACAGCACAACTGAGCTTTTGCAGACGGCGTGTGAACTTCGGCTGAACTGGATCAGTATCGCTTTCGAAGGGAGTCCTGCCGCTCGTCAGAGCTGCACTGGCCCGGGCTGTACTTCCTTCTCTCCGCAGCTCTCACGGTGCGGCGGGAATTGATCCGAATTCTCTCAGTGGTGGGTCGGCGGCCGGATGGAGGGGCAGCGGGTTCGTCTTGCCCTCTGCCAATGAGATGGATTGTCTCCGCGCCGAGGCAATGGGCGCCTTCACCAATCCTTTCGACTTGGCTTCAGACACCCAAATCCTTCTGGCTCGCGGCCACGTTCATCTCAGCCGCCGACCCAACCAAGAGCTTTCTGTTCACCTCGCCCAGTTTTTGCACCCACAGGAGAACGATGTGCGAGCCAGGCGGCCGAGCTCCGCGCCTTGGTGGATGCGCAAGGGCCAGAAGGCGGTCGGATCTTAGTCCCTCTGGTTTACCTTCGTACGACATGTTTCTCGAGAAGACGCGAACGATGCTTTATCGCGTGGGAACATACCTTACCCTTCTAGAGGATGTGGACTTGGCTGTCGGTTGGACTACGATGGACCTAGCGGGGGGGAAGAACCTCGTGATCCGTCTGCCAAGAGTGCCGCGCATGCCCGTATGCTCGTTCAGCGTTTCATCCAGCCAAGCAAATCTCTATGATGGTGCTAATGAGATTTTTGTCTGTGCGCAAGATGGCCTGGCAAATGACGGGCTCACTTTGCCCCCCAGAGTGTCGAGGACCTGATCCCTCTGCTCAGTGAGGTCGACGCAAATCTCGGGAAGATTCATGATGCGATGACCCAGTTATTCGAGTTGCAAACAGAGCAGCAGTCGTCTCCATCAAGCTACTGCGGAGCACGGAGCAAAATATACGGACCTGTTGACTGGAGCGTCCCCCAAAGCACCTTGAACATTACTGCGCGTACCCACCACGATAGTAGCGGTCTGCCTATGCGTACATCCCCGCATCTGGCTTGGGCGTTCGCGGTC
Source organism: Moniliella sp. 'wahieum' (assembly GCA_003971905.1). Classification (NCBI taxonomy): domain Eukaryota; kingdom Fungi; phylum Basidiomycota; class Moniliellomycetes; order Moniliellales; family Moniliellaceae; genus Moniliella; species Moniliella sp. 'wahieum'. The sequence goes on along the minus strand of RSEE01000041.1, from coordinate 370,143 downwards.
GGTCAGACAGCTCCGACAGCCGTCTTAGCCGTGTTCCAACAGGACGTGCGCCCAGCAGCGCCAGCAGCAGCAATGTCACCTTTCCTGAGAATGCCAGTTCTTTTGCCAACTCGGCGAGGAGAGAAGATCGTCCAGAACGTCTCAAACAGAGGGCAAAACGTTTGCCAAGTGGGGCCGCCGGGGACCGAGGCTGCCCACGAGCCTCTTGTCAGGAACGAATAAGGTTCATGGCAGGAAAAGTTTTTCCTCTGCCCCACCTACCCCCGTCAATTCGGGGGACCTGTCTCTTCCACTTTCAAGGTCTCCATCTGCTCAAGGTCGTGCCCAATACGTACAGTAGCCGATTCGGCCCGCTTGTCGCGGGCGGAGAGGTTGCGAAAGTTTTTTATGGACGATTCATCGTCCCCAGGTCCCTTTTCTCTTGGTACGGAACTTCCACCGCAGGAACGCAAGCGAACTTCTGCCACTCCGTCTCTGGCTCCATCGGCAGAGGATGTGCCACCGCACCTCGACTCTCCATCCGCGTCGGTTACACTGGCTCCGCCGCCTTCCTCCAAGGCATCGGAGGAACCTGTTCCTTGGTTTTTAGAGGGCGATATTTCGTCAGACAGCATTTTGTTCGGCAAGAATGGGATGGTCAAGGCTGGCACGTCCCGTGCCCTCATCCAACACTTTACCATGCACGACAACTACGACCCTTCCTTCAACAACACCTTTCTTCTAACCTACCGTTCCTTCATCAGCACAGAAGAATTGTTGGACATGCTCTTTGAGCGGTTCCGACTGCCGATGCCGAATGGTCTGAGGAGAAAGAGCAGACACTTTGGGTGACCAAAAAGCAACGCCCGATCCAGCTCCGAGTTCAAAACGCGCTCAAAACGTGGCTCGAGACCTACTCGTGGGACGAGAAGGATGATCAAGTGTTGGACAAGATTGCTGTTTTTATTAAGAACGACATGTCGGGTCTCGCCCAAAACCAGCTGCTTCGTGCTCTGGATCGAAGAAGGGAGGACGGTACGCAGTGCGGATGGCATTTACGCAAGACCCTTTCGATCAATACTAGCAATGCGCCTCCCCCCATCTTGCCCAACCTGTCCGCCAAGCACCTCAAATTTCTCGACATTGATCCACTTGAGATGGCACGCCAGTTCACCATCCGCGAGGCGGATGCGTTTGGCCGCATCCGCCCTCAAGAGTCTCGATTGCAACTGGGCCAAGCCAGACGGACACACCGCTCTCCCCACGTCAAAGAGATTGTCGCGACGGCAACAAGGTGACCGGCTGGGTTGTCGAATCCATTCTTCTTCAGTCCGATGCCAGAGGGCGGGCGCAATGGGTGCGGCACTTCATCCAGATTGCCGACCGGTGCCGCCAGCTGCACAACTTTGCCTCCATGACGGCCATTGTCAGTGGGCTCAACAGCGCCGCCATCTACCGTGCGTGCGTGCAACGTGGCAACTGGTCAGCACCAAGAACCGAGACACGTTCAACTCGCTCAACAAGGTCCTGTTCAACACCAAGAACTTTGCCCAGTACCGCGATATGATTCACAACCTCAACCCACCTTGCGTGCCCTTTTTGGGTGTATATTTGACCGACCTAACCTTCATCGACGAGGGCAACCCGGACCTGCTTCGCTCCAACCAGTTTATCAACTTTGCCAAGCATCGCATGACAGCCGAAGTGATCAAAGAGATTGGTACCTACCAGAGTACGCCCTACGTGCTTACCCCGGTCCAGGGCATCCAGCGGTTCATCCAAGACAGTCTTGTCGAGGTTCCCTCTGACGATGCGTTGTACCAGCTATCACTCCAGCTGGAGCCGCGGGAGCGGGACGAGAAAAAGATTACCAAGATGCTGAAGGAGAATGGCTTGTTGTGAGTTGGCCGACAGTTGGCACTTCATGTCGCTTGTTGGGTACTTCCTACCATATGTTTGTACATTATAACCTGTTACGCCTTGCATTTCGCTCCCGAATAAAACATTCCAGGTACAGTAACGGTCAATTTGGGTTGGAGTGGGCTACTTGGGCACCACCACGTCCACATAGGAGCGATAGAGGTTGTTGAACACCGATCCAAAGAAGAGCGCTATGATGGTTGAAACCATGATGATGACGTTGTAGGGCATGCTAAAGTCCGGCACCGCCAGTTCCACCAGGGCCGGCTGGGTGTAGCGCCGGACCAAGTCCAGCCGACTTGCCTTGCGCAACGGTCGGGGGGAGTCGGGCAATCTACCCGCATCCAGTGGTTGGATCACTGCCGGGGGCAAGTCGAAGCCTCGGTGGGCATCGGGCGGATGGTCAGTGTAGCGCAGCATGGCCTTGTCAATCGCATACGACACGCTCACCGTACTGGCGGGAGGGATGGCGAGTTCCATCTGCAGTACCCCTGGTCGGGCCCGGCCTGGATTCAAATCGCCTCCTCTTGTCTCGCCTGGGGTATGGGAGAGGTGGAGCAGCCTGCCGAGTAGCGTTTCCTGGCGGAACTGCACCACTTCGGGGTTCAAACGTCCCGGCGGGCGGCAAGGCAGTAGTGTCCAGTTGGATGGTATGGAGGTAGGGACGAATCAAGGCGGGTAGCACATCGGTATAGAGCACTCTCCGTTCCAAAAGGGGGTCGGCATTAACGATTCGTACCTCAATGTGGCCCCGTTCTGGCTTGAGCTGATCACGGCACGCGAGGCGCTCAACAGTTCCGTGTCTGGGCGGGTAACCGAAGCGGTAGAATTGGTGTTCCAAGCCAGGTCAATGTTAAGCGGTAGCGCCACCTCGGCATCAAATGTAATGTCCATGGGGAACTCCTCCAGCGCCAGCAAGCGCGCGGGCCGACGAGGCTTGATGACCAGACCTCGGACGAGTTGGCCACAGGGCACGTCCGGTAAGAGGGCGGCCAAACAATCCTGCCATGGACCATGGCCGATCCGCAACAGGAGTCATCAGAGCCTCAGCAGGGGCAGCGGGGGTAAAGACGGCTTGGAAGAGAAGGTATACTTCCCAACCAGTGGCGGTCCGGTGCACTCGAACGCTCATCCCATGGAAGGCCGAGTCGAAGATGTGGTGAGGGTTGAGCAGCGATCCGATGCCACCAGCCGCGTGGCAAGGAAGCATGCGAACCATCGGACTCAGGTTCTCGGTGCAGATTCCTTCGGCGGGAAGAAAAGCGTGGAGGACCGACTTGTGCGAAGGAAGCACCACCTGGTCCGCGGCCGTGTCCAGCGACGCACAGAACAAACCGGCCAGGCCAGCGGTCAACGTCCGCCACTGCGCCAACAGACCGGCCGGAGCAACGTTGGTGGGGGGGAAAAGCTGCTCGATCCAGGTTTCGTGATGAAGCGGGGGGTCGACTGCGGCCGCAGCTGGGCGACAATTTCAGCGCCGTGCCAACCGCATCGTGGCCCCCGCCGGACCACAGGGGACTGCCCCAGGCAGCATAGTCCCACGCGCCGCGGTTCAGACTCAGGTCCAGCCTTTCTACACCAGCCACGTCGCTGAGCTGGATAAGTGCGCGCGGCAGCACACGAAAGCTCTGGACAGCAATGTCTTCCGAGCCGACGGCCGCGCCTCCGTTGCGCGCCGCCGGGGCGGCAAAAGTGAAGTTGAAGAGGGCGTGGACATGGCCGTCGTCGAGCGGGCGAAGCGTAAGACGTTCATGGTATGCTTCAGCCAGCGCGCTCGGCACACACGCCACGGCCAGCGCTGCGGCCAGCATAAAGACTCTCATCCCCATCACCGCGCGCGTGTCGATGGAAGGCAAGGTGATGGAAGCTGCGGGAGTCCGCCCGCCGGGTGGGGGCGTGACGATGCACGATGCCACCCAAAAAGTTCAATTATTATGACCGTCTGCGTCTTTTACGTGTTTTATTTACTTCGACTATAGGGAACCGATTAGGGGTAACGTTAAACATGCAAATCCCACTCCCACTGCACATCCAACAAGATGGAGCAAGGCAGGCAAAAACCATCAATGATTAGCAGAAGACTACTCGTCATCTTCCTCATACTCTACCTCGCTCCGCGGCAGCGGCATCTCCACGCGTGAAGCCGTGAAGGGGGTGGGCCAACGCGGGTAAACCCGCTTGTAGAGCGGCAGCATCACCGTATCCATCTGCGTAATCGGTCCATCAAAGTGAGCCTTGAAGTAGCCGTGGGTGCCGAGGGGTTCGGTGATGTTCCGAGCGGCCGTGCTTCGTATGCAAAGTGATGGGCTGGAAGTAGCGCACGTCTTCGGGGTTGAAAAACATCCACCGGATCGTGGCCGTCTTTTGTGCACCTTGAACGGATGCCCAGTGAGGAAGATGCGCTTGGCATTGATCCGGGTTGGTTGCGCACCCAACAGACTGCCCGTCCAACGAGGTGGGGCGTCTGAGCAGCACCGACACCACGTTGGTCGTACCCAGCCTCCCCAGCGGCTGCGTTCCGCTGTTTGAAAAACACAACCGGGGGCTGGGCAGCGCCAAACGTGATCGGAGCATAAACGGTGGCAATGCTGGCTGCGATCCGTGGGAAGGAAGCGTTGCCACTTGTGTACCCCGTTGCTCATTTTTCCTTGAGAAAGGGTGTTCATCGAGTACTGTGGCCGTGTGATGTACCGCCTCGGCCCGAGACACATGACCAGCTCATCTTTGCTCCGCACAGGCTCGGTGAACTCAGTGTTGCGGGTGACGGCAATGTTCTGTACGCTCATCTTGTGTTCGTGCTGCAACAGACCAAATACGACAAACGGAACCCGCTCTCCGTCGTTTAGAGGGGGGAGGTTGGCCACCCCTGTAGCGCGAGCTTGGATCGCTGCACCAATAGGCACATTGCGCAGCACCAAGCCTACCCGCGTTCCGGGGGTACACCGTCAAGAAGCGCGCTGGCTTGAATCCGACGCTTGGTGCGGGAAAAGCTGTCAAACTGGAAGATCTTAGCATAGTCTTGAGGGAGTCTTCGTATGGATCCCAGGGGCTGGTACGGAAGGACTTGAGTCCACGGTACCGCGCAAATCGCTGGCGGGCATCCACTTGCATGGGCGTGTCCACCTCGTCAGGGAACTTGTTCTCGTCATCCTCTCGCGCTCGGCCTGCTTGCGTGCTTGGTATTCCTCCCACGCGGCTTGCTCCTCTGCCTCGTCATAATCCATCTCCTCATCCTCCCCCTCAGATGCGTCCGAGATAGCCGGTGCATTCGACTCCACCTCCACGTCATCCATCACTGCTTCTTCTCCGCCCTCTTCGCTGCCCTCGTCATCACTCTCGATGATCCAAGCAGCACGGTACTTTTCGCCCACATCCTCGTTCTTCTTCAAACGAGGGTTGCGCACAATTGTCTTGGGCGTCGTGCCTGGAGCAGCAGGAGGAGGGGCATACTCGACCCCATCTCTGCCGCCCGTTGCCGAGCTTCTCCAGCCGCAATCTCCTCTTCTGTGGGCCATGTCTGCTCATTGGCCATATCGTCAACCGAATTGACGCTGCGCAGATCGTCAGCCAGCTCCTCGTCCCGCTCATCGAGCGTTTCCCCCGGCTGAAGCGGGACCAAAGCTTGTTCGGCAGTGTCCTGCTCAGCATCCTCCATCTCGACCTCCTCCGTATCGCTAAGTTGGGGCGGCATAACCACAGGCCGCTTGGCATGCCGAGTGACTGTTGGTAGCGGCGCATACACAATCTTTCCACCTCAAAGTCGCCGTGGTCGGGGATATGAACCAAGCGGTTCGCGCTGATGGGCGTGCCCCGGATCCAGCCATTGACCTGGAGCGTACCTGTGGTGGGGTCCTGCTCGTTGGCGGTCCACTCGGAGCTCTCTGATACAAGCCAACTGCGGAAATCGCGCCATGAAACGCGTTTGGGCGTGGCAGTTGCTAGGGTCCGAATCAGCGTAGAGCGCTCGGCATGTTCATCCAGCGCATGCACCTTCTCAACCTCGGGGGCAAAGTACTGAGCAAAGCTCAAGAGACTCTTGCGCGTCTCGTTGATCGCCCGCTGCAGCGGGCCCGCCTTTTTGCTGCCCCCTACCCCGGCCTGGCCCTCGGGATGAAGTGTGGGAGCACAAACCAAAACGGTGGGCAGGCCCTGGGCCTGTAGCGCCCGCAAGCACAGCTCCCCCCACGAGCCGGGCTCGAGAGCGGGTGGAAGAGAGAACAAGCAGGACAAAGTCGGCACTTGCAAGCGTCCATGGTGGGATAGAGCGCGCCGTATGGAGAGGGAAGAAATTGAATGGTCTGGCGAAAACGGGTAGCCTCCACTTCGCTATAGGCATCGCCCTTGGCCAGTGCCTCGGCTGCACTGTGTCCTGGGACTGGCTTGATCCCGCCCTCCTCGCCCTCGGATTCGATCTCCTTACGGCAAGCCAAGGGTCCCCGCCGGCTACATCGACAACTGCACAGATGCGGGGAGCCCCACCTCCGGTGAGGAGACACCCTTGCCGAGACCAAGGCCGTTCGCGACGGCGTCGGCGTCGGGGGCGGGGAAGCCAGGGGCAGTGCCAGCGCCAAAGATGCGGCTGGACTCGACCAGGGCAGCACGCTTGGACTGGGCTGCCTGCTTGGCGTTGTTTCGGCGGGCCTGGCGGGAGCCGGGGCCAGAGAAGGGGGTGGCCTTGTGCTGGGCGGAGCGGGGCGCGTCGGCGGGCTTGCCTGGGGGGAGTTGGGGGTCAGCAGGAGAGGCGGCAGCACGGAGGAGGAGACAACCCTTGGCGGCGTCCTTGATGCTGCCCTTGGAGGCGTGGCGGACTTGAAGGGCTTGTTGCTCTGGGTGAGCGTTGCGGGGTGGTGGTGGCCGGCCATCGCGGTGGTCGAGGAGAGCACGCCGGTGGGGGAGAAGAGGCTCCACCGCCAGCCCATGTGCGGCTCGCTAGCAACCCGCTGCTGAAAAAAATTGCCGTCTGACGTAAGACGCCTGTCCGCCTGTCCCCCATCTGTTGCACCGATGCCTATTTGTGCGCCGCTGCTGCAACTTTCTGGCCGGCTTCGCTTGCGCGCGCCTGGGCGTGAGGGTGCGGGCTGGCTGGGGATGGATATGGGATTAGGCCTTAGGCCGATTCGGTGCGCTTGCGCTGCCCGTAGATGCTCCCCCCCGCGCGCCGGCGTTCCTGCGCCCCGTCGGGCTCAACGCCGTTGGCCAGCTTCTCCCGCTTGAGCTGCGCGACCAGCCCAACCAAGTCCTCCACGGCCTCCGGGCTTGTGTTGAGGTGGAAGACCAAGCGCTCGCCATAGGTCAGCAACGGCTCAGGCAGTCCTGCCGCCCGCTCCACCAGCTCATCCGGCCAACCCCAATGCTGCGTGTTGATAAAGAGCTTTTCCGGCCACAAGTCAGTACAGGCCCCAAACAAAGCAGGCAGGACGCACCATATTGGTCTCGGCCGGGATAGTAATCTGCACCCCCAGCTGCTCCAGCTGGGTTTGGGCCCACCGCGCCAGCTCATGCGTCGCCTTCAACTTGGGGAGTCCCGTCTCAAGCGCCACGCGGGCCGCCGCTGCGATAGGCCCAGTCTGGCGCAACCCGCCGCCAAACGCCTTACGGAAATGGCGCGCCTTGGCAATAAATGCTTGCTCCCCGCTAGGACCGAGCCAATCGGGGCACCCAGGCCCTTGGACAGGCACAGGTTGACCGAGTCAAAAGGCTCACAAAGCTCAGCCAAGGGCATGTTTGTCTCAGCTGCCACGTTCCACAGCCGTGCGCCATCGAGATGAAGCTTGATCCCCCGTTTGTGCACCTCCTCCCCGATCCGCACAATCTCCTCTTGGGGAAAGATGGTGCCATTGAGGGTATTCTCCAGGCACACCAGCTGTGGGAGCTCCATGCACATCCCCATCGTCGGCAACCACTTTCGATTCCAAGTCTTCCCATACGATATGGTGGCCATTCGTCTCGGCCAGTACAGGATGGTGTGAGTGCCGGTAAGCATCGCTGCTGCCGGCTTCGTAGAAAGATGTGAGCGCGGGCGTCGCACAAAAGGCTGTAAGGTGGCTGAGTCAGATGGTGCGGACAGCAAGCTGATTGCTGGCTGTGCCACTGGTACAGAAGAGCGCGGCCTCCTTCCCGAGTAGGGCGGCCAACTGGCCTCAAATTCGCTCGTGGTGGCGTCTTTTCGTACACATCATCCCCACGGACGCATTGGCCATGGCCGCAATTGCTTCGTCGCTGGGGACCGTGAGTGTGTCAGAACGAAAGTCACGGGCAATGCGGGTAGCCATGCGCTCCTTGGATGCAAACGCGGTCGATGCCGGCGGCGGCACCTGCGGAAGCTGAAAGCGGGCCGTGATGGTCGAGGGTGCAGGCGGCAGGGGGTGGGGATGGGGGCACTATGCGACAGTCCGGCCGTCGCGGTGCGTGTTCCGAGGCGGTGCATGGGATGCATGCGGCGAATAATGAGAGATCTGGCAAGCATGTAGATGGTGAAAGGAAGGTGGTGGTGGGTCGCACAAAAAAGGTGCAGAGTGCAATGTGGGGTACTGAATATGCGACCAATATGTGGTTCTCTTATTCCTAGCCAAGGCCGCCAAGGCGGGCTAAAACAGGCTCAAGCTCAGTGCCCTGTTAGGTCATCGCCGTAGTCCATAGGCACTGATGAGCCTCATCCATGCCATGTCCCCCGTCCTCCCCCCATCCTCCACCAGCGCATGCCTAGCCTTTGTATGGCGACGGCGTACCGAACACAAGTCATTCCTGCGAATCCCCCTCATCTGCGCTAATACGAGCAAAAAAACGACAATGACAGGACTCGAACCTGTGCAGGCGAAGCCTAATTGATATTTCAAACAGAGTTCGAATCAATCCCCTTAACCACTCGGGCACATTGCCAGTTCTTACACGTTCGGTATTTTACTGTCGCCATCCATCGGTGAGGTAGTGACGTGCGTTGCACCCAACCTTTCCCTCTTCCCGCTTTTGCTTTCCGATGCCATCAGGTGCAGGCAACCCGCAGAGGGGCGGAACAGAGGAGGAACGGGGTGGCCTCGCATACCTCACGCTTCGTAACTCCATGCATCATGCAAGCTTCAACATTGAACGTTGAACGTTGAACGTTCAGTTGAACACGCTGAACGAACGCTGTAACGCGGGGCGTGTCCAATGTTCGGAATTGGGTGGGCGAGAGGAACATTGTCCATTCCGCTTGCCTCCCTTCTGCTGGTGCCGCCAGCGCAATCGCAATGGAGTGGGGGGGGTGATGACCTTGACTCGACCCTCAACCTCATCGTTGAGTTCAACGTACTCACCTCGAATCTCCCCCCTCCAATTCCCGACCCGCGATGGCCAGCCGGATACGTCTGGCGCCAGCTTGGCGTGCGCATGCTTCGCTTCCGGCGTCGGCTCTTCATCCACCACCGCTGCACCAGTGGCGCTTTTACTCCGCTAGCAGTCAGCCGTCCCCGTCCCCGTCCCCGTCCCCGTCCCCGCGGCGCAAGCTGGCCAAACAAGGGGGGTTTGTCCTCCTCTTTACCTTGCTCATTGGGGCTGGTCGTAATTCAGCGGCGATCACGGAAGAAAAAGAGCACGCGGCGATCCTGCACAAGCGGCAGATGCAGGCGCTGGATGCGGTCGAACGTTCGGCTCGGGCGGTTGTGGCGGGGCCCGAGTCGGACCCCGATGCGCTGGACTGGGACGAAGTCAAATTGGGACAGGGTCTGCGTCGGGCCCGCTTGCTTCCGTCGAGTGGGCCTGACGCAGTCCGAACCGCCTGCGCCATCTGGACCGATCATTGGACGTCGTCATAATGGGCAAAAATTGGTCCAGCGTGGTACTGCGCAAAAGCTCCAACAAGCCTTAGCAATGCCAGGCTGATATGCCTCTGATTGGAACCGGGCGGAGCATGACCCAAGAGGAGAGTATGACGAAATTGCGAGGTTCAACAGGCCCAAGCCGATGACGAACAGTATGCCGAACGTGCGTCGCTCCCGTCTTGCGAAGGAGAAATTCGTCAACTGACCTTTTGCTTTTTGGATTTGATGATGGGTAGGTTTGATGGCGGCGTATGCGGCGCTGGAAGAGAAGCGTGCCAAGGAAGCAGCAGAGGCAGCTAGGCTTGCCCAACAGCTGGCGGAAAAGGAGAAGGAGAGGAGGAGCGTTCCCAACTCGAGTCCAAGGAGAGGCAGGCAGCTCAAATGCGCGATCTAACGCTGGCCTACGAAAAGGCCGACATGGACAAGTTGGCCCAAGAATATGAGAAGCGGTATGCGACCCCAGCAGCTCCAGATGGTCCCTCGAGTGAAGAGGCGCAGTCGGACTCAACTCGAGCCCAGCCTCAGTCTGCAGCGGAGCAGCTACCTTCGACACCCCCTCCTCCGCCACCAAGGCGGACCTATTACTAGATGATTCCTTAATACACCTGTGCTCCGCGCTCAAAGTGTATAACTAGTCATGGCATGCTGTCGGTCATGCAAGTTACGAACGAGATGGTAGAACGTAAACCGGGGGACGATTCATCGGTGGCTCAATCAATTGATAGCTAGGAAAGCTACAGGTATTGTTGGGAACCGCTTGAACCCTAATAATAGCAGCTACCTAGCTCAGGCGGAAGAGCGGTGGGCTCATAATTGCTCTGTGACCCACAGGTCGTCGGATCAAGACCGACGGTAGCTACTTTTTTGGGCTTGCCATTTCATTTTTACGCGAATAAGCAAAAGCCTCAGCTCCTATTCATACACCCCTGCTGGGGCATGTCCGGCTGGGAAAGATGGGTACAGAATGGGCAGAGTGCGCGGCTCCACGGTGGATTTGACGTTGGAAACAAAGCAACGAGGTGCACGTGATGCGGCAGGCAAATTGCGACACGGGATGATCGATGGCCTTGTCGGTGAGCGATGACTACGTCATGATGCATGACAGCGTGGCGCAGGACGAATGATGCATGAGTGCATGAGTAAGACGGATGACCGTGACAACCCTACTGTGCACACCTGGCTCGGCGGCCCGGGCGGAACCAGGAGGAGGCTTCGGAAATGGCCGGCTCAGCGAGGCCGAAGCTCTGAGGCCCGAAGGTTGTTTGATGGTTGGGGGGGGGGGCGTGGGCGGTGGTTGGGTGGCTTCCATCAGCTTGTCTGTCTCTTTGCTCATGTCGCGCTCGCCGATGGACGAGTTTATGCGCCGGATGCAGGCCACCGCCAGGGGCGCGGCCGTGGATCGTTCCCTGGTGGCGGCCGTGGTCCTCCGAAGGGTGTGCTTGGCGGTACGGGCGCGTTGGTGGGCTTGGTGGTGCTGGCGGTGGGCATCAATGCGTCGCTGTTCAACGTCGATGGTGGTCACCGTGCGATCAAGTACAGTCGTATCGATGGTGTACTTCCCACTGTCTATCCCGAGGGAACGCATTTCCTTCTTCCCTGGTTTGAACATCCGATTGACTACGATGTGCGTGCCAAGCCGCGCAGCATCGCTTCCTTGACGGGCACCAAGGACTTGCAGATGGTCAACATTACCTGCCGTGTCCTCTCTCGTCCGGACGCACACCAGTTGCCTACCATCTACCGCGAACTGGGTGCCGACTATGATGAGCGGGTGCTTCCGTCGATTGTCAACGAGGTGCTGAAAGCGGTGGTGGCCCAGTTCAATGCGTCCCAGTTGATTACGCAGCGGGAAATGGTCTCGCGCTTGGTCCGTGACTCGCTTACCGCCCGGGCTAGAAGGTTCAACTTGGTACTCGACGATGTGTCGATTACCCATGTTGCCTTCAGTCCTGAGTTTACGCAAGCCGTCGAAGCCAAGCAGATTGCTCAGCAGACTGCTCAGCGTGCTGCCTTCCTCGTCGACCAGGCGGTGCAGGAGAAGCAGTCGATCATTGTCAAGGCGCAGGGTGAGGCCCGTTCCGCCGAACTGATTGGCGAAGCACTCAAGAAGAACAAGGGCTTCCTTGCTCTGCGCAAGCTGGAGGCCGCAAGGGAAATCGCTGCCACCTTGTCGACCAGTGGCACAAGATCATGCTCGATGCCGAGTCGCTCCTGCTCAATGTGTATCCCCCTCTTCCCTCTCACATCCGACGTGGCACCTGACTCTTTTGCCTTCCTAGTGCCTCGGAAGACCCCGATGCGGCCAAGTCCCGGAAGTAATTGCGTCTCAAACTCCTCGCTCCCCAATCGCGCACTCACTACTCCTTTCGCACGCTGTCAAGCCCCACCCAGTCAGCCAGCCATAGGTAACCGTCGTTGCGTACAGCGACGCGCCCCCTCAGATGACAGGTATTCTAGGTCCACGTTGCTCGCCTCTAGCTCCTCTCCCCAAAGCATCCCATACATAAAGATGGCTCAACTCATCGAGGTAGCCGGAACAACGGACCGTCTTTCCCCAAGCAGGAGCGACTCGATGTTCAGAATGGAAAGTGGGAGGTGGCAGTATCGGCGCGTGGCATGATCGGTCTTTGGGAGAGACGGGGTGGATGCACACTGGCGAGCTATGTTCAGCTCATGATAAAGCTCAAAGATCAGTGGGGAAGGGGTTGCTGCAAGCCAGTGCATGGCCATGCCCGCGGCGTTGTGACGCAAGCATAACCGAGCTGGGGATTGGCACCATCAGGACCAAGTAAGTGCAGGGCCAAGGGAGAGGAAGCGGTCGAGGTGGTCGAGGGGACTATAAAGCAGAGAATCAAAATTCGTGGGTTAGCCCATCAACAGAATCGTGCACCGTATCCCAATCGGGTTCTCAGAAAGCCAGGTGGTGGTGGAATGAAAGAAGAGCAGCACCACCTTGCAGCTCCTCATCCAAGGAACCAGCGCAATCAGCCCTAGCCAGATATCCTAAAGCCCCATGTGCTCTCCTCTACCAATGAATCATTTTGCATCAGTTGTGTACCACGCCTGGTTCGACTCCGTCGCCCTCCCCGGCTCTTACCGTAGACCTGCATCCAGAGAGGGGCATCGGAAGGTTTTCGTCACACGTGCAAACCCAGCAGGACTCGGGCAACGTAACGGATTGATTTGGCCTGACGGTGGCGGAGTTGGGATCCCGGTGACTGGGTGGGTGGAATGGGCGAGGGGTGGCAGCGGGCGCGCGCGGCGCAATTATAAGTTTTTTTCGGAGGGGAGGGCCGTCGGCCATTGTGCCTGACGGATAAACGCCATCCAATCCGATCCAATGCGACCAAGCCATCGCATGCCATCGCTGGCAGCGGCGCATCTTGTTTGGGCCGGCTGCTCCCCGACGGCCTAAGGCCTACGCTGCGCCCTGCCTCAGCAGCCCCGCGGGCATGTCGTCCTTGGACAGCACGCGCACCGCCGCTGCAGCGCCGCCGCTGCCCAGCGCCTGCGGCCCCTCTGCGCGCCCTGGCCGCCGTCGGCTGCGGGGGTGTGTGCGCGCGCACGCTTGAGCCGCACCCGCGCCCTCTCCAACCTGCGCCGCGCCGAGCAACGCGCACCGCCCTGCCCGCCCCCCCGGCACCCCCAGCGCATGCCCCCCGCCGCCTGGCCAGCCCGCCCCCGCGACACAGCGCTCGCTTGCGGCCCACGTCCTAACGCCCCCTGCGCCGACCCCCTGCATTGCCATCCCATGCCGCCGCGCCTTGCGTGATACCCGTCCCCCCTGCTCTGCCGCTGTCTGCGGCCTCTGCCGATGCCCACCTGGCCATGGAGCCACGCACGGGGGTGGCCCTGCCTCCGATCGGCAGCACTGCCAATGCAGCCCCCGCCTGCATGCTCGGCTGCGGCCGCAGGCACAGGCTCTGCTCTGGCCCTGCCCCTGCTGCGGCCTCTGCTGCGGCCACCCCCCCTGCCACTGGGAAGCGCAGCCTGCTCCGCTTCTTGCGCCCCCATCCGCCTGCTCCCCCCCGCCGCGCACACGGCCCCACCACGCACGGCCCCGCCACGCACGGCGAGCAAGCTGCCTCGCCTCGTCGCACGCGCTGCCCTCCTCCGTCCACCCACCTCCCCAGCCCCAGCACCAGGCCCCCCCGCCACGCCCCAACCGCCCCATCCCTCGGACCCACTCCGCTTCCACGTCCGCGCCCCCTCCTGCGCCTCGGCTGCCTCGTGGGACCTGGTGTCTGTCCACCCCCCCCCACACCCCGCTCCCGCACCCGCCCCGTCTCCCACGCCTCCCTCCTCCCGCCGCCCGATCCCTCTTCCCCTCCTCCGCCGCCGCCGCCCGACACCGACGCACACGCCGACCCCGTGCTGGCCCAGCTGATTGCGCACAATGCGGCTGTGTATCAGCGACTGCAACCCTCGTCGCCCTCGTCCCCTCCCCCTCCCCCCCGGCCCTCCTGCCCGATACCCACTCCATGTCGGCTCCCATCGCGCCCTCATCCGCCCCCCCCACTCCGCTCCCAGCACCTTCCCCTTCTCCCTGGGCCTCCCTCGTCCCTCGCTTCGGCCCCCTCCGTCTCGGCACCGAATCGGCCGAGGAGATCCTCGACTATGTCCACTCGCCCCGTTTGACTCGCATCATCAGCTCGACCGTCCTCCCAACAAGGGCTTGCGGTATCCGTCGCCGACGTTGGCGATCCCGCCGGCCTTCCGTCCTTGTCTTTCTCGGCCTCGGCGCCGTACGTCACCTCGTGGGCTATATGACGACTTGGCGCATGCCCTTGGCCTGCGCCTCATCTGTGCCGACCGATGGGGGATGGGACGCACAGACGCAGTGTCGACAGCTGAATTTGGTGTGCAAGACTGGGCCAGCGTCATGGGCGAAGTGGCAGCCGCATTGGGGTGGGCCAGTTTGGCCTATTGGCGCATAGTGCAGGTGCTCCGTTGCCATGGCGACTGCCCTTGCCTTTCCTGACCAGGTCGTTGGGCCAATCCATCTGCTCGCACCGTGGGTTTCCCCCCCACCCGGCGGTCGAGCCGGGCTATCACTGCTTCGGTATGTGCCCCATTCGCTTCTCCGTACGGCCCAGACGGCCGAATGGCATGTCCAAGGCTGGAAACTGGGCCGGCCTCCCGCGCCGCCTGCCAGGATCCCTGCCTCCCCCACCCTCACCCCTTCTTCCACCATCAACTTTGCCTCAGACCGAACAACACCACACTCGTTCTGCCTCCTGGACCCAATCGCCTCCCATCTTAACACACCATTCGGAAACCGATCTGCGGAAAGCGGCTCAGGATGGGAGAGTGGTCCGGAGCGCCAGTGCCTTTGGCGATCGACCTGATGGGCGACTCCGTTCCGAGTCTGCCTCGGCGGCGCTTGAACCTCTGGGTCACAGTGGTGCGTTCCCTTCTTCCCCCGGGATGGAGGAGGAGGACGAAGGAGAAGTGGAGGTCTTGTCACTGGGAACAGACCCTGCGTTGGAGGCCGAACCGGAACTCGAATGACCGTCTTTCCTTTGCCCACCATCGCTGGTTTCGTTCCAGCAGCGAGAGTGCTCACTCGTCCCATTCGTCCTTGGGTGACGTTCGTGCCGTCCTTTCCTGGGCTACGTCCCCCTCGCAACCTTCGTCCGCCCCGCCCTCCCCGAGCCTGTCGCCTTCCTCATCACGAGGCAAACGTGGTCTGCCTGTCTCCTCCAAACGGTCCAAGACCGTGCCAACCCGTCCGCGGCACCTTCGGCGGGCAGCCTGCCACTTCCTGCGCGCACGCGGCCTCCACGGGACGTATTGGGAACGGCTTTACTTCAAGCTGCTCACGCCGAGGCCACACACGGCGGCACTGGCCGACCTGTGCGCATCCTTGCCACCCGCGGCGCCAAGCCCTGGGGGTTCACTTTCCCGCAGGTCCAACTACCTCTGTCGTGTGGCACGGCGACAAGGACGAACGCATCTCGTTTACGGGGTTGGTCTGGATGCAGACGCAAATGCCCTTGGTCGAGATCCGCCGGGTACGCGGCGCAGGTCATTCGCTCATGGTCAACCCGCGTGTGATTGTAGAGGTGCTGGAGAGCATCGCCAAGCACGCACCTACACCTACGGTGTATTGCTAGTCCCTTCCGTCGGCTTGTCCGCCACAGTGCCCCCCCCCCTCCCGTTTTGGGATGGGGGTTTGGGATGGGCCGTGTGTGCCAGGGCCCGACTGTTGATACCCCCCCTTTCGCTTTCCTTTTTCCCCCTCCCCCGCCCCCCCCTCCCCCTCCCCTTCCCTCACAATGTGTTATCCCTCGTCCCCAGAACGGAAAGGCAGCTACTCTATGTGGTATTCGCTTCGCCGCTTCTTTGCGTCGCCTCTCTCTCCTCTGTGCCCCCTTGTCCCTTGTTCTCTTCTGTGCTCCCTTCTACTCGCCTGCCCCTAAGGAGCTTCATAAAATCTTTTGCCCCCCTCTTATCTCTGTGCTGACGCCCGGATGGGACTGCTTGACTTAGTACTCATGGAAGTCCTCCTCCCCCCCCCCCCCAATCGCATCTCTCTCGTTCAGCTTGTAGCATCGCATCCGGTTTGGTGCTGCAGACAGAAGTAATACAATGGATGGGTGGATGGAGGTTATCCAGTCATCAATCACTCAGCCTGAAGCGTGAGGTGTGTGAGGGCCGAGGTTAGCGCCTGCGGGGGCCGTGCGAACGCGTGTGGCGTGGCGGACGTCTTGAGGCTGTTCCGCACAGACGCTTGGTCCCAAATACAGCCGTTGGCCCAGTGTGTGGGCACTACTTTTTTTGTGTTCGCACATTGTCACACGGCAGCATCATGCATCATGCATCCTGTCATACTTGTGAAAGGACTGTGCCCCCCAACGAATGGAGGTGGGAACTAGCAACTGGCTTTGCCTTTGAACATAGGCTGCACCGTCGGCCTGGCTCGGCCTTCCATTGACTCAGCCACCAACGATATTCCAGGCGTCGTCGACGTCATCGATGATCATCGATCATCGATCATCGCTCATCGCTGCATCGACATCATCGAATCCATCATGCATCATGCAGCCCCATCGACATCGATCATCGATCATCGGCCCCACCCATTAATCATCCGCTGTGTGGGGGTAAATATGCCCCGCTTGCGCTTATTGCGCCTGGGCCTTGTCGATTATCGTCCACGTCAAGCAGACCTGTGTGACCCTTCTTGCGAAGAGGAAAAAGGAAAGAGGGGACGGATGGGGATAGCGGCGACCAGTGAGCCTCACCACTGAGCCTGAGCCCGGTGAGCGGCGTTAAACCGGTAACCCCGCCACACCTTTTCTCATGCAGCTGCAATAAGCAAGGCACTTATTGCTGCTTAATTTTGTCAGCCACAAGATTACGAGCGCCAAACGGGGGAATTCGACTCTCCTGCCCCAGCGCCAGATAGGTAAGCATGCCACACACCGTGAAAGGGTATGCGCCCCCCCAGCACAAGGAGGTGGCAAGCCTATAGGGCACGGGGACCATGGCGAGGATCTCGCCTAGCTCGGCCTTACCAATCAATCTCTGAGTAAAAGGGAGTGTATTTATTATGTCTGTGTTGGGGTCTCTACCGTACTTACGCCCCGCGTTTGACGCTGTAGTATAGGTTTTCGTTGCAAAGGTGCAGGAGAGAGCGGGCGCATAACGTACTGAAGCGGGGCGGGGGGGGGGATATATCAACCCGGCAGCATGCCCAGGACTCTCTCCTCCCCCTACCCCCCAGCTTCGTGTAGGGCCGCTTTCCTCGTCAGGGCTTGCCTCTACCGCTACCGCACTACTCTCGCTCGCCATGGCATCACTACTGGACCTCAACATGTTCGCCCAAGTGCCCATTCCGCTCCTCGTCCTCGTCGTCGGGGCTTCGGTCCTCCTCATCCTCGTTCTCCTCTATCCGGACCGCCCGATTGGCGTGCGCAAGATTCCCGGGTGCCTAGCATTCCTGGCGGTGTGCCCCTGATTGGGAGCTGGAATCTGATGTGGGATCGATATCCGGCCAGACGGACCACCTGTTGGACCAGATGCTGGGGTATCAACGTACCGTCGGGACCGGTGGACGCCCGTTTGCATTCCATATTCCTACCCTCGGCGGTCAGACCACGACGTTGAACCGGCCTGAATACTTGCAGTGGATTCAAAGTTCCAAAGGGAACTTTGACAACTACGTCAAGGGCGCCCCTTTCCGCCGCCACTTTGCTGACCTGCTCTCCGAGACGGGCATCTTTGTTGCCGATGGCGACGTGTGGAGACGGCAGCGTAAGCTCGCCTCGCGTATTGTACGTGTTCTTCTTTGTTCTTGTGATGCCTCTTCTCCCTCCCGCTCTGGTTTGTATTGTATAGGTGGTCTGGACACTGTGGTTCTGACCAAAGACGATTTTGCCTTTTCATACAGTTTTCCGTGAGCAACTTTCGTTCCCATGTTCAACACTCGGTCCAACACCATCTTGTTGTTCTGAAGCGTTTGGCTGACGATGCGGCGGCTCGGCAAGAGGAAATTGTGTTGCCGGATATCTTCTTTCGCTATACGCTTGAAACCTTTGGTATGATGGCCTTTGGAGCCAATCTAGGATGTCTCCCGTACGTACCGACCTTTTCTATATAATCTCCCCCTGACCCTACCACCGCGCGAGTCTACGTACTGAACCTATGGTGTGTTGTAACAGGCCCGAGGTAGCTGGCTTGTCGAAACAAGTTCCGTTTGCCGTGGCCTTTGACTATGCTCAGACGGTGATCAATGACCGGTTTATGGACCCACTGTTCAAGGTGACCGAACTGTTCTCCCAGCGGGGCCGCAAGATGCGAGCCGCATTGGCCACGATCCGCACCACCTGCTATGATATTATTGATCAGCGGCAGGCAGTCAGGCGCGCGGTGGGGACCAAAAGGGGGCCCAGACCAAGGAGGGGAAAGACTTGCTTCAACTCTTTATGAACGAAGGTTTAACCCGGGACGAGCTGCTTCCGGTCGTGCTCAACTTTATCATTGCTGGACGGGACACGACGGCACAGGCGTTGACGTGGTGCATCTATCTCCTCCACTCGGCCCCGGCGGAGGTGATTGTGCGCATGCGGGAAGAGTTTGCCACCGTTTTGGGCGAAGGACGAGACCAGCGTCTGATGGAGTATGACGACCTGAAAAATATGCCCTATACTCAAGCTGTGGTGCATGAGACGTTGCGCCTGCAGCCCCCGGTGGCCAAGAACATCAAATATGCTGTCGAATCCGATGTCATCCGCCCTATGCGCAAGAGAAACTGGTCGGGGGCACACCGCTTGACCCTTATGGAACTGGGGCGGTGCCCAGCGCGCCCCTTCCCGACGTGATCATCCAAAAGGGCACGACGGTGAACTTTTCGGATTATATGATGGCGCGTATGCCCGAAGTGTGGGGCGCGGATTGTGAGGAATTCAAGCCACAGCGATTCCTCAAGCCGGACGGTTCGCTGAAAACGTTTAGTCCGTACGTGTTTCATGCCTTCAACGCAGGTCCGCGCCTGTGCTTGGGCCAGACACTGGCTCTGTATGAAGCTTGTTCAGTCTTGTCGTTGTTGCTGGGCCACTTTGACATTGTCTTCAACCAAGAAGCTCTGGCTCGCAACCCTCCCACCTATGGCGCTAGTGTCACGCTTCCCATGATCAACCCGTACCTTTGCAAGCTGGTTCCCCGGACCCTGGCTTGAATTGTTTTCTGCTTCCCCTGTTTTCTCGTTCTTCTTTTCTTTTGCTTCCCTTCCATGTACCTCAATGAGGCCACATCGAGAGGCGGCTGCGCATTATACAAAGCGTAACACATGTTCCCAACCGATGGCCCCTATGCGCACCATAAAGACG
The DNA here is from genome assembly GCA_003971905.1 of Moniliella sp. 'wahieum'. Classification (NCBI taxonomy): domain Eukaryota; kingdom Fungi; phylum Basidiomycota; class Moniliellomycetes; order Moniliellales; family Moniliellaceae; genus Moniliella; species Moniliella sp. 'wahieum'. The sequence goes on along the minus strand of RSEE01000041.1, from coordinate 350,612 downwards.
CCCTCTCAGCCTTCTTCCTCTGTCCCCTATAGCTTTCCAAATGACTCGATACTACGAACAAACTATAACAACCTGACAATACTATGACTCTCGTATTAGATACAGCCCCCTTCTCGACAATGAGGTAGTGTACATCTGATGTTTGGGCACTGTGTGGAAAGAGTCTCAATGGAGATGGTTCAACGTTCAAGGTTCACCAGAACGATCACTGGCAGCCACCGCCGGCTGCTCGGATGTTTATCACCATGATCTTGACTCACCACGTAGAAACGAGAATGAAGGGAGATACGGAGTTCACAACATATATATCGCGCAGTACCTTGGACACCTACCAGAGAGCAGCTGATTCTCACAGCTTAGTATTTATATCATACTGAGTCAGTGGGTATTACTTGTAAGAATATGAATTTGGCAAGTGATTCCGGAAACGACAGGAGATATATAGTCAGATTTTACGCTTGGGCCACAGAACAGAGAGAGTGGTGACAAAAGGTCGAAGTGTTGGCAGGATGGACGGGACGAAAAGAAAGTGATGTACCACACATACACAATGTGGCAAAATATATGATCGACACGAATTCCAATGCGGTAATTTCACCCCATTTTTTGTCTTCTGGCTTCAGCGCCTCGCGCCAAGAAGAGGAGTGTAAAGATTTTTGGATCAAGGGCGAGAGGCAGAGGCGGGAGACAAGTTGCCGGATTGGAGTTGGACTTCCTCCTGCTCTTGCTTAGGAGGGAAAGGGGCCAGCCAGCCACGCCAAGTCTTGTGATCGCGGCGGACCCTAAGGAAATGAATGAGATGCCCCCTCTGCTTTTGTGTTTGGTGGAGTCAGCGTTGCTTGGGAGAGGGCTGGAATCCGGGGCTTGACCAACTTGTACCCCGGATCAAGTGGAACTTTGACTTGGACTCGGGCGGCAGAGGTCCCAGTGGGGATGCAAGCGTCGCTGGCGTGTCCTCTGCCATCTTGGCCGAGGAAGTTGGGACTGTGGGAGTAGCTCCGGATTCTTTGCTTCCCTTCCTGGTCCTTTTTTTATCCTTTGATTCGTCATGCGCACTCCCCTTTGGAATCGGCGCTGGAATAGTCTCTTTAGAAGGCAAAAACGATGGGGGAAAAGCGGGGGTAGAGACTGGACGGGAGGTCAAACTGACCCTCCCGACCGAACTGGCTAAAGCCGGCAGTGGCACATGCGCAAGAGGGGAAAGGAACTTGGAACGAGCTTCTTTTAACGTCATGCCAGCCTGGTGACTTTCTTCCACTGGATCCGTCGAAGGACCGTCGACGGTGCTGATTCGAGTTTTGGGAAACAGAGATGAGGTCCCCGAATTCCTCGAGGTAGACGTGCTATTGGTCTTACGCTCGCGGGAGACGGGAGCATCTTCATCCAGAGAGTAGACTGTAGGAGAAGTTGTGGTAGAGCCTCGAGACCCGTTCCGCATGAGCGAACCTGTCGAGGGGTTGCTGTGTGCGCGTGTAGACGGCTCCTGGTTTGTGGTTGCGTCCGGCTCAGAGTGTCCCAAAGGTGCAGATCCCTCACCCTGCCAGTCGTACCACTCCGATCCCAGCAGACGCAGACTCAGGCGGGGGGGTCCATCTCCAGTCCCAAGGCTGACAGCCTGAGTTCGTGTCATCGGTAGCCCACCGTCGGGAATTTTGTTTTGGGAGGTGCTGATCGCATGCGGATGAGGACAGGGCAATGTGGTCGAGCCCGCGGGGTGAGGGTGAGGTACATCTGGCCCTGGATCTTCCGGCCTCTCCAGGTTATCAATGGTGCTGGTCTTGAGAGATGACAGACAGTCAATGTCATCTCCCATCCATCGACCACGTTCAAAATGTGATCGTCCGAGTGCGCCGGTAATACCGGTAATGACGGCTGTACATTTGACAGAGTGAGTAATAGGAACGAGAGGAAACAATTCGAAAAGAGGCGTACCCTCGCTAACATCAGACCCGCACTTGTCGTCGCCGGGCGGTTTTGGATCGTGCAACAGGAACGTATTTGCCAGTTCCGTGATGAAAAAATCGGTGGAAGGGCATTCCTTTCTTTCGAAGTCATGCAAGAACGGATGGTTAGCATGGAGGCCAGAGAGGCTACTCAAGATGGCAGCGTCGCTCTGCTGGAACGAGTTTGACGGAACAGAGAATGCACCCAGTTCCTCCAAAAAACTTTCTTCTGGGTTTCCACAGCAGGTAAAGGAAAGGGGTGACGACTGGGCTTTAACAAAGTCGCTTTTGACAAAGGGGGAGCCAGGAGGAACAGTGTCTTCGTTGGGTATGGGTGAGCCTAGGACAGCTTCACTTCCCGAAGAGGATATGCGAGGAAGTAAGTCCCCGAAGAGGCGGGAAGAGCGGTTACGGACGCTGTTGGGGCGGTGCAGGGTGGCAGAATGAGTGTTGACAGTAGGAGAACTATGTTCAAGACGACCGGGGCGATGAAGATGCGGCGAGGATATCAATACTTGGGACGCCCAGGATTTGAATGAGGGTGACAGAAGAGATGATTGTTGCGGTTTCGTTTCGATAGTTTTGACGGATGCCTTGTCCGCTAGGAGGTGGTTCAAGATGGTGTCGGATAAAATAAGAGGGGGAGGGATTCTTCGGCGATAGCGTCTCCGGCGCCGAGGCACCTCTTCGTCGAGTTCGACTTCAACACGGACTTCATCGATGCGGGCTTGATGGGCGTTGGGTAGTGGCGGTATGCTGGCCCGGTCACGGGAGTAAGGGAGTGTGGTTCGGTCTTGTGGAAGGGTAGACGGCCTTGGAGGTAGTCCGAGCCTGACATTATCGAGGCTGGTGAGGTCAAAATCGATCAACTCGAGGCTAGCTCGAAGCCTTGGAGTCGAATGGGAGGTAACTGGGAGGGACATGGTGGAGGGAAAAAAGAGGGTGCGGACAACGAGCGGTCGGAACAGAAATAGGGTGGCCGTGGTAGCCGTGTGGAAGTGGGAGTGGAAGCGACGGTGGAAGTGGAAGTGGGAGCAGTGGTGCAGGTGGAGCGGTGGTGACAATGGTGGTAATCAGTGGGACGGGTGGGTGAGAGTTATATGCGATTGGAGTGACGCGCGAGTGACCTATAATAATCGACAGTGGCGCGAAAGCCAAAACCGTGGCTGCCGTCACATTTTTTGGAAACAATATAATACGTAACGCTCAGCGTGAGCACCCGTTCTTTCACGAGGAGGAGTATATTTGAGAGAGCTCTATATTGGTGCTGGCGTTATGCTGGGTGTGGTAACCAGTAAACCGGTATCCATAGACCACTGCAACCGCCCAATTCTTGCACCATGCCAGGAAGGAACACATGACACACATGTCACTTCACTCTCTCCCCATTATACACCAAAAGGGTTGCTGGCCACATATCTCAGCACGCTGATTCTTCCAAAACGACCCTGTTTGCACCCTTCTCTCGCCCTGCCAAGAGAGAGACGAATCTAAAATGAACGCAGAGTCGGCGCACAATGTCATTTTCCCTTTATAAGCGGCGGGAAGCCTCTCTCTTCAGTGTATGTGGTGGGCATTTTTAGATTGCAGATCAAGCCGCACCTCTTTCTTCCGAATCACTTCTCACCTACTTCTATACAATTCTGCAACAACCGCGTATTGTTTTGTGGGTGCAGCAACAACTCTTATCACCTCGAGCCGGCCTCTTGGTAGCTTTTTCAGAAATTGCTAATATGAAGCACAAAAGAGCACAAAGAGAGTGCACATGAATGTGGATGGTGGCTCTATCCTCATAATCGTGAAGAGCCATCAAAAGCATCCTCACGTTTCTCTACAGTATTATAGCATGTGATTAGGGTGAGAGTGGGCCTCCCCCGCATAGATACTACATTCAGGACTACTAAGTATGTATAGCACATTTGACATATGTGTGCTCAGTGATTAATGTGAGCGACGGAAGACATGAGTCCAAAGGCTTTAAGAAAACCTTCGAGGTAACTCTTCACTTCCTCGGAGGTGTTGGTGTCTTGCCGATGAGCTTTGAGTGTCACATGTCACGGGCGGACCCCGGACTGGGGCCCGACCCACAGTTTAGAAGTGCTTTCTCTTGGAGGAAGACAGGCCACTTCCAATGGCCTTCAACTGACAGAAGAAGCACGCATACCAAAAGTAGGAAAGACCTCTCACACTATCAGCCAGAGGAATGCCAGGGAGAACTGTCACAAAAACTATAGAAAGGGCGAAGTAATTGAACAGGCTGGTTCTTCACCCTACGAGAAAGCCTGAGGGGAGAGAGGCCTGCAGAAACACAATAAGACGCACAGAGACCAAAAGAAACAAAAATCTCAGATCCGGAAGCTGTGGCCCAAGTAGCCCAAGCCTGGATCTTTCCGGTTCATTATACTTTTTCCAATACTACTCTTACTGTGGAGGGCAGAAATGTTCTCTATAGCCTCTGTAGCTCATGTGCAATGCAATTCACACCATCAACTGCCTGCTATCTGATCTTTTGTTCAGAACCTCAACGTGCTCAGCCTCACAGCAGAGCTCACTTTCAGACGTCCACGACCAAAAGTCCAACTAGTATATATCATTCGAGATAGAACAAAATCAGGGACTCAAAAAGCCAACGCACGGATCACCGGCCTCTCGGCTGGGCTCGGCAACCCGCCCTGGCTCAGTGGGACTGATCCGGTCATCACACAGAGGCCCCTAAGGCCTAAGGCCTAAGTCTGTCGGAGCGCTGAGATGTGCCTGAAGAGGTGATGGGGGACCTCGGCGGTGAGAGATTTGTGAGAGAGTATGCGAGTGATGAACACATTATGAATGTTGAATGTTATTGATAAACGTTTTGAGATCGATGAGATCTGAGATATGAGAACGTGTGTATATGTGAATGTGTTCAAGGAAGGTGATGTAGTGATCTGCCATGCATATGCAACAGAGGAACGGAGGGAGATATGCCACATGTCAGGCCGGGTAATAGTATGTCCCGTCGGGAATTGAAGATGCGCCGACCCCGGAGACGGCATGGAAAACTTGTCCGGTTTGAGATGTGAGATGTTATAAAATCACTTTGCCCTGACTGCGATTACTTTCCTCAATCCCTCGTCTCTACATCCATATCATTGACAGAGCTTAAGGTTGGGACAGGGGAAACGCTACGTCTAAACCGAACCGTTCATGTTGCGGGAGTTACTTTGAAGCGCCATCGCGGAGGCCTCTCTTGCCCACCATGAAGAATCAAGTTGCAGCAATTGTTCGGGGCTCTCTCTCTGTTGGAATATTGCCAGACCATATTCCGTAGTGCTAGACGGCGGATTCTTTGGCCGACTAGGTCCTTGTGCATGGGCCCTATGATGTGATTCTTATCAGTTCGAGGATCCTGGGTGTAGTCCTCCTCTCTCAGACGTGTCCCCCCCTTCGGATACATTATACTACCTCCAGTCCGTCCGCAGATCATATATACTACCTAAAAATTCATCTGCTTTCCGTTCCACCGCGTATATAGCGCCCGTGCCGTTACGAATGAGCGTGTGGTACAACCATATTATGCGAGGGGTGAACAATGTCCAATGAGACTCATCGAGTACTCCTATATCCTAAGCCATATGACGTTGAAGATGGTGGGTTCAGTACCACCAGTTCGGTCAATGTGATGAACTCCAAGTACGACGGGCCCTATTTCACCACATCCTCACGTTTCTCTCATCATGACAACAAAGGGTGTGTTGGGACTGCGCCTTGAGGATCAAGCGCAGAGCGGCATTTCGCTCGTCCGTTGGCGTAGTGGATGGGCCGGATGAGCGTGACTCATCATGTACAGAAACCCGTCGCAGTGTGGGTCGCGATCAGAGCATAACGTCATCAACGTTGAGGCGGGAGATGATGCATGCCTGTGTTGTTGAACGTTATAATCGCACACCCAAACAGCAGGCCGATGCTTATTACGTGTGTGCGGTGCCATGGAGCTAAATATTAAATCGCATTGAAAAAGCTCGGATCCCAGCAGCTGTCGCGCCGCTCACGTCTTCAGCTTCAGCCCTTCGTCAGCCCTTCAGCCGCCACCCCGCAGTGCCCCTGGGACCAGCCGCAGGCCCTGAGGCGCCTGAGCGTGACGTGTGCTGTGGCTTCTTCTTCTGCTCCCCCCACCACCCTGCCCCACCGCCATGCCCGCCCCCTCGTCCGACACCCCCCCGCCCCCCTCAGTCACCGTGCGCGACGCTCATGGCATTCCGTCTTTGCCGGCCGCGCTGACAACGCCAACATCCCCCCCGAAGTCTTCACCCCCGATGCCACCGTCACCTTTGTTGGCGTCGGTGGCGTTCATACCGTCATCGCCCCCCAGGGGGGCATCCTCCTTCGCCCCCTCCCCTCACCGCCCGCCGCAACAAGCGCATCCGCTCCATTGTCTCTTTTCGCCCTCGCAACAGCCGCTTTGACCGCTTTAATGCCGAGTCATCCGCCGACTCGTTTCGTGGCTTCTACACCCTCTTTTGGATCAGCATGTTTCTTGCCATGCTCAATTCCTTTTGGCGCACCTACCACCATACTGGATCCATCCTCTCTCTTAGCTTTTTCAATCTGTTTAGCCGCGATGCCAAAATCCTTGCACTTTCTGATCTCGTCATGATCACCCACCTCTTTTTGGCCTTACCCCTCATCCAGTTTGCTCAACGTTACCGTATTCGCTATGCCAATGGCCTCGTCTTTCTCGTCCACTTTTGGCTTGCTGGTATGCTCGCTGCGGTCATCACATGGAGCAGGCGACGTGAATGGCCTTGGGTCCAAAGTGGCTTTTTTGTCCTCCATACGATGGCCATGATGATGAAGCTCTATTCGTACCTTGACGTCAATGGCCACCATGTGGATGATTATTGGCGCCTGCATGCCAAGGAGGCCCAGTTGGCTCTGGAAGTGGAGCGAGTCGAAGGTGCGGCAGAGGGGGAGGACTCCGAGAAAGGCGTGACCGCGCATGTGGGTGACAACGAGTCCCGCTCCTCGTCCGCGAGTTCCATCTCAGAAGCTTCTGATCGTGCTACTCGCATCTGGCGCCGTGCCTGTGTCCGTGCCTTGCATCACTCAGAGGTACTGGACGACGACTTTGGTTGGGTGGGTCAAGTCAGACTGGTGCAAGGAACAGGTTCAACGGGGAATTTGCCGCGAACGTTATGTGGCCAAGAATGCAATTCCCTGGTGCCCCCCAGCAAAGGTGTCTGAGGCAGACAAGCTGCCCACTACTGCTGACAAGCTTCCCCCTACCGCCGACCAAATGGGAGCGCAGAAGGAGCAGGCGCTTCAATCGATGGCCAAGGAGGCTGTTGACCAGGCCCTTTCAGTCGCTGGAATCTCGGCTAGTTCCGAGGCCGAGAAAAGGGAAAGAACACATTCGTCCCCAGAGCAAGCCCCTGCTGCCGTCGATCAGCATCCTGCACCGCCGCGAACTCGCAGGGACGAACCTACTTTTATCCGTGATCCGCATCCCCTGGCTACGCATCCCAACATGGAAATTCGAAAATTGGCGGTGGACATTGAAGTGCTGCGGGACAACCTCGTATCGCGTGATCCATACCGTCGCCTGGGCACGGAGTCGGGTCCCGCCACTCCCGTCTTTGGCGCTGCGGAAGACTTGACCCAACGACGGACCTTCCCTCATAACTTGACCTTCTCCAACTTCATGGACTATCTATTGGTTCCCTCGTTGGTGTACGAGCTGGAGTATCCTCGCACTGATTCAATTCGCCCCGGATACCTGCTCGAGAAAGTTCTTGCCACCTTTGGTACATTTTTCTGCATCTACATTATCACCACTACGTGGATCCTGCCTATCAGTCCCAGTGGACCCAACAACTCTTCGACAGAAGTTATTGGCATCTTCCTTGAGCTTTCGATTCCGATGATGGGTTGCTATATCCTCATCTTTTACATCATCTTCGAGGCGATTCTAAACTTTTTTGCCGAGATAACGAGGTACGTCCTAGCTATTTGATCTGCATCCTAAATTCATCACCCTCCCATCTCATGTTGCTAACGTTCTTTCATCTTGGCTCAGGTTTGCCGACCGCGAGTTCTACAAGGATTGGTGGAACTCGAAATCGATGGATGAGTTTCGCGTGACTGGAACCGGCCGGTGCACAGTTTCCTCCTGAAGCACGTTTATGCCTCAACCATCTCGGTCGGCGCGTCCAAATCGTTGGCGGTCTTTGTTACGTTTCTTCTCAGCTCCCTCATGCACGAACTCGTGATGGCGATCGTGACTGGGAAAATCCGTGGGTACCTGTTTTTGATGCAGATGGCCCAACTCCCGTTGATTATGCTGGGACAAACCAAGTTTATCAAGGACTCGCCTGCGCGCGGCAACCTGATCTTTGGATTGGGCTCATTGTCGGCTTTCCGCTCCTCAACGTACTCTATCTTTCATATTAGCACTTGTTTCCCGCCTCGTCCCCCACCTTGATCCCTCACTTTACCGGTTCTACCCGCCCAGGCTCTCTGTGAGTCTTCCCCTGTGGTCTCAAGTTGGTTCTTCGTTTGTACAGTAGCCTCCGTCCGCTTTCATCACGCCTTTAGCTTGCACCTCATTGTGGGAATCCCATCCACCCATCTGCCATTCCTTCCGTCCCTCTCATCTCCCCTCTCCTCTCCCTCCTCCCGTCTCCCCTCCTCTCGGTATAAAGCCCTACTCCTACCTTTCCCCTTCTTTTATTGCCTGGGCCTCTTGTGCCTTCATCATTCCTCCTACTACAAGGCGTCTGTCACCGCTCTCCTGAAGAAATTCGAAACGATATCTGTTGCTCGGCCAGCGTCAAGCCGCCATCACGGAACTCGTCTGGGACGTAGATGGTGGTGTTGCTGAATGCAGAAGTAGTTGCAAAAGCCGTACCCCATGGGTGCGCCAACTCTCTGATGTGGTTTTCACCAGCACGCCCGTCTCAGCTGCGCCGCTGTTCCTCCGAACCCCCCGTTTCACCGCCCCATGAAACTTTTACGCTGCAACGCGGGCAAGTGACTTGCACCGCCACGGGGCGCATATTAGGTAACGCGTGCTCCACGCAGGCAGGTTGCAGATTGGCCACCCGGTCGCTCGCCGTGGCGTCGCTCCTGACCTCGTCGTCCTCTCGCCAGCGAACGCGACGCAAGGCCCGTTGCGACCGCCGCATGTCGCGTACGAGCGAGAGTACCAATGGCCGCGCGTCGGTGCTGTCGCGGAAGAACACCGTCCCCACGCGCCGCACCAGTGCCCGCTACTCCACCTCCGGCCTACGCCTTCGCCACCAGCGGCGCGGCCGATTGGCGCACACGCCTTGCGTCGCCCAGCCGCGTAACCAACCTAGGCATCGGCCTCCTCGCCTCTCTCGCCGGCTTGTCTCTCTTTCTCAACCTCTTTCAATGGGCCCACCCTTCCAAGCCCACCTCGGCCCTGTCCGCTGCCAATCAAACTGGCCCCACTGCTGAGCAGATTGCGTCTTGGGCCCAAACCGTCGCGCCCGCGCCACAGCCCGGGGCGGAACAGCTGGACCACTTGGTGCTTGTCGTTGGCCATGCCATCTGGGCCGGCTCCTCCTTTGATGGCCGTCAGACCGACGACAACTGGGTGTTGGAGGAGTACCAGAAGGGCGGTTCGGTGCGCACGTTTTGGAACCACATCCAGCGCGGCATTGAAATTGCCAACCAGGATCCATCCGCCCTTTTGGTCTTTAGTGGTGGGCAGACCCGCCCCCACTCGCTGGCCACCGAGGCCGAGAGCTACTTCCAGTTGGCGCTGCAGAGCCATATGGATCTTCCCGTCCTCCCCGGTGCCGAGGTGGTGCTGTTGACAACCGGCGAGCATGGGGCTGAAATTGCGCAGTTTGTGGATGCGGATAAGGACGGGACGGGAGAGAATGCGGCAGTCGAGCACAACGCAGTTGGCGGCGGTAAGAAAGCACCCAAGAGCGGAGAAAAAGCCCATGCCCCTTCAACTGTTCTCAAAGCTGGCTCGGGGGCTGGATTGGACTTGCTTCGGATGACGACCGAGACCTATGCACTGGACAGCTTCCAAAACTTGCTCTTCTCCCTCGCTCGATTCCGCGAATTCACCGGTCGGTACCCGAACGGGTCACGATTGTCGGCTACGAGATGAAAAAGGAGCGGTTTAAGAATTTGCACGCCAAGGCGTTGCGGTGGCCAACCCAAGCGCTGTACCACAACCGCCGACGCTTCACCTATGTCGGCTTTGATGACGAGGGTGACACAAGTAAGCAGTACATTCAGGAAAAGAAAAATGGGTTTTTCCTCTACGACAAGGACATGTACGGTTGCCATGGTCAACTGCTGGTACGTCTCCTTTCTCTTTTAGCTGCGCCTGGGTTCCCGAAACGCCAAGCTAACCTTTCTCGGTGCATCGATTAAACAGGCAAAACGTCAGAAGCGTAATCCGGCTCGTCGGTTCCCTCCTTACATGCTTTCCGCGCCCGAGATGGCAGGCCTGTTGCAATGGTGCCCGGCGGATGGGATTGGGTTGCAGGGGATCTACAACCGTGACTTGCCCTGGGACCGAAGGGTGGACGAGCTGTGGGCAATCAAAGGCAGCAGTGACAAAGTCACACTGCCGGAGAGAGATGGTGTCAAAATTTCCTTCAGCCGGGAGCGAGACTAATCCATCTACTCATCCTCTCCTCTATAGGCCTTTCCTTTGCCCCCAGTCTGTCTGGTATCCCCGTCACGCCTATGCTTGGTCTTGTAGAGAAGGAACAGTAGAAGTGACGCGTGGTTGGATTGGGTGGACCACTCTACACCGGCAGCTTCAGGAAGGGATAACCAAGGCGAAAACACAAATTCACGCCAAGAGGTGGTGAAGAGGAACCAAGAAGGGTAATGAGATATATATCTATCTTGTTTCTCCCTTTTACCTCACGCAGTGTGGAGAGAGGCAAAGTACGAGACAACGGTCGGGGCTTGGAAGGCAGGCGGCAACGACTCCGTGCGAGGCAAGTAATGGCCAAGGCTGGGGACATAGACGAAGTAGTGCGGCTCAAACTCGATATGCTTCTCTTCCCGTTCCTTGGCCCGAGCCCGCTGGGCATCTTCAATCGCCGTTTTGTCCTCGGTGGCGGCATGCATGTCTTTCTTCTGGATCGCGATTGTCACTCCGTTCCATAGCCGGCGCGACTCGTTCGGCGCCTGCTCCGCCTCAGGCCGGACTGACTTGGCTGCTGGAGTGGGCGCGTCCTTGACAGCAAAAAGGACGGATTGTTCGCCAATGTCACCATCCTTGGATCCTGCGGTGCGCATGTCAGTGTAGGTCATCGTATCGCTCCATTTGCCCTGCACAAGCCCAACTTGCTTGCGAGCGTGCATGACCTTGGCCTCGAGCGCATTGTAGGTTCCGGAAAAGTAGCCCTTTGTTTTAAACTCGACCGAGGCCGAGGTGTCGGTAGCGGGGCACTCGATCTTAGACGTATCGCCCAATTCGAGCAGCAGTTTGCCAAACATGATTCCGCGGGCGAACATGTTGGGCATCCCAATCACATACTCTTCCCCAATCCCATTTGGGGCGGATTGGCGATCAAGAAACACGACGCGACTCTCTCCGCCCATCAGGGTGGCTGCACTGTTGCCCAGGAATTTGCTCTTGGGTCGCAGTTCCCCATAGATGACGACATTGTGCTCGGGTGCACAGTAAAAGTAGGCACTGATCGGGGGATGGTGAGAAACTGACAAGGAAACGGGGAGTAAGTAAGGACGGAAGCAAAATCAGAAGAAAGTGCAAAAGGGGGGAAACGAACCTTGCTCGGCAATGTAATGGCCAGTGGAGCCGTCAGGGTACCGGTACGAACAAGTGAAAAACTCGCCCAAGATGGGGTTATAGCTGTGGGAGGGAAGGTGAGTGTCAATACAACGGTGGAACGTGGAACAGGTCCACCCAGGTTAGGATTGGGCTGTATCAACCCAGTACATACGGCTTTTTGACGCCCTTGGGCTTGATGTGCCAGCCGGCGAGGTAATAGCGAGTCACGGCAACAAAGCGATCGACGGGGTCGCTGAGCTGGGACGCACCAAAGATAAGGTCGGGGTAGGAGAGAAAGTCGGTGATGCGCTCGAGCATGGAGCGTGGCTCGAGGACAAAGGTAGGAAGGGTGACCTTGGACAGATCCATGCCGATGCGCAGCTGGCTGATCAAATGGAGCAAGATGCTGCCGTTCTCGTCGTCCAGCTGCTCTTCCTCGCCGCCGTCGCCGCCCACACGGCTGTCATCATCGCTGGTGGGGGGGAGTTGGAAGACGCATGGGAGGAGAGATGGTGGTGGGAGTGTTTGCCGCCAAGGAGACCCAGAGGACCATGGTGGGGGGGGTGGGGGTGATGGATGGTGGATGGTGGCGGCGTCACGAGGGGGAGACAGACTGAAGGGGGCTATGGCGGCGGCTATACTAATCTAGATTGCTGCGCATGACAAATGAGGCTCGGCCATCACATCACCGGCGTCACCACCGCTTGTGACATGTGAGCTCCATGGAGCAGGCGCATGTGGATGGGGATGGGGCTCTGGCGCCGGGGCGAGCTGTGCGGGCGGCAGCGAAGCGGCTGGGACGGGGGCCCGCGCCATGCCCGAGGCAGACGCGTGCCCGGCGTGCTGTGCACGCTGCGCATCCTCGCAGCCGAGCCCCCCACCCCGATCCCTCTGGCGGGCGGCCCGCGCCATCCGCATCCGGCGCCGCACGATGACGTCAGTGCCTGTCGCACGATGTTGATGATTGATACCGATGACGCAGCACAGAGCCAGCCCTGGCGCTGACGCGTCACGCCCACATCCCCTTGCCAGCCCACCATTCCGCCCGCAGTTCCGCCTGGCACGCTGCCGCCAGCCACTGCTCTCCCCACCCACACCCCCCTCCCCCTCCACCACCGGCAACCGCTGCCATGACCGACCCCGTCGCCCACTTCGCCGATCTCACAGGCGCATCTCCTGAGACCGCGCGCAGCTACCTTGCAACTGCAGACGGGAACCTGGAGACTGCTGTTTCCACCTACTTGGCCGCGGAGGAAGACGAGCCCGAGCCTCAGCCGGCTCCCACTGCTACACCCCGTACGTTTCGGGTGCTCCTTGCGTTGCCTTCCTGTGCTCACACGTCTGTTTACCCTTCCAGAGGCTCCACCTGGTTACGTAGGCCCACGCACCTTGTCCGGCGCCCCCCGCTCCGGCTGACCCGTGGCCCAGCCAAAGTGCCCCCAGAGCCGCTCCAATCCTCTGCACGGGTTTGGCGGTGGCTCCTCGGCTCCATCTGGTGCGCGCCGGACAGGTATCGCCACCCTGGGCAGTCTTAGGGATGGGGGGGGCCAAGGGCCTCGCAGTGGATCCGGGATTGGCTCCAACGTGCATGGCTTTGGCTCGAGCAGTGGCCAAGGCGGCAGTAGCAGCACTAGCCGCCATGGCCATGGCACGTATCGCCAAGGTAACATTGGCCGGTTGCAGCATGATGACGGTCCTGATTCGGATGAGGAAGACACGCCTAACCTCTACACTGGTGGAGAGCGGAGTGGGCTGAGTGTCCAGGACCCCGAAGCCCAGCGGCGTCAGCGTATGCTGCAGGCCTTGGCCCGGGCTCACGCAGATGGCAACGAAGGGGAAGGGATGGACTTGGTCAACAACATTCTTCGCCAGGCTGCTGAGGGGGGACCCGCCCCTTCCCCTTCTGCCGCCGGTGGACCAGAACACGATGGCAGTGCTGGCGGTCACCACTGGGGCCACGGGCGTTCGATCAATGCACCAGAGCCTGAAGTCGGCGAGGGTCAGACCGGTGAGCCTGAGGAGGAAGAGCAAGAGGACGAACTGGCTGTGCGCCATTTGATTTTCTGGCTGATGGTTTCACTGTGGAAGATTCCGAGTTGTATCGGTACGACAACCCGGAAAACCAACGGCTTCTTCGGGCCATTGAGTCCCAGCGTGCACCCAACTCCGTGTTCAATGTGCGGCCGGACCAGCAAGTTGACCTGCACATCGAACGGCGCATAGATCAGCCTTACACCCCACCGCCTCCGGGCCCGGTCCGGGCCTTTGCGGGGCAAGGCAACCGCCTCGGAAGCCCCGTGACCTCCTCTGGCCGGGCTTCCCCCCCCTTTCCTCCGTCTCGGCATCCCGTACTGCAGACGCAGCGCCGGCGACCCAGGCCGGGCCCGCTTCTTCGCCCCAGTTCGAGCTGGATTCCTCCCAGCCCATCCCACCACGCTGCAGCTCCGCTTGGCAGATGGCACCCGACTGGTTCAGAAGTTCAACCAGACTCACACTGTGGCTGACGTGCGTCGCTTCTTGGCAGCCTCGGGCTCAAGCCCCGAGTCCTTCATTCTTACCACCAGCTTCCCGCCCAAGGCACTCACAGACGAAACCCAAACGCTCAAGGAGGCTGGCCTGCTCAATGCGGTTGTCATCCAGAAGCGTGCTTGATAATGGACACGGTTCGAGGCTTCCTGGCCAACATCACGTTGACCACCAGGGTCCGCTTGAATTCCAGCTACTGTGATGTAACGGTTTCGAGATTGGTCCTCACAGGGCGCTCTGGTTTGGGACGCAACACGTTGAAGCGCTCAAGTTGAACGTTGCACGTTGAACCTTGAAGCTTGACTGGTGACTCTTAAGGGAAAGCCTCAAGCTACAGATACGTTACATGTTACAAGGTTCGATTTGGCATACTGAGCCAGAGCGCTCTGCGCATTCCTCTTTTGAAGAGGATAAGGAGAGCAACAAGCAGTATAGGGTGGATCCACTTGTGAGTTTGGTCTGCATCGTTGAGTTAGAATCAGGCCAATCAGGTCAACGCCAATTGAACATCATTCAGCGCCTCGAAAGAAGGCAGAGAACGCACTAGGTCTGCGCTGTTCATTCGTAACGATGCACGGCTTCACACAGGTAGGAGGTTGGACGAGACGAAGCTAGGCGCCTATCCTATAGTGGTATGACTTCTATCGAGTTGGGGTTCTGTTGCCAGTTCTGGGGGAAACTAACGAGGGGACAATGGGGGTGTACCGTATCTAGTCTTGGGATTAAACATGGCCAAAAAGCTTGAGGCGGGAGAGGCAGGGCACAACCGTCCGTCGTCAGGCTTACTCCACCAGCTTTTGTCACTACTCACACTGTACTCCTCACAACGATAGCGATCCAATGACGTCCGACGTTCTGGCGTAGTCCACTGTTCTGAAACTCGGACAAGGCGAGTGATTTTTAGTATAGTACATGAATTGCTACCATGATGGGCATAAGATCATTCACCATCGCTCATCGCTAACGAGCCAAAAGTTGCGTTGTTTTGCCTATGGTACTTGATATCCTTTGTCGCAATCCTTCTTTGACTCAAGAGGAACCGAGTCTTTCTCTTGCGTGGCATGTGTGTGGGGGGGGGGGAGGATTGCGGAGATGTGAGCTTCATATTATGTGGGTGGGTGGGTGAGCGCCGCTCTGAAATGAACGCCAATTCATGAGTCCCCTCCAATTCTCATTACAAGCATATATCATTACACGAGAGAACTTAGGGAGGGCTCTATGTCTCCCTTATTCACAGTGATAGATCCAAAGGCTCAGTGTGATCACTTCACTACTGGTGGTGATCCATACGCACGGTGACTTCTTTGCCCGGCTTCATCTCTTCTTTTCCAATGACCAGGGTATATCTATACGAACAAAACACGGGTGTACCGAAGAGAACGAGTTGGCTTTCACTATTACTAGGATTATGCTGTTTGAGAAGTTGTTGGCAATGCTTATATAGACACACCAACGGTGACATCTTGCCACACGAGCTTTCTCGCTTGCGCACACAGGAACGGCACAAGGAATTTCGATATGGAGACTTTGGATGCCCCCATTTGAACTGGCTTGTTGGCAGGTTTGGGAGGGGGAACTGGTGGACCATGGAATGTCCAAGTAACAAAATGATGTTTCATTGACGAAAGTGAATTGACTCTTGCAGGGGTCTAGAATCCATTTCGGTGTGAAAAGAAAACACTTGGGAAATCACCACAGCGATGTAACTCATCAACTATGTTGATGTGAGTGCCAGACTCCGTTTATCTGCCAACACACCGTGTCCGTCACTTCCATCTGTCACGGTCCGCGTGTCTGTGCACATTCCTTGCGCGCACTTATACGAGGTGCTTGGCATGTTATCGAGATGCATCCGTCGGGCCGCTGTGCTGCAATAGAGGAGGTGGGGTTGTTGTTCTTCGAGAGCACACTAGCACAGGATTCGGGTCAGTATGACGACGATTTTGATGATGGATGCAGAGATACGCATCAGATTATGTCGAGAGACGAATATAAAAAGCGGATGTCGGTGTCTACGTAATGGAGTAGTGCCCGTTTCTTCTAGTGACCAGTATGGGTGCCCCGGCAGGCCCCAAAGCCCATCCTCGCTAGATGGCGTGGTGTCGCCTAGTGTCGCCCGCAGTGGTGGCCGCCCAACCCCCCCCCCCGGAGGCACCCCTGGGCGGCTGATGCTGGTTGATAAAAATGAGCGCGACGGTCCCAGCTTTCTTGCTGCGTATACATCTTGGGTAGGCCTCGGTTGGTGGCGTCACGATGTGGCGTGTCCTGTGACATGTGACGTCAGCGTCGAAGTTCAATGAGGCCCTGAGGCATGAGAGAGGCACATGCAAACTGTGAACAAACTGCGGTGAACATAGTGGGAACAAAAACTGAGCGGCATATAAACTCGTCGCATTATATAAAAACGCGTTAAAGGACACAGAGAGCTGTAGCATGTAAGGGTCGGACGATACGAGTGAGAGCCACGTACCAAGGGAAGCACTGACGGGATGCACTGGTACAAGAGAGAAGGGTGACAGGATCGGTGAAGAGTACTGGGGAGAAGATATACCTGATTATAGCTGGTATGAGGGGACCGCGGGACCTGTGACTCGAGCTCATTGTGCGCCTTTGTTGCCTTTCCTCTCGCTGTTACCGCTAGCGATGCGAGAGCTCATCGCGCTCGTCAAGCTGCTATCCAACAAAAGCATGGCGGGGGTATATATGACGTTGCTGTTAATCCGTCACACTACTTAGCAATTTGCAATACTGAACGTTGAACGTTGAACGTGTTGAACCGTTGAACACGTTGAACACCGCTCGCCGCGATCGCTCTCTCTCTTATAATAGTGCCGTTATTGCCTTGCAGCCTCTTCGAGGTCATATATGCTGGGCTTCGCTTGTCGCGGCGTCACGCACCGCCCGTCACGTATTGAATCCGGAAGCTTCCTTCTTAGATCTTAGATGTTACGGCGCTTCCAGCTTGAAGACCCTCCGCATCATGCGTGTCATGACATCAATTCAGAGCGAGCCGCACTGCCGCGGCGCATGCTCGTATCCACACGGGATATATACACTCCCTTCAGGAGGTGTGGGGCAGGTGTGGATAATGCTAATGAGACCACGCCCCCCTCCCCCCCCTCTTTTGCACCGCAGCCGTATGTCACACCGTCACACACGTACAGGCACAGCCAGGTGGCATAATGCATAATGCACAAGTTCCACAGCTTCATCTGCGTGGGCTTGACGGATTCGTTTAGTCTGGCGCCGCCACAGGCACAGCGTGTCAACAGGAGTGCGGCCATCGACCGACCCAAGTATTATATGTGGCGGAGCGCCGTGCATGATGCACATGATGCATGATGTGCATGATCCCCAGACGACGAGCGGGCACCACTAAGGTACCTGATTCCAGAGAGTTGTGTGGTCTATTGCGGGCTTTGTGTTGCGATCATTTTAATCACTGCTGTTGGCGTTTTTATGAGCTGGCCGCGCTGGGCACAATGTGCAACGATTGAAAGGCTGAGGCGCTGATGGTAACCGGCCGGTAACTCCCGGTTTCGGGTAGGTAACCGGTAAGTGGTAGTCTAAGGCCTAACTAAGGCTTAGGCCTAAGAAGGCAAATACTTATTGGCTTGATGATGCAGATGGCTGATGCAGCTTTTTTGTGGCAAATGGGCGCTCGGTGAGCGCGCTGAGCCGCTGAGTATTTGCCGGTGGACTGTCGATGGTTTCTATTCGGTCAATGGACACCGGGATGGCATGTCCGTTAGCACCAAGTGACTAGTGACCGTGACGGATGAGCTCAATGAGCTTCTCCGACTTCTCCGGCCCCTTTTGTTATCTTCAAGCTTCAGTGCTTCAGCGCTTCAGCGCCAGGGTGTGCTGCGGGGGAGGTTGGAGGTTGCTGGTTGCGCCGAGTCCGGGGGCCTGGCATTAATTTCCTTAATCATTGTCACATGTCCATGTCATTCGTGATCGATGATCACCGGCACCGGTCACCGGTCACCGGATCACCTCGCTAGTCACTGACTAGTGAGTCACTGGTCAGATAACAGACCGCCGTGGGCCTCTGGAGCCTCGGGAGCCTCTGGACTCTGTGGCAGGTGACGGTCACCGCTCGCATGCACTCACAGGCACCGGCCACCTCAGAGATGAGTCTCATCGGTGAGGTCACTTTGGGTCCGTCCAGCCAGTACCTAGTACTCTGGTAGCCCCAGCATCCGGTAACGCGGTAACGGCCAAGCCGCAGACGCCAGGGCGCAAAACAGCTCCGCGCTACTGTCTGATGTGCAATTTCTGGTCTACAGGGGACTTGATTGGCCGGGACCGCGGTATCCTCTCTGCCAAGGACGCGTTTGGGAATTTGGGTAGCCGTGGCCTGCCGTGGCTGGCCCAAAACCGGGAGATGGGCCCTGCTAGGCCTTGGCTAGTTGGGAGTTACCGGCTTACTAGTTAGACCTTTTAATTTTAGGCCTTTTAGGCCTTTTAGGCCTTTTGGCATTAGGCCAGGTTATTAAGGGTGCCTGGGATATATCCGCCGTCGTTGCGGCTCCGGAGCTGTTGCCAGCCCCCCAGCCTGGGGCGCCTGACCAACGACAGCCACCGCGCTTCTGTAGAAATGAACCAGGCCGTTCTGTTGTGAACAATGTGAACACAGTGACTAGGTTGGAGCGCGTATTATACAGCGAGCCTCACTATAGTCACTGCTGACGCTGAGCATATGAATTTTGGGGAGGGAGCGGCCGGTGCTCCTCCGAGAAGGCAGGCACGGCGAAATTTAGCTCAGCTCTATTGGGAGGCGTTGTGGCGGTGTGACATGTGGCATGTGACCATGGCATGCAACAAGCCCCGGTCCCCGACGATGCATTCGTCGCATTAGTGCACGCCATTCACCCACACACTATGGAGGGAGGGGACAATCTTCGATGAAGCTCTGGATGCAGGATTGAATTGAGGGGCTTCCCAGCATGCTGTGCCTGTGCGCCGCGATTGTGTGTGCCAGGGGGTTGGGGGTTGGATGGGAGAGCGTGAAGAAAAAGGGGCGGCTGGACGCGGCAGAAGACGCGGCGGGTATATCCGGTAAATGGCGTTAACGCAAAATTAGTAACTAGTAAGGCCTAAGGAGAAGTATATCTGGCGTGAACTCCATGGTCACCGGTCACCGCACCCAGGCCTAATTTGCTCTGCCAACCACAACAGTGCGTTGATGGCAGTACTTAGTACTTAGTTTTCTACTGGAGTTTTTCATACCAGTACAGAACTTGAACAGGGACGAAGAAACGCTGCATATCGGCAAACCGGAGCTACATGGGGTCGATGATGATGATGATGATGATGATGATGATGATGATGCAATGATGATTGGCGAAAGGGTGTCGTGCGTAGGGCGCCCATGCTTTCGGCCTTCGGCCTTGAAAAAATTGAGCCCCTTGGAAGCATGTGGCCGCCACACCGGGAACCAGAGAGATCCAACGTCCAACCATCGTCAAGGCGCAGCCGCCGCAGCAACCGCTGTTTTAATTACTGGCTACGCGCCATGCGCCACGTATTTGGCGTCATGCATCATGCATCATGGCTGGGGGCGTGGTTTTTTGTTTGAAGCGCAAGGTACTCAAGCAACTCAAGCTTGGACTAGCTTGCTTCAAGCTTCAAGCTCAAGCGATCCCAAACTGTTCAGAACGAAGAATTCAACCGTTGTCGATTGTCGCTGATTAATGAATGGTTCTCTCGATCCGCGATCATCGATCGATCATCACATGTCACACATTTCTGCATCTCCAGCAGCATCACACATCCTCCTCCTGTCGCCCCCTGCCACTGCTCTCCTCGTGTAGCATGGAGCTAGCAAGCCCGCCTGGCCGCCGTTCGAAGGCCGAATCATGCATCATGCACATGCCCCTGTACATCCCACATCGGCATCATCCATCATCGAGACCGTCTCCCATTTCCCACGCATGCAGTAGCGCGATGGGATCAAAGCATGGGCGAATGGGTGGGACGGTCTTTTGTCCACTTGTCCAGCATGTGTAAGACCGGAGGAACCAAGGGATTGGGTGAAGAACCTCTGGAAATGTAGAGCAATGCAATCGCGATGGTGGTGGTTAAGGTCTAAGCCTTGTGCCACACCTAGAGACAGGGGTTCAGACAAGCCTGAGTATACACGTGGAGGCTTCGGAGGACAAATCAGGGGTGAAGGGTGATGAGGCGCCTTGGCCTAAGTACGGGACCCACGGGTCCCAACACCCCCCCGGGCCAAGGGAACGAAAGAGCCCGTTGGCCATCAACAAAAAAAAAGAAGGGGATCAGCGCGAAGAAAGAAAGCCAAATCGAAATTGTTACGCGCAGAAATGATCTTGGGAAGAGAAAGAGGTTTGGTGAACCAGTCAGGGAGATGGTGTGCACCTGGAGTGTAGTGGACTTTAATTTCGCCTCGGTGGATGCGTTCCCGCACCTCGTGGTACGAGACGTCAATCTCCCGTATTTTGCCTAGGCTGCCGAGCTTTTCGGCCAACGCTTTGGCAGCGGTGTTGTCAACAAAGAGCTCAATCGGGTGATTAGCCTTGCAGACACCAAGTTCAAACAGTATGTTGCGAATGAATAGAGCATCTCGAAGGCCATCTCCCATGGCTAGGTATTCAGATGCTGCTGTGTTGCTCACACCTTGATTTTGGGACTTGGAGCCCCAGGATACAGGCACACCGAAAACAAAAACAACATGGCCCGAAACGGAGTGAGAGTTGCTCTTGTCTGATGCAAAGGAGGCATCGGTGTGCAGCTCGAGTAGAGGGCGAGATCGGTTGGGTGTGAGGCACAAAGAGTAGTCAGACGTACCGGCGAAGAAACGTAATAGGTCCTCCGCTGCGCGTCGGTGGGCGGCGGACGGGTCGTCCATAAACCGCGCTAAAAAGGTAGCCGCAAAGAGGGCATCAGGCCGGGACATACGAGCCGCCCACAAGCTGGATCCGACAATAGAACGGTAGGCACGGTGCTCGTCTCGAGTGGCACGCTTTTCGTGTTCGGGTCGCTTGGGAGGCGGAAGTTGGTGGCCGATTGGAAGGTAGCGGGGCCGGTGAGGTGATATGTCATGCGCGGCAAGCGTCTCAGCGATGAATTTGGGTTGGCTGATGTACAGTCGTCCATCGATACGGTCGTATTGGCAGCCGAGATGGAAACGTAGGGGGCCGTTGGACTTAATTTGGATGCTGCGCCTTAATTCCACTAAGAATTCATCATACGCTTCTTGGGACCGACACGCGACCAAAAAGTCGTCAGTGTGGACGGCGATTAGGATCAGGCCAAGAGGTTCGGTGCGACGTATGAACAGGCAAGGCTCTGATTTTAGGCTAGTGAAGTGGAGTCGGTCGCAAAGGAAAGTGCGGAGCCAATCTCCAAAGTTGGCCCCGCTCTGGTGCAGGCCATAGAGACTTTTCTTGAGTCTCCAGCAATGACCGGGCGCTTCTGGGAAGAAGGGGGTGGTCGAACATAGACGAGCTCGTTGATATCGGCATAGAGGTAGGCAGCTTCCACATCGGCAGAAAATAAGTGGAGGCCATCAGCTTCGGCCAACGCAATTAGCGTGTTGACGGCAGCAGTACGAACGGCAGGAGCAAAAGATTTCGCCCATGTGCCAGGAACTTGCCGGTGCCCTCCCACAACGTAGCGGGCACGGTACTTGAGGAAGTTAGCATCCGCATCCGTCTTAGTACCTATGACCCACATGCCGGGAAGGGGTTTGATCCCTGGGGGGATGGGTACAACTTCCTTCACGTCACGCTCGTCAAAACGCCGAAGCTCGAGGCGCATTGCCTCGAGTACGCCATCAAAGGCAGGGTGACCCACCAACTTCTTGATGTTCTTGGGGGCCACCGGGACCCCATCGGTGGTCAGTATGACCTCGGTGTCACTTGCCGCGGATTCGATTGCGAGTGCAATGGGGGGCGAGCTTGGCTCCGAAGCAGGTAGCATGGATGTGTCCGGCGCTGGTCCGAAAATACTCACCAAAGCCTGCATTCCTAGGGCGGAGAGGGCGGCCGGGTTGCCAAAGATGCTAGGGGCCTTGTTGACGAGCAGGGAAAAGGTGCCATCGCGCAAATTGTCGTTGGCTGGAATGGACAGGTCGAGGGGTGGAGCGTTGATACGCGCTTGGCGAACGGGATTGCGACGCACGAGTGCGGGGACGGCTGTATCGGTCAGGGGCACGGTCACGGGGGCGAGCGTGTCGGTGGGGGAGAGAGGGGAGGGGATAGGGCGGGAGAGGAAGGGGAAGTGGAAGAGGGAGGGGAAAGCAGGACTTGGTGGCCAGTGTCAACGGCATCTTCTGTGATAGTTTCATTTTCTTCGGCTTGCTTTGCCTGGCGTTGTGCCATGCCTGCGGGGTCAGATGCAACAGGTTGGGGGGATACATGTGGGGGGTTGGAGTTGGTGGGAGTGGGGCCAGGCTCTGAATTCTCATTTTCGTTGGCTTGAGCCGGGCGATGTGCCTCTGTTTTTCGTTCTTTTAATTTTCTTTTTCCATGGGGGGCATTGTCTTTCTTACCATTAGTATCGCGGGTCAGTTCATCTATCGCAAAACGCACACGCCGGGGTGGGGAGCTGTCTGACTTCCCCACCAGCACCCATTTCTCCGCCCCCCCGCACCTCTCCGCCACCAGCAGGGACAAGGGGGTCCAGATGAAAGTGCGTGGGATATTCGGTGGTGTACGGGACATGCGTCCAGGTGGACGGCTTTTTCCAACGGAATCCAACTTGGCCGTCGTCCTGGTGGATGGCAAAGAGCCACCCCTTCGAACCGCGGCCGTGCCCGTAACCCACCAACATTGCTGGGACGGCCCGCGGACCAAGTTTGCCGCCCTCGCGTTGGTTGGGCAATAGGTGCAGGTAGGCAAGAGTGCCAAAACCGCGCATGCGAAGGGAGGGTTTGAAGCCATGGTACCGGACAAATCGGCTGTCCCCACCCAGTGCTTTCGGCGGCGACTGGTTGTGTGCATATGTGGCCGCCAACAAGCTGTGTTCCCACCACTCGTCGGGAGTCAATCTGTTGGCGATTACCATGAGTCGAGCGCGATCCGTAATCGATCTTATGGCGCGTTCGGCGACCCCATTGGACGCACTTTCGCCAGGATTGGTGCGCTCGCTCACTACTCCCAGCTCGCAGTAAAACTCGTCCATTGCGGTGGTGAGTTCAGGCGCATTGTCAGAGCGGACCGTCTGAAGGGGGCGGTCGGGATGTTGGCGATGCTCGCGCCGGATGAAGGCTTGAAGTTCGGCTGTGGCATCACCCTTGGACACCAGGGGTAGCGTCCAGGTATACCGCGTAAAGTCGTCGACAATGATAAGGGCGTAAGTATGACCCCGCCGCCTTGGCGGGATATGTCAAGGACGTCGAGGTGGAGGAGAGAGAAAGGGCGAATGGTTCGGATTGGGCGTCCAGTCGTGGCGTGGGGTGGGGCAGTGGCTCTGCTTAATGCGCATGGTGCACAGTGCCACGAGGACCGGACTAAAGCGATGTCGCCACTGTTGACCCGTTCGAATGCTGGGTCATCCGACGTGAGGGATGAAAGTTGATCTAGAGGTGCATGATTCCATCGGATGTGGGCGTTTTTCACCTTGACCAGGGTTGCATCAAGGTTGAGTAGCGAAGTGGCGCTGTTGGCTGTGGCTGTCGTATTGGGCGCCAGAGTAAGGGAATAGCTTGAGTCGGCGGCGAGACGAAAAGGTTCGCCGTGTCGTCCGAGATAGAGACCATGGCCACCTGGAGGGATCCAGCTGCCAATGCCTGCGATAGATAGATGGTAAGCGCTGAGCAGGTTGGTCGGGAAGGTGGGGCAGTACAAGCTGCCGGGTAGGTGGATGCGGATAGGGGCTCCGTTCTGGGTTTGAATGTACATAGAGATGGTGCCAATGCCTTCAGTGTATGCGATCTGTCCGTTTGCCACTGCTATGGGCTCGCGGTGTGGACGAAGATTGATAAACGCACTTCGTTCATTGAATACGGATGGTCTCGCACCTGAATCGTGTTGCGCAGGGAGGTTGGCTGGCTTGGGTGGTGTAGTGGCTGCCATAGGGGTTACTGCATGGGCAGATGAGGTGGTCTGGGCTGTCGTAGCCGGCCGGCTAAAGTGGCCGCCACGTTGGCCACCACGGTGACTTCCTCTGTACCCGCTGCCACCTCGGCCTCGTCCGCGGCCTGTCACCGTACTGCTTGTTTGGCTGTGCGACGTGGCTTCCGAAGGGGCCGTACTGGAGGGAGCTGGGCTTGAACTGGAGGTACTGCCGTAGTTGGAGCCTTTGAGTTCGCTCACTGCTCGGCGCAATTCGGCGTAGCTGCTGTTACGATGGAGGTGCAACCACCCCTGATCAGTAACGCCTTTCCGTAGCATCTGTGCTAGACCAATCTCGTCCAGCTTGGACTTGGACGTCATCTCGTACTGGGTTACCGCCACAGTGAACTCATTCAGGTATTGGCGGCCCGACTTGGTGCCCATTTTGAGAGTGAGAACCTTTATGAGGATATCACAGATCTCAGTGTCTGAAACGGTGCCGTACAAATCACGCAGAGCATGATAGTATGCAGACCCTAGAGCCGGCGTGCCATCGCCGGTGATCTGCTGGACGACGTCGGAGTCTATCCACGGGAGTAGAATGTTGGCCAAGTGAGCGTCCAGTTCTGCGTTATACCCGTCCAGGGCCTTGCCCTGTTCCAGATGCTCACGCGCTCCAGGGATAATCTGGATACGAGGGAGGAAGATCCGGGTCCATAACCAAAACGAGCTGTTGTTGTGGAAACGCTCGTGGTACGGCACGTTGCTGCGAGTGGCACTACGGAGGAGCTTGTCGGGAGTCAAAGCCCACGGGTTGTCGTCGACGGCCGGAGTTGACGATAAGGCACCTTCGTTCTTGCTAGCATTGGGTGGATTCTCACATGATAACATGACAATGGCTTCTGTGGTCGTCTTTTCGCTGTACCCAAGCTTGATACCAGTGTCCTGTAGCTGTTTGAGGGTGATGTGTTCGGGAAACAATTTGAACATGTTGCGAATGCGGTCGGCGAGGGTGGCGACGTCGTTCGCGGTGTTGTCGGGGCCCACGGGGGTGGGTTGAGGTGTAGGGGTAGATTCACGCGATGGTGTCAGCGGCGGGGAGGCGTGGTCAACTCCGACGGGAGTGGTGCTCTCTTCTGCTCCGGCAGTTGGTGAAGTAGGGGTTGAGGAGTTGAACCAAGACTCCTGAGTCTGAGAGCTCATGATGCTTGCCATTAGCTTACGCAGTTCGAGCAAGCGCTTGTGGATAGGGCCGGCAGCGGAGGACCGAAGAGTGTAAGAGTGGAAGGCTCAGGGCTGAGCGTCAAGAGGATTGTAACTCTGTAAGACCGGAGGAACCCAAGGGATTGGGGAAGAACCTCTGGAAATGTAGAGCAATGCAATCGCGATGGTGGTGGTTAAGGTCTAAGCCTTGTGCCACACCTAGAGACAGGGGTTCAGACAAGCCTGAGTATACACGTGGAGGCTTCGGAGGACAAATCAGGGTGTGAAGGGTGATGAGGCGCCTTGGCCTAAGTACGGGACCACGGGTCCCAACAGCATGTCCACCGCCACACGCTTCAACTGGAAGTTCAAGCTTCACCTGCTGTACCAGTGACATGAGGTCACCAGTCACTTCACATGGAGTTTGCATGAATGAAAAGCTGAAGCAGCTAGAACCTGGAAGCCTCAGGTCAGGGCCTCAGGCCTGAGAGGCGTGTGAGGCTCATAGTCACCGCCTCACGATCACTCGATCACGCGGCTGGCTTGCACCGAGTCGAGCACTGCCGAGGCTCGGGCAACACTTACTAGGGCCTCCAGCGTCAGAGCGTCTCAGCGTCTCAGCGTCTCGCCTCGGCGCCTCAGGCCTCGGCCGCAGCCGCCTGGCC
The DNA here is from genome assembly GCA_003971905.1 of Moniliella sp. 'wahieum'. NCBI lineage: Eukaryota > Fungi > Basidiomycota > Moniliellomycetes > Moniliellales > Moniliellaceae > Moniliella > Moniliella sp. 'wahieum'. Next base: position 324,484 of record RSEE01000041.1, on the reverse strand, counting down.
AGCGCCTCAGTCTGGGCCCATGGGCTGTGGGATGAGATATTGCGATCGAATATGGATGAGGCGATGGGGCGATGAGACGAGGAGAATGAGACGACAGAGGGCTGATGTGTGGTGCATGATGCGTAGGCATGCTGGTGCGCAGCCACAGTGGGGAGGCTCGACGCTCTTTGAATCTGGCCAAGGGGGCGCACACACGACACGCTACATGCTGCCGGCTGCGCATGCTACGTAGATCAGACAACCCTTTCGCTCCACTTGCCCGCCACCACCCGCCACCATGTGCAAGACGTGGTACGCGGGTGCCGGCCGCAAACGCCCGACGGTGGTGATTAATGCGCGCATGCAATATTCATCACTGATTCACACCTGCAAACTCTCAACGCCTAACCCGTCTTGCCCCACGCCCGCCCATGCTCACACCGTGGGTTTTCTATAGGTTGTCTACGCCGCAACGTGAACGCTGACGGCTAGACGTTAGTTAGCTCTGGCGGTCATTTGCCCATTTTCTCCTTCCCACCCACACAACTTTGCTTGCTTGTGCTTCTACCACCGCCACCACCGCCACCCCAGCCATACTTCTTCCCCTGGGTGTGCTCGCCTTTGCTATGACCACTATGGAGACCAATCGCTACGCTTCCATGTCCTCCCTTCCCGCTTCCGTCCAGTATCCCATTCCTGCGGCACTGTCCAGGCCAAAGCGCAAGGCATCCCATTCCCATCCATCCCCTCCTGCCCACCACTACCACCCCTTGCAGCCTCCATGCGCTGACTATCCACCCGTCGTTCACCCCGAGGCACTGCCCTTGCCCGCTATTCAACCCACAGCCAAGCGACCCCGTGCACGATCCACTCGTCCTTCCTACACGGAAATGGCAAAGTGGTTTGCCGAAGTTGTCTGTTCCCTGTGGTTCTCTCCAGGCCCGCCTGGCCTAGTCTTCCGAGCCAACGACTTCCTACACCGCTTTGACCCACGGTCTCCTACCCGGCAGCACCTCCCCTCTTCCTCCTCTTGCGGAGGACCGGACCAGTCGCCGTTTACGGCCCTGTCCTCAGTTTGTCTCGGGTTACGGGAGGTCTTTCGCAGCTTGCGACCAACACATGATTCATTGTTGGTGGCCTTGTAAGTCATGTCCTTACGCTCCTGTTTTCATATACTGACGACAAGTTGGGGCGCAGACTGTATGTCCGACGCTTTAAACATCTCCACCCGGAAGTACTCGGAGGAACTCAGTCCGAGTACCGTGCATCCGTGGCCGGGCTGGTGTTGGCAAACAAATTGCTTGAGGACCATACCTATACGAGCAAAACGTGGGCAGACATTGTATCGCTCCCGACTAAGCTTGTCACGGCGTGTGAAGCGCAACTATGGGCCGGCCTAGGCTTTAGCATTCACGTTACTTCCGACCAACTTGCTACGTGGGGGACGCATGTAACCCATCTGCTGGCTCAGCGCGCTTCGGAAGTCCAAGCGTCCGATTTGGCTGCGCAGCAACAAGCGCTCCGGTATGCATCACCGGCAGCTAGTCCCTTGGCCTTCCTCGCGTCCTCGCCTGCCACACCGCCTTACCCAGTGTGCTCGCCTCTGCGAACCAACGGACGGCGTCTCTGTCCGTGCCCGGGAACGGTGTCTATTCCCCCATCTCACCCCAACCTGTGCGAGTGCCCACGGGCGAGTTTACCTTTACCCCACCCGTCTGCCCACTGGGGGATGCATCGCGCACCTTGCTGCCGCCCCCTATGGTTAGTTCCTTTTCCAGCCCGATGGACACCATGCCTCCACCCCGGGACTGGCTGGAACGCTGCACCATACGTCTGGGCGCCTACGTGCCTACCGCCTCCTCGTGCGGATGCCAAGTCGGCGCCTTACCTTGCTAGCACGCCCGACCCCCTCAGTATGGCCCGTGCGCTCATGTACTCCCAGCCTTCCCTTGCTGCCTCTGCAGCACTCGCTGCAACCCGTCGCACCTTGCGCCGTACCAGTTGGCTTCCCGGGCTGGGCCACCACGTGTGCCGATCCCGAGTTGGCAGCCTTAACTGTTCCCGACGGATGAAAATTAAGGTGGCAGCTACCATGCCATCCCCCTGCTCCCCCGCCTCGTTCCCACTCCCCTTGCCTCGGCCTGCATCTCTCTCACTCATGTGTACCAATTCAATTTCCCTGCCATCGCATCCCACAGCTTCCCTCGTCTGAGATCTGATGTTAGCCGTCCCAGTCCCCATTCGTAGCCGAGACGTAGACGACCATGGGCTGCAGGGGGGCCATGGTGCATGATGCATGATGATGATGGACACCATCGGGGCTGCTAAGATAAGTAGGGTTGCTGCTGCTTTTTCTTCTCTGAGGGCATGCAAACGCCCGACGGAACCAGCAGCAGGGCGCAGCTGACGTAACCCGCCAAGGGCCCCCGCTGCGCCTGCTGGGCGCCCTCGGCGGCATTTGGGCAACCATCGCCGCTGGCTGCTGCATTCCGCACGCACTTGCACCTGCCATGAGCTGGGACCGCCGCCAGAACGCCTCGCCGAGTGTTGGCGGTGGTCTTGGGAACGGGCGCCATGCCCCCCGTCCGCGTGCGGGGGCCCGAGCCGCAGCGGAGGCGTCCTTGCCGTCTCCGTCGCCGTCGGCAGCGGCGGCATCGAGCGCCACCATGAGTAAGCCTGCCGGCCACTGCGCCCCGCGCCCCGCAGCCCCCCCTGACCACTCCCCTTTCTGCCTCCTCGGTGCCTCGTGAGCAGTCCCATGACGCTCCGCCCCGCAGCCGCTGGCACAGCGGCAGCCTCAAGCGTCCTGCTCCCGACCGTCTGCCCCCTGCCGCCCGCCCCCGCCCTCGCGCCGGTCCCGCTTCGACCAGGCCACTCCGCGCCCCTCTTCCTGCCCCTGCTCCCCCGCCCGGCCCACCGCCACGAGCTCTCCGCGTGGTGCGCCTCTGCCTTCGGTCGCGTCAGCTCCCTCAGCGCCCTCTTCCGCCCCTAGCACCACACCCCTGCACCTTCCCCTGCTGAGGCGGCGGCGGGTACCTCTCCTGCCCCTGCTCCTGCTTCAGCATCCACCCCTCCAGCACCACTACGCCGGCCCCGAAGGAGACCGACAAGCTTTCCAAGAAGGCCCGACTCGAGGCGTGGCGGCGGGCCAAAAAAGAAGAAGAGGCAAATAAGAGTGCCAATCCGAGCCTGTCCGCCAAGGGCCCTTCTGCGACCGCGTGCCCCACCCCCACCGGCCAGTACGTTTTCCTCCTGATCGATTGACGTTGAATGTTGCCAAACTGACTTGTTTTGTCTTTGTTTTTGTTGTTTCCGTTCCTCCAGAGCCGGCCAGCCTGCAGACAGGCCGAGTCAAGGGATTTGCTCTTCGTGGGGGGGTCTACGTCCCGCAAGTCCACAACCCCATTCAAGTTGTCGCATATGGCTGAGGAAGAAGCTCCTAAGAAACCATCGTTGTCCCTGCTGCTCAACCGTTCCTCCGGCTCGGCCTTGAGCGACGAGCCGGTCCTGTCTAAAGACAATGTTGCGCCCATCGTGGCCGACGCTATGGAGGTCGATTCTCTGGAAGAGGAGGATCCACTGGAAGCCTATATGGCCTCGGTCAGAAAGAGGTGAAACAGGTGGACGAGATGGATCGGACACGAGTGGGCGCATCGCATGGTACGACGGATGCACGGAAGGAGCTCGACGGCAAATCCGATGCTGAGGAAGACCTGGACGAGGAAGAGGAGGAAGACCAGCTGGGCAAGCTGTCCAATATTGATGCCATCATGACGGCAGCGGCCAAGAACATCAAGAAGAAAGGTATGCCGCAGACGGACCACAGCAAGCAAGAGTATGAGCCGTTCCGTAAAGCCTTCTACCACCCGCCTGCGGAAGTGCAGGAGATGAGCGATGAAGAGGCGGACGAGCTTCGGCGCGAGTTGGACGGCATCTCAATTCGTGGCAAGGACTGCCCACGGCCAATTACCAAGTGGAGTCATCTTGGTTTACCGGCCAACACGGTGGAGGTGATCAAGCAGCTGGGCTACCAGAAGCTGACGCCCATCCAAGCCCAGGCCATCCAGCCATCATGTCCGGCCGGGACGTGATTGGGGTGGCAAAGACGGGATCGGGAAAGACGATGGCGTTCCTGTTACCAATGCTGCGGCACATCAAAGACCAACGTCCACTCGAGCCGGGCGAAGGTCCCATTGCGTTGATCATGACTCCAACTCGCGAGTTGGCCGTGCAGATCTACCGCGAGTGTCGTCCATTTCTGCGTGGTCTGGGCTTACGAGCAGTTAGTGTCTATGGTGGTGTGCCCATTTCGGAACAAATCGCCGAGATGAAGAAGACGGCCGAGATTGTGGTTGCGACGCCGGGACGGATGATTGACCTCTTGACAGCCAACTCGGGGCGGGTGACCAACGTGCACCGGGTAACGTACCTGGTTCTGGACGAGGCAGATCGGATGTTTGATATGGGATTTGAACCGCAGGTGACCAACATTGTCAACAACATTCGCCCTGAACGTCAAACTGTTTTATTCTCTGCGACTTTCCCCAAGCAGATGGAGAGCTTGGCGCGCAAGGTTCTCAAACACAAGCCTCTCGAGATTGTCGTGGGGGGCAAGAGCGTGGTTCCGCCGGAAATTGAGCAACTGGTTGAGGTGCGCGAGGAGGACACCAAGTTCACCCGCTTGCTCGAAATCTTGGGCAAGACGTACAATGATGATGAGGATGCCCGTACGCTGATCTTTGTGGAACGGCAAGAGTCGGCGGACGACCTGTTGCGCGAGTTGATGCGGAAAGGGTACCCTACCATGTCCATCCATGGCGGCAAAGATCAAGTGGACCGCGACTCGACCATTGCTGACTTTAAGGCAGGGGTCGTCCCGATTGTCACTGCCACTTCGGTCGCGGCGCGTGGGCTGGACGTCAAGCAGCTCCAGTTGGTGATCAACTATGACGTGCCAAACCACCTGGAAGACTATGTGCACCGGGCGGGGCGAACGGGGCGTGCGGGCAACCGTGGGACAGTGGTTACATTCATCACACCCCAACAAGACGTTTCGCTCGCGACATTGTGTCGGCACTGAAGGCGAGCAACACTGCTGTTCCTCCCGAGCTGCAAGCTTTGGCTACCAAATTTGGTGAGAAGTACAGACTGGGAAGGCTCATGCGTCTGGCTCGGGCTTCCGTGGCAAGGGTCTGGAGCGTCTTGATTCGGACCGCAAGAAAGCGCTGCAGGCACAACAGTCGACCTTGGCCAAGCAGGTGACGAAGAAGCGGCGGAGGCGGCGGCAGCAGGCAAGGAAAGCGCCAAGGAGGGTGCCGGTGCTGCGGGGGGCGGCGGAAGGTGGTGAGGAATCAAGCGGCATCAACGATATGGTGATCGAGGTGCGCAAGGGCCCTGCGCCGACTTTATCAAAGAAAACAAGATCCAGGCTCCCCCGGAGGATGCCAACTTGAACCGCTCGGCGCAGCAACAGAGCATGATGGAGGCAGCGATCAAGTCGGCCGCGGCCAGTGGCGCAGATACCTCCAAGCTCTTGGCCGCCCTGTCGAAGATCAAGGAGCACACGAAGCTCGTCAGGCCAGCCTCGCTGCCCAGGGCTTTGTCCCTGCGCGCCGACCCAAGGACCCCGACGCGACCGACTTCCATGCCATCATCCCCATCAACGACTTCCCCCAGAAATCCCGCTGGCGCGTGACGAACAAGGAGACGATGACTATGTTGGTCGAGACTACTGGAGCATCGGTCACCTCCAAAGGCGCGTTCTACGATAAGGGCAAAGAGCCTAACTTGGGCGACCCACCCAAGCTTCAACTGCTCATCGAGTCCAACGAACCCGAGCGCATCGAACATGCGATCCGGGAGATCAAGATGATCCTCCTTGAAGCGACCAGGCTGTATTTGAGGCGGATGCTCGGGGCCCTAGTGCGCCTGGGCGCTATTCGGTGCTGTAGACGTCATTTCCATTTTATGCCTTCCATCCCGCGTATAGTTGTTGAGCCCGCAGTGCGATCCATGTCAAGTTAGTCCTAGAGTGCTAGTTAGGACTACAGTGTGGCTTCCATCGCCCCAACGTGGTGGAGCTGAAGCACTTCGCCCGCTCCTTGCCGTTCTTCGACATCGGCCCCCCACACCAAACACACCAGATGGAACAGGAGCAAAATGGGGTCCCATACCCAACGCGTTCTCCGCGACCTAAGCCGAACACGACTTGCCCCCAGCAGCGTTGGGTGGTATAAGTGCACCAACGCATACCGTTCCATATGCCTGGAATCCACGCCCTTCAATCCGCGCTCGACGCCAGAATTCTCAACTCTCACTTCTCCGAGTCAGCTCTCAACTTGGTATGTCCCTCTGAAAAAAGACAACCACAGCCACCCCCTCGGTGTCAGCGCCGAGCATGACATGTGACATGTGTCAAGAAGTCTGGATGACGCACTGAATGTTTCAAACCACGCTCTAGCCACCGGGCCTTTTGAACTGCGGTTGCCTATTGAATGTTCAACGTTGAACTCAGGCCGGATTCCCTCGCTTTGCTTCGCCTCGCCTCGCCGCTCCGCACCTCCCCTACCTCCCCAGCCCCCCCTCGCCGACGTATCGTCCACAGACGGCAACCTCCATGTCCTGGTTTAGCGGCAACTGGCCTCGATGGGGCGCTGGCTTCGACTCGCCCTCCACCACGCCACCGGCGAGACAATCCGGCCCTCCTTCCCCCGAACCCATCCGCCGGCTCGAGGTGCGCTGGGGCCCGCAGACGTGCGTACCCTCATTTGGTTCCCCACCGCCAACGTTATTTTTGTGTCTATGAGACTGACTCAATCTGCAATGCAGGCTTTACATTGACCTGCCGCCAACGTCCACGCCCCTACCCTTGCTGATCTCAAGAGGCAGCTCTCGGCTGCCACCTCCATCCCATACGACCAGATGCAAGTCGTCGCGGGCGGCGTGCTTATGAAGGACGACCGCGCGCCGCTGTACAAGTATCGGTTGAGAGATGGCGGTAGAGTCACGCTGGTGGGCAAAGAGAGCCGGGCCAAGCCAGATCGCATTCCTCGCAAACAGAGTCAACAGCCGACAACTCAGCCGCATCCTTCGCATTCCAAAAGCAAGCATGGCGGTGCAGCCGCCGAGCACGCTAGCTCCCGTCCCACGGCCGAGTTTGAAGCGCAACAAGCCGCTGCAGCAGTGCGAAAGGCAGCTGAGGCAGACCAGTCGGACCAAGGCATTTTGCGGCGATTCAAGAAGCGCAACGGGTGGCTGAAGTGGAGCTGCTGCCCGAAGTGGAACAACTTGAGAAGAGCGTAGCATCCGTCGGACAAGAAGGCCTGGAAAAGACCCAGGCATTGCAAGAGCTGGCACCGGAGGACATCCGCTTAACTGGGCCCAATGCCACAGCCGCTGGTCGCCTCAACCTACACCAGATTGTCTTCCAGCAAAAGAAGCTGTCCGAGCTGCTATTGCGCCAGCTGTTGTCATTGGACAATGTACATGCCCAGACGGATGAGCTGCGACAGGCACGAAAGGGTGCGGTCAAGCTGGTGCAGTCGATGCTGGATCGGGTGGATGCAGCCTGGACGAAAGCCAAGTCGCTCGGCGTACAGCCCAACATGTGAAGGCTTGTGCTGCCCACCACGGCGGTCGGTCCGAGGGCCAGCCCATAACATAGCGTCCAGAATCACATTGGTCTTCGTCCTGCGGCACCACGCCCGTCCCCCTCCGCCTCCACTGGCTTGTGCCATCCCCCGCGCTTCTCTGCCTCACCTATTCCTGCGTCTGGACTCGACGCTTCGCCCAGCTGCGGTTCTTCTCCTCCCTACCACTGCCTCCCTGCCACTTACTGTTACTGGGACACCATGATCATTAGCCGGCTATCAAATGCGTCTTCCGCGGCGTCCATAACAGGGGTGGACGACGGGTGGCCACCCAGCGGGCAAGGGAACAAACACTGGACGCTGTGGTCGTATAGGCAGGCCGGCAGGCAGGCAGGTAGGCACCAGCAACCAGCGCATCAGCGATGCATCAGCCCTCTGAGATCGGACAGCGTCCTGGCCAGTGCCATCTAGGATCGAGGCGGGCCATGGCCGACTGCAGGGTCACGTGACTCGCGGTGTTGGCTGCGTTCGCATCGGGGCGGGCACAGTAGGGTTGGCGGGTGCGTTCTGCGCTTCTGGGCGGCAGCAGCCGAGGCAGAGGCGTGTGCTTCACCCCACACGCCGACATCAGCCGCTGCTCGCCACCACCACCCGCCGCGCCGCTGCCCAGCCATGGAGTCCATCGCCGACCAGGTACGCCCACCCCCCGCCCCCCGCCGACGTCTGGGTACTGACTGCTCCGATCCGCATTCCATCAGTTTGTCAACTTCTACTACTCGCAGTTCGACTCGTCGCGCGACGCCCTGGCGCCCCTCTACGTGCGTATCCCTCTCCTGTGCCCCGCTGCTCCCACGCGTTCTTGCTGCGCCACCCACTCACCTTGTCCATCCGCTGTCCTCTTTCGCCCGCCCAGCGCGACCACTCGATGCTCACGTTTGAGGGCTCCCAGCACCAGGGCGCAGCGGCCATCATCGAGAAGCTCAAGACGCTGCCCTTCCAGTCGGTCAAGCACCAGGTTGACACCAAGGATGCTCAGCCGACCGGCGCCGACAGCAGCAGCATTGTCGTGCTTGTTACGGGCAAGCTGCTGGTGGACGACTCGCCTGCGCCACTCCAGTTCACCCAGACCTTCACCCTGAACCCCGAGGGTGGCTCGTTCTACGTCTACAATGACGTTTTCCGTCTCGTGTACGGCTAAGGTGCCCACCTGTGTATGCTTGTTCAATGAGAAGACCCTCTTCCTCCTCTTCCTCCTCCTCCTCCGTCCATGGATTGCTTATCCTCGTACCCAATTACGCAGTTCAACCCGTTCGTAGAAAATGGCCCCTGGCATGCACGGGGGTCCCTAGCTCGGCTCTTCCGCCACATGCCTTCAGGGCCTTTGGGCTAGGTCAACGTTCAACCCAGCTTCCAGAAACAGATCGCTCCATCTTCGACGGCCCATGCGCGTCCTTTGTTGTGGTACTTGCCAGCTGCGCGAAGCGCGCTTTCGCTGCCGGCAGCAATCAAATCTTGAGACAGCATCACCTCGGCCGAGATGAACCGCTTCTCAAAGTCGGAGTGGATCACAGCCGCCGCCTGCGGCGCCAACGTGCCCCGCCGAACCGTCCACGCACGTACCTCGTCTTTGCCCGCAGTAAAGTAATAAATCAGGTCCAGTGCCCGGTACCCAGCGTCCGTGATCTGGGTCAGCGCGCTCTGCACGTTGGGTCCCAATTCCCTCAATGCCGCTTCCTGGTCCGCAGGAGAATCCAGGGCGAGTAAGGTTTGCTCGAGCCCGATGCTCACTGGCACAATCATATCACCAGGGTTGTTCTGGTCCACCCACTGTTGGATCTGCTTCATCCAGATGTTCTTGCTTGGATCGACATAGTCCGTCTCGTTGACATTGACAAGGTAAATGACCGGCTTGGCGGTAAGAAGGGTGAGGGTGTTGATCACCTCAATCTCGTCCTCGGTCCATTCGCCTTTGCGCACGTCTCGGTTCTCCGACAGCAGCGCGTACACTTTTTCCAAGGTTTGTTTTTCAGTTTGGCGGCGCTGCGCTTCGACCGAGTTGGTAGTGCGCTGCTTGGCCTTTTGCTTGGCCTGTTCCAATGCCTTTTCGGTCCATTCCAGATCCTTGAGGCGCAGTTCGGTCGAGATAATGTCCACGTCCCGCACCGGATCCACCTCGCCCTCCACATGGGTCACCTCATCGTCCTTAAACGCGCGCACTACCTGGAAAATGCCGTCGACGGAACGCACGTTGGAGAGGAACGCGTTCCCCAACCCGCCCCCTTGGACGCTCCCGCTGTGAGGCCAGCAATGTCCAGCACAGTCAAGTGCGCAGGCACCACGCTCTTGGGCGCGTACAGGTTGACCAAAAAGTCAAAGCGGGCGTCTTTAAGCACCACCTTGCTTTCCTCGGGTTCAATCGTCGCAAATGGGAAGTTGGCCGCATTGGCCTGTTCACTTTGGCACAACAGGTTGAACAAGGAACTTTTGCCTACATTCGGCATGCCCACAATGCCCATCTTCAAACTAAAGCTGCGTCAGCCGGGACTCGAGAAGCGCATGGCAGCCACACCAAGAGAAGAGAAAAGAAACGAAGAAAAGAGACGAACTTGTTGGACACCCGACCCAGTCGGGGCTTGGGTCCCTCGGCCACACCCTTCTTTCCCTTGGCAGCCCCTTTTTGGGTGCCTTTTTGGCCCCGGCCCAGGCCGACGCACTCAACGCACGCACTTGCCCCGCATGGGGCGGGGGGGCAGACGTACGTCGTGGGCGGGGGGGGGCAGCACGGGACACAAGGCCAATCAGCACGGGGATGGGGCGCGCGGTGGTCGCGGCGGCCTGCAGCCGCAACGGGCGCAGAGGGAGGAGCATGCTGGGTGGGGGGTGGGGGGGAGCGAGGAGGTAACGTCTTCGGCCTCGGAGCCTCAGGCCTCATTTATTGCCCAGCCCAGCAGGCGGCCAGCACCCAGTCTTCGCTGAACAAATGAAATGTTCTGGCGCCACAGAATGGCTCCATCCCGGCTCCACCTGCCCCTGCCTCTCTGCCTTGGCTCTCAGCGACCCTATATCATAGAGACACGAGCAACACCACCATGCTCCCCCCCCCTGCCATCCAAGACTCGCAACCAAAACGCTACCAACCGCACGACCGCGTCCTTGCACCAGGGCACATTCAATGCACAATGCACAAAGCACGACGCGAGCCTCGAGATGGGGCACCACTACGGGACACAGGAAAAAAGACAAGGCAAAGCAATGGAAATGAAAGGAAGGGAAAGGCAAGGGGACCAAAAGAAGATACGATACGATAAAGAGTTACGCCAGCGACAAGGGCAGCGCCTCGGTGAGCGGGCGAACGGGCTTGGTTTGTTCCAACCACAGCGCGTACTTGAGACATTCCACCGCTCGTTCCGGGCGTTGGGTCAGGCGGGCGACATGACCCAAGTAGAGCCACGCCTCGGCCACGTCCCATCCGTTCCTGAGCTGGCCGAGGTGAGCAACGCCTCGGCCAACGACAGCGCCGTCACTTGGTCTCCGCTGCCAGAGTGACGCCTTGGGCAGAGACAGGGCCGCGTCCGCGGTTGCGTCCGCGTCCGCTTCGGGCTTGGCGTCCGACGCGGTCGCGCCGAGGGAAGGAGCGGCGATGGTGCGGCTGAGCGGAGGCGCCTCTTGGTGCGAACGGCATTGGACGACGCGACTGGTACCTCGTCCGGGCGGGAGAGCAAGAGGCGAGCCAGGTGCACGGCGGCTGGGACCGCGTGCGGGTCACAGGCCAAGGCCTTGTACAACTGTTGGTGGCCGCGTGAGCCGGTCGTTTTCAGCATGTACAACGCCAGTGGGTCCATACGGCCGCCAAGTCGGGCACGGCACGTTCGGCTTCTTGAATTGCGACACGGCTGTCGGCCAGTTGACCAGCACGACGGAACGTGGCGGCGCTCATGAGCCAGAGACGAGCGAGGATCTTGTTTTCCGAGCGGGATTGCTGCTTCAGCCGAGCCAGTTCTGCCGGCGTGGTGCGCGCTTTGCGCTGGCTCGCCGTCTGCGTCGCCGCATCGACGGCAACAGGAGGCGGGGCCGCAACGGGACTAGCTACATCCTCCGTGCCGAGCACGACAGTGGCCGTCGTAGTGCTTTGATCCCCGTCTGACCAAGACCAGTGACGGTACTGTACGCACCAGCCTCGGGGTCCGAGGCTGAGGAAGTCGAGTGCTTGGCGTTCGGCCCTTCGTGCAGAAGCGCAGCGAATCGCGACCCGGCGGTGAAAGTAGCCGGGCGGGTGCGTATCAATTTCCAACACCTCGTTCGACAGTGCGTGCTGGGGCAGCGGTCCCTTCTTGGTGTGCCCAGACGTTGCTGGACATCGCTCGCGATATGGTTGTGAAAGTAGAGGAAGATCTCCTTTTGTCCATCAATCGCTACTGCCGTGCGGCCACAAGTTCCTCCAGGGCATTGTGCGTGATGAGCAGCTCAAGCACCGCCTCGTCCCGCTCCGCTTGGGTCGGGGGAAGTCATACGACAACAATTCCGTCCGCAACTCAACCGCCTCAAGATTTCGTGCTCCTCCCCCGACCCGGCCAAGGCAGCTTCCTGGTCGGCCACCGCCTCATCATGAGTTGCGTCCGTGTCAGCCGCGTCGAGGGCGATCGAGGCCAGGCGCAGAGCCCCTTGTAATCTTTCTTGCACGAAAGCAGCAGGACAAGCAGGTGCCAAGGCTCAATCGCCGCTGGCTCCAATTCGACCGCTTGCGCGCCGACACTGTCGCCGCCGGAATCTCGTGCAGTTGGGTCTGTAGACGGGCGAGGTGGTAAAACGTCTCGGCGGCCTGGTCGTCGCCTTTGGCCGAGGCAGTGAGGAGAGCAAGAGCCTCCTTGTGCATTGCCGCACGTTGCACTGGGTCGGTTTGGGCAGCGGCAAGCGCGCTGCGCGCAATCCCGGCGCCACGCTGAATGTACGCCAGGAGCTCCGCATGAGCTTGCTTCTCTTCCTGGTCGGCATCCTCGGGGGGGGTAGCAACCTCAGCGTCGGTCTCCACCATGGCCAAGGCCTGGCGAGCCAACTCGTCGCTTCGCGGTGCTTACCCATCCCTTGCCCAGTAGCCGTGCCCCAAACAGCAACGAACGCGCATACGTTTCGCTATCGTCGTGATCGTCAAATTTGTTGGCCGACGCGGCCGAGGCTTCCGACTGGGCATCTTCCTCTGTTTGCGCGCATTCTTGCGCTCGGCCTCCGCCGCCTCGCGCGCCTTGTTCACCAGCTCAACGTACAGACCAAGCGCACGTTCCGCCTCCTCGTACTGCTCCGCCACAGTGAGCGCCTCCATCAGACTACGGGTGATGAGGTGCGAGTCAAACGTCATCCGTGTCATCACGTACAAGGTCTGGAATGACGTTAGTATTCAGGACGATAGTGGGGGGGGGGGGGGGGGGAGAAAGAGAGGGGAGGAAGGAGGGGGGGATTCGATGCGAGGGGTAGGGGGAAGGATACGATACGTACTTGCACCAGGTCGTCCGCGACCAGTCCGCCTTCTTGCCCATTGAGTTTCCACGACGTCATCAGGGCATCGGCCAATTCCAGCATGAGCAAATTGGTTTTGGCCGGCGCGAGGGAAATCGCTGGAGCGGGCGAGGATGGGCGAAAGGGCCGCGCTGACCGTGTACACCTCGTCGCCCCAGACCAAGGAACCAGGACGCATGCTGCTGCTCCGGCGGGGACGACGAGGAAACGGTGCGGCTGATGACCGAGCGAGCGGTGGAGCCGGGCCGAACGGGAATTGGCGCCCCCTTCTCGCCACTGACACCACTGATAATGGGCACGCGCGCCGCGACCGTCTGCAGGACCTTGATCTGGTAGATCTGCGAGCGAGGGTCGTGTTGGCCCGGTTCGGGCGTGAGAGCGGAGGCTGGTATGCGCGCTGGACAACGGACCGGTTGAGTACTTCGAGGTAGGTACGGTAAATCACCGCGCGCTCCGTTGGGACAAACGAGGGCGGCCAGCGGGTAGCATGGGTCTGGTACGCACGCACGCATTGAGCGCGAGGATCGTGTCGCCTTCGCGAACGCTCAGGAGCGCGTTGCGGTACAGTGCCAATGCGCCCCACCGGTCCATCTCGTCGGGCGTGCTGCCCTTGAGCGTGCCCCGCACCCCGTCGTACAAGTCAATCGCACGTGCGTACCCGGCAAATGCAAAGGCGCATAGCCTGCCTTGGGGTCCGCGTGGTGCAAGCGCTCGTTGGCCATGCCGTACACGACAAAGCCCAAGATGACCAACACTACGTCATAGTCGCCGCTGTGACTCGTCGATCGCATCTCCTCAATCGAGAGCGACTCGATGAAATGCGCATCGTGCAGCACCATCACTGCCTCCTCCTCGCGGCCGGCATGCAGCAGGGCGTAGGCGAGGATGGGCAGGATCGAGTTCTTCTGGGCCTCGGTGCTGGCGCTTGTACAGCCCATCGAGGTTGGACAGGATGCCAGCGTACTTGTCGCTGCCCCAGGTCGCGCCCGATCCCGACTGCGGCACGGGCGGGGGGAAGGCAGTGTGGCCAACATGGGCGGGGCGGGCAAAGTCCGAGGCGTGGCTGCGGGCGTTCCAGCCCACCTCGTCCCAGTACGCACGCAGGAACGCGCGCAGCTCAAACTCGGCCGAGGCAACGTCGCCTACGCCCCCGCTGTGGCTTGGAGAGCTTACGCGCGAGGTGGGAGACGGCGCAACAGCAAACTCGGCCTTGGGCTTGGGCTTGCCCAGCTTGGAGTGCTTGGCGGCGGGGGGGGAGGCGGGGGCGTCCCAGGCGCCACGCATGCGGGCGTCCTGCAGGTCGCGCGCATACGTGTCTCCCTTGTGGCCGCGCAGCATCGTGCGATGGGGCGGTGGAGGAGGTGGTGGGGAGGGCGTGCGAGGCGCCGGGTGGGAAGTTGAAGTTGGGCTGGGCTGCGCTGAGCGGGGCTGCGGCTGCCTTCGCCCGCCGCGCTGGCCCTGCCCGCCGCCCGCACAGGGGCAGCGTGTGCGGTGGGCCGCACAGCGCCAGTGCCAGGCGCGGGGCGGGGCAGCACCAGCAGCGCAGCTGGGCGACGCGGCTGGCACAGGGGCAGTGGGGGGTGGGTATCGTGCGTCATGCCGTCATGCGTCGTGCGTGGGTGGCCGGTGAGGGATGTGCAGGGGGGTGGGGGGTGTGCTGTGGTAGTGGGGTGTGGCATGCAGCTGCTGTGCTGTGCTGCCTGGCTGATTTTCCCCGCACATTGGCGCTGGCCCGCGGGCGAACGGTTGGCGCTGGGAGGGGCGAGTGGCCAGCACAGTGTGAAAGAGCGCCGCCCCAGCCGCTTTCACTCGCGGCCACCCGCGCCTCGCCTGGTCTGGAGATGAATATTGAATCCAAGCCCACCCAACAGACATCATCCGCATCGTCCCGCGCAGAACGATGGGCCGAGCGCTGCTCTCTCTATGCTTCACGGCGCACACGCGGCGATGGGGCAGGCGGTCCATTGGCATGCCACACTGTCGCTGTTCCCTCCCGACCCCCGCTGCGGGGCGAGGGGCGAGAAAACACAACACAACAGAGGGCGGTCACGGGGGGGGAAAGATAAGAACAAGAAAGCGGGACACCGCCGGGAATAGCAGTCCACAGGGGGGAAACGGCCACCGTGCCCAGCCGGGACAGTGAGCATGGGACCGGGGAAAAGAGGAACAGAGGAAAGACAGCAAGGGAAGAAAGAGGGGCAGAGGGAGAAAAGGGGAGGGCCATGCTTCATGAATTGGACTAGTTGAACCATCCATCCAACTTGCCTCTGCAGGTCAAGGGAATAATCGATTGAGAATAAAGCCTGAGCCTCAGGCCTAAGGGGGGAATCAGAGATCAGAGATCAGATTCTCAGATCTCAGATCAATGAGATGCTGATACCGATGCACGCTGGATCCCTAGCGCGCCCAGCCTGCCAGCCCATTGAATCTTGGTCCAGGTCAAATCAACGTGCCAAATGTGGTTCCCGCACGCCTGCGCCGTTGGCTGAGCGCCCAGCGGACCGGGCTGGAACTGCGATTGGCCAAACGCGCTCGAGGGCTGGAACGGCTTGACACTCGAACCGGGCAAGCCCGTTGTTTGCGTCGCCAACGGCGCGAGGGGGACAAGCTGCCATTAGCACTTGCAAAGACGTTGGCGCCAGCCCATTGCTTCCCAATCCAGGCGTTTGCGACGGGGACAGGGCGGGAGCTTGGGCCCCCACCCCCGCTCCCGCTCCCGATCCAAGGAGCTGCGACCCCAAACCCGTTGGCTGGGCCGTCAGCCCACTCCCCCCCAACCCCAGCCCGGTAGACTGCCCCCCGACACCCGGCAAAGAGAGCGGCGAGGCGGGCGAGCCAGCTGGCACACTGCCCAGTCCTGCTCCTGCTCCCGTCTGGACCGACAAGCCGCTACTGGCACCAAAGGGTTGGCTACCGTGCCAGCCCCCGTGGGCTGGCTTGCCAGACTGGCGCCAAACGCCGATTCGGGCTTGAAAGGCCGAACGGTACCGGTTGCTTGGGGGGCGAGGCCGCCGGGCGTACCCAGGCCACCGGGCGTACCCAGACCACCGGCAGGACTCGCTCCACTCCCGATTCCCGTTGGCTGGCTCAGCACCGCCGTGTTGAGCGACAAGGAGCCCATTGCGTTGGACAACCTTGGGTGGTCGGCGGAGGCGCGCCGGTCGCTTGCGCTTGTAAATTCGCTTGGCCCGAACGCGTAAATTCACTAGCCACGTTGCCCAGCAGACCGGTAGGCTGCGGCGCCAAACTGGAAGGCTGGGAGGGTGGGGCGGTGGTGGGGTAGCGGTGGAGGAGGAAGCACCGTCCCAGCCATCGGCACCAAGGCCGTACTTGTTGGTGACCCCTTGCTCTGCCAGCTCGGATAAGGTGGGCAAGGTAGGCCGGGAAGGAGGCGGGGAAGGAAGCCCGCCTGGCGGCGCAACGGGTTCCTCGATCCTGTCTTTTGCGCCGTCAACGGCTTGGCCGCACCGGCCGAACGCGCAGGCGGCGGACTCTTGGTCCGCCCATCACGCACAGGAGGTAGGTGCGCAGGGTTGGGCCCGGCACTGGCCCCCGTCGCTTGAGCCGTGAGGGGGTACTGCGTCGAACCAAATGCAAAGCCGGTCACTTGCGGCTGGAGCTGTTGCGAGGACATGCCCGTTGCCTGCGCCCCCACAGGCAGTTGCGTGCCCACCGCCCCAGGCCGGAAAGGGTGAAGGTGCCCGTTTGCTGAGCGGTGAGAGCCTGCGTTTGGGGTAGCGCCTGGCCTTGTCGGCAGCGAAGGCACCGGGGGAGCTCCGGTGAAGGCCGGTTGTACCATCCCTGTTTGTTGAGGGGGCATGAACCCAGTGGGCTGCGCCATCATCGGCTGGACAAAGGGGTTAAAGCCGGTCGGCTGCGGTTGCATGCCCATCTGCAGAGAAGGGTCGTACATGCCGCCCATGCCGGTCGGTTGGGCGTACATGCCGCCGTACATATCAGTGAACGTATCATGAGGAACGGCGAACGTCGACTGTGCCGGATTGGTATCGATGGAGGCAAAGAAATCCTGGACCGCCTGGTTATCTGTAGGAGGCTTGGGGGCCGCAGGGGGTGGTGCTGGCTCCGGCTTTGGGGGTTTCCTTGGGCTTGCTAGGCGGGGGGTTGGGAAGTGGCCTCCATCGGCAATCCGCTTGCTCTCCTTGTACTCGAGCCGGTTCTGTTCAAAGTTGGGATCGTTGAGGTACTCTTGCAAGGCGGTGGCCAGGCCAGTGGGCGCATGGCGAAGCTTGGGGACTTGGAAGCCCAGCGATTGCGACACCCGGCGGGATTGGTTGAGGTAGCTTACTACCTTCTCCGTCTGGCTGACGAAGCGGCGGTACAGCTCGAGGGCACGAGCAGCATCCGTTTTGGCCATTTCAAAGTAATGTTCGAGCATGTTGATCACTCCCTCGTTGATCCCGGCATACACAGCCAGCACATCCTTGAAGCACATCTGAGCTGCCACGATCACCAGCGGGTCTTGCAATCCTCGAGAAGAACTGAAATGAGAGGGAGGGTTAGTGAGGCGAGTGAGGTCAGGGCAGCGTGAGGAAAGGGTCTGGGACAGCGTCCAACATACGTCAGCATTGAGCACCGAGTTTCCACATTCTTCTGCGTAATGCCAATTTCGCGCAGTAGGCCCCGGTCGACAGTGAGCTTGCGCAAGCGGTTGGTGCCCGCGCCTGCGCGGTCCGTGTCAGAGACACGGATGACGTCGTGATGGAGCTCCTTATAGGCGCGCACCGCGATCGTCTAGGTAGGGTCGCGTAACTGCGGACCAACGAAGCGTACGCACTGGCCCCGCGCGACGCGCCGCCATACCCGCCGCGGCCGGCCAAGGCCTTGAGTTGTTGGGCGCAATCGCCCCCGGCGACTGGAGAGGACCTCTTCGACGCCGCCGTTGCGGACGAGGGTGTGGATGACGATGAGCGTCTTGAAGGCGACCTCGGGGCGCGGTCGGAGAGACGGGAGCGAGGGCATGGACGGGTCGCGGAGTCGGGGTCGCGGGAGAAGGTGTGGCGAGGAGGGGGTCGATGTGCTTGGGCTTGGGCGCACGCCCGTTGGGCTTGGTGGTGGCGGCGCGGACGTGCTTGTCGATGCTGGCGGCGGGCGGGGGGGGGGTCAGATGGCGATGGGGGCAGCGGAGGGCGGAGCGTACGACTGGGACATGGATGGCAGCACAGACCCAAGAGCCACGCGTGAGACTTGCTGTGGGCTGCTGAGGGAAGCGCTGGCGCTGGCGCTGGCGACGCAGCCAGGCCCAGCAGCGCAGCCGCAGCCCAGGCCAGCGCGGCGAGCCCCCACCTGACGCACGCTGACGTCAGCCCATGTGCTCCGCCGTGCCCATCGGGCGGCTG
This sequence comes from Moniliella sp. 'wahieum', assembly GCA_003971905.1. Taxonomy (NCBI): domain Eukaryota; kingdom Fungi; phylum Basidiomycota; class Moniliellomycetes; order Moniliellales; family Moniliellaceae; genus Moniliella; species Moniliella sp. 'wahieum'. The sequence goes on along the minus strand of RSEE01000041.1, from coordinate 306,048 downwards.
GCTGAGGTAAGCGCGGCTGTGCTGGGCTGCTGAGCGCCGGCCTGCGCATGCAGATTGCATGCCGTGCGCAGACAGCCCGACGGAGCTGAGCGCTGGCTGAGCTCAGCGAGCCTGCCACGTGCGCGCTGGCCGCTCTGAACATTGAAACCCCCAAGCGGCAGCATTGAATCGTGCCGCGCGCCTTGAACGTTGAACCTTGAAACGGCAAGTGGGGCGTGTGGAAACGAGGAAGCGGCTGGCCTGTGCCGAGTGCAGAGCGCAGCCGGAAGCGGAAGGCGGGAATGCAGGCGAGTGTGATGGGGTGACATGTGACATGTGACAGTGGGGCGTGTGACATGGGACGCACTCAGCGCAGCCAGCCGCCCGCTGGCATGGGACAGCTAGAGGGACGCGAGGCCTGGGCGGGGGTCTTCGATGCCCAATGAATCAATGGTCTGGCATGTCGGCCGCCCGCCCCCCCCCGCCACGGGGGCACAGTGCGCGTCCAGGCGCCACCGTGGCGCACCCTCGTCCAGCACCCCGCCAGCCGACGCGGGAAGCGATGATCGATGATCGACGCTGCCCCAGACGCGACCCAGGCAGGCCCGCGCCAGGCATCCACAGTCAATCGGAGCAGCCCCAGCGCCCAGCGTCGATCTCTGCGTCCAAGGTACAACGCCCTGCCTGCCACGCCGTCCCCCACGCCCTGGCCCGCTCCCTCTGCCCACCACCCCATGTCCACTGCCTCCACCTCTGCGTCCCCAGTGCCCGCCACAGTGACGCCCTTGCCCGACGGCGCGTACCAGACCCTACGGCACCCTCCGTCCCGCCACCGACGAGCAAGTCCGTCTCCTTGCCCTCGATTCCTCGGCCGACACCGCCCCCTCTGCCCCGGCCGCGCCTCGTTCACCGAGCAAGACGGCCCAGGCCGGTGGTGCCGACGGCGAGAGCGAAGTTGTGGAAGAGAGCCAGAGTCGACGACGACGACGATGATGACGACGACAAGGCCACTGGTCGCCGCCCGATCACGATGGCTTTTATTGAGGACGATACCAAGCGCCACATTGCCTTTAGCAAGCGCAAATGGGGTCTGATGAAAAAGGTACGTCCACGTTCTGGCCTAGGTTCCGGTTTTCCTGCAGGTCGGGTGTGTACTAACACTGCCACTTCCCTGCCACTGCCACTGCCACTCCGCCTCGCTCAACGTGGCTTGACTCGCGTGCACAGGCGTACGAACTTGCCCTGCTCACCGGCAGCCATGTGCTGCTGCTGATTGTCAGTTCGTCCGGCTTGGTCTACACGTTTTCGACGCCCAACTGCGTCCGCTCGTCACCACGCCTCAAGGCCAAGACCTGATTCAATCCATCTGCAACGCGCCCGACTCGGAGCCGGGGTCGCCGTTGGAACCGTCGCCGGGCGTGGCGGCGGCGCAGGCACAGGAACCAGGCAAGCGCCGGGCTACGGGCACGGCAGCGCCCGACCAGGGCAAGCGAGTACGAAGGGACGAAACGGTGCATCCGAGCCCGGTGCACGGCTACCCCATCCTTCCTACTCAACCGTACTTGGCCCCGGCGCCTGGCCCCGGTCCCGGCCCAGGCACGTACCAAGGCTACGTGCCCGCCCATGCGTACCCACCTCCGGGCCATGCCCACCCTGCCCCGCCGCCCGCAACACCGCATTCGCCTGCGTGGGGCATGCACCCCTGGCCCGTTGGCGCGCAGGCGCCGGCACCGATGGTACGTGTGCATGGGGCGCATGCACCTCCGTCCTAAACGGGTAGGCTACGCGCTTGCCCTTGGGCTCTCTCTGGTCAGGATTGATGGATGTACGATGGGAAACTACGTGTTGCTTGGCTTGAGATAGATAGATGGCGCTGGCGGGACGAGACTACAACTACCAGGTAGCGATGGCAGATCCATTGCTGGTACAACTGGTTTGTGGCAGGGTGAGGGCGAGAGGGAGGCACCAGCGTGCAGTAGAGGAAAAAAGGCGCTCGTCGCACTACCAAAAAAATGGACGAATAGGGAATCGAACCCAGACCTCACACAAGGGCACTGTACATGCGAAGCGTGCGCTCTACCAACTGAGCTATCCGCCCAAATATTTGTATTGGAGGACTGGTATTTTGTCTCCTGAGGCCTGACCGGTGACCAACAATGCTTCTGCAGATAAGCACGTAGACAACTGCATGCCGCCGTCGTGTACACATAGGGTGGGCCCAACAACGCTTACCAATGTGGTCGCATCACAGCACTATACAGCGTCAAGCTTCAAGCAGCGTAGTGTGAACCAGTCATTTCGAGTCAAAAGAGCAAAGGAACAATAAGAAGCAAGAGTGGAGGCCAACAGGCCCTCCAAGAGCACAAAAGACGGAACCATGGAAAAGGCCGAGACGGGCACGGCTACAATTTTTTACCGGCCCCGACGGCAAAGCCAAAGGGGCACAGCACAGCATGAGCACACTGACGGGCAAACCCAGCTCAGCTCAGCTCAGCTCAGCTCACACCCTGAGCTCGCCACGGACGGAAGCCAACTCGAGCTCGACCGCCTCAATGCGGCGCTTGAGCTCGGCATTTGCCTGCCAACGCCTCCTTCTCCTCGCGTAGCTGCGACATTTCCTCCGCCTTGCGACGACGCGACTGCCGTGCGGCCATCGTGTTCTTGTGACGCTTGGCCAGCATCGCTTCGACGCTCAAGCCGCGCTCGTCGCCGTCGGCCTTAGGGAGCTCGCGGCGCGACGTGGCACTGGGAGCGAGGTAGGTACGCTTCTGCACCGGCGCATCCATCGGGAGCAAATCGGCCGAGTCACGCGCACGACGCTTGCGCTTGTGCGCAGGCGCACTGACCGTCGAGCCCGTCTCAGTCACAGGAGACAGCGAGGTGCGAGAAGCGTTGCGCTCGCTTGCACCAGGCTGAGCCGGGGTGAGAATGGGCGTTTGGCTCGGCGACACACCGAGCGGGGAAACCGAGCCTTGCGCACCATGCTCGACAGCCGGCACCGTAGGAGAAGAGGCAGACTGCATCTGGGTTTGCTGAAGAGCAGCTTGAGTAAGAATCTGGAGGAGCGCCGCGGTTGACGCGTCGTCCGCCAGAGCCGGGGTTTCCATGAGCGCTGCCGGGAACGCGACCGCGGCACCAGGCAAGGAAAACTCCATAGGAAGCCCCGTGGCTTGGTCCTGACCCGCTGTTGGGGCAGGCAGGGTATCAACCATAATACCAGCGTTGGGCTTGAGGTCCTGGGGAAAGACGATGTCCCAAAGTCTGGCATATCGGTCGCGGCGAGGAAGTCGTCTTCCTCCACCGTGGTGGCATACCCATCGTCACCGCATCAATGGGCTCGGGTCCCAACAGGCCGGCGAGGCCAGTCGAGTCAGGGCCGAAAAGCGACGCCATATCCACGCCAGCGTCGGTCGGGAAAGTTTGGATCTTTCATCATCGTTGCTGGAGAGACAGAGGGAAAGTCAGTCTGGACTCAGAGACCCGCTGCAAGGAAGTGAACATACACATGATCAAGTTCAATACAGTAACAAAAGGGTCTGCTTGGTCGGGGGACACAATGCAAGAGGCAGTCGCGGGGGGGTTGGGGGCAAACTGCGGAGGAGCGGGGTCACTCAGTGGGATGGGGGTTGGGAGAGGGAAGGATCCGAGAGGCTCGGGAACGCAAGGGGCTTGTTAAGAACGGTTGTTGGGCGTCAAACGCGAGGTTGGAGAGGGAGGGCATGATGCCAGGAAAGCCGCGGGGGCAGAGAGGGTAGACATGGTGGGCTGGGAGGGGGGTGCAGAGGCAACAAGGTTGATCAACAGCACAACTTGGGGAAACCAAATTGTACGGTGCGGGGCGGATGCAGGAGATACGCCGGGTGTGGTCAGGGGACCGGTTCGCTTAAGCGGAGAAGGCCATGGTGGGCACGATGCAGGCAGTAAGACGGGGTGGGCTGGGTTGGTAGGGGAGGGGGTGGGGGAAAGAGGCGGGCAGCCGAGCGCAGCCGGCAAACGTTTTATACCCTCGCTCGCCCCGGCAGTTCCGCAGCACCCGCTGGCCCACACTGCGCTGGTGCCGCGCGCGTGCGCAACGGCCCAGGACGCTGCCGTCGCAGGGGGGCGCTCTGTTGCGCTGCTGCGGCGGGTGCTCGTTGCGCTTGCTGCACAATGGGCTCCGGACTTCCGGCACGGGGGCAGTCGGATACGTAAGCAGTGCGCGTCGAGTCATAGTCCAGGTCCGAGGGCCACGACAGCTTTGGAATGGGCAGCAGGCTGGTGACGCGCGGTGCCCGGGGTGACCGGTGACCGCCGGTGACCCGTGACAGGGGTGTGGCATACACCTTGCACCGATGCGGACGCGGGGGGTGAGTAAGATGGGCGTCGGCGCAGTTTGGGGAGCATCCTGGCCTGCTTAAGTGCGACGCGGCAGCACTCGGCGATCCTGGGGATCAGCTGCCGAGCAGCCTCAGACAGCGCGTGGAGATAACGTGGTGACCCACACCGGTCTTCCAGCAACGTCTGGCGGGAAGCAGACAGGAGAGAAAGGTGGGAGATGGAGCGAGCATGCAGGGGAACGCTAATAGCCTTCGAGGTGGAGTACAGGACTTGCAAGCGCTACAACCAACGCATCCCCGTCTGGTCACCCACACATCATCGTTGGACATGTCGTCCCCCTCGAACAGCACAGGCATGATGGTAAAGCGCACAAGGACGTGAGGACCATGCTCAAACTCAATGCCACTGGGTTGGCATAGGCATGTTATAGGATGCGTTCTGGGGCCCCAGCGCCTCGTTTTCTTTTTCCTTAGTGGCTTGCCTTTCTGCCTTGTCTTGACGGGACCACTTCCTGCTATTGCTATCCGCCCCAACTGACCCTGAGCGCAACTGCTTGGAGCGAAAGCCGAAGACGGCGAACCCCCCCAGCCCTGCTCTCTGTGGCCCCCGACGGTTATTATGGCTGTATCACTGCGAATCATCTCCTTTTACTTCAGTGCCATCTCAAAGGAATCATATGAATTTGCCAATTCAGCGCTCAGCACCGACAGTAGAGGGCGGGGAAGAAAGCTGGAAACGGGGAAAGAAGGGGAGGGGGCAAAGGGTTGCCGTTCCCACCTCAGAAGAAGGCGTCGGCCGGGTTGAGTGCAAGCAGCACGCCCGTGTCTTGCTGCCGCGCACTCATTCCTGCCCGCACACTTAGCCGCGAACTGAGGGAAGCTCGCCCGGAGCGCACGGGGCGGCCGCCGTTCCGCGGCATGGCAGCAACGGACTTGTCGTGGTTGTCGCAACGGCTGAGGGGGGGCGGGACGCGCTGGTGCGCGTGGATGTGGGGCGGGCAGCGGGGCGGGGAGGCGCACGAGCGGTACGAGCGGTACGAAGCGGCGCAGGGCCACCGAGCGATTTGGCCGTGGCACTACAAAGTGCTGCTGGGCCCTGGTGGCCGTTCGGGGCTTGCGGTTGGGGACGGGGGGCAGGCCGTGAGCCTGGACGCGGATGAGAGCCGAGACTGGGACTGGACTTGGTGGGGTGGGCGCCGCGCGGTACATGTGGCGGCAATTGTTTGGGGTCGGATCCCAACAGCTGGGCGAGGCGGTAGGCATCACCCTCGTCGTCAGTCAGGCTTTCGTCGGCTAACTCTGGCAATGACAAGTCCCAGGGGAAGAGCGCGTCCGCCGGACCACCCAAGTACCATTCCCGGTCTATTGGCGACGGCTTGCCCTCCGCCTGCGAGGCGGAGAGATGGGGACAAAAGGAAATCGAGTCGACAAAGGAGACAAGTTTGTCCCCTTGCGGTAGACCTTGGAGCTCAGGAATGTCCCATCCGCGCGCCATCGGCTTGGGGGGCATGTACTCCACCTCGGGCCACTCGGTGGGAGCGGGGTTGAGGCGTACACGTACGGGCGACCGGGTGGGGGATGAGGGCTGCGCTTTGCTAGGAGTGGGCGCAAGAACGGGGGCAGCAAGTTGGGTTCCCTCCTCATCGGGCAACCGGTTGCCCTTCATGTCAAACCTCATGGGCGGGCGCGAGGGCTTGGCTGGGCTGCGGTTCGACTTATCTCCCAGCATGGGCTTGCTGGGAGAGCGTGGGGGCAAGTCAAGTGCCAGTGCGGCACCCACAGCTGGAGCTGCGGTGTCACGGGCCGGCGCGGGTGGCGTGTTAGAACGCACGGGGCGCGCTAGCGGGTCGGGGGAGAAGAGCGCGGTGGGTTGGGGTTGGAACCACAGCTGGCGGGTGCGCTTCGTTGGCGACACGGACCGTCCACGACCACGCCGGGACGGCGAAGAGGTCTGGTTCTCCCGCCCAGGCCGCTGGCTCATGCTGGCAATCGCAGGCGCGTGGGTGGGGGGAAGACCAAGCTCAACGGGCCGAATGCGTTGAGGCTCACAGGCAACGGTGAGGCGCAACGAACGCGCGTGTTGGGTGTCGGCTGGTGTAGGTCGTCGCTCAGCCCATCTCGGCTGGGCACTGGCCGGCTGGAAACGCGTGGATGGTGCCACGTGACCGCAGTCGGTAGGGTTGGACGTGTGGGCCGTTGGACGTTGGACATTGCAACGTTGCAACGTTGAAAGATTGATTTGGCCGCATCAAGCATGTGATGGTCTGCACCCACCTTTTCCTACAACCGGACAGGGAGGCATACAGTAAAGAAGGTTTAGATGGGGGGCAAGGAAGGAGGGAGATGGGTACAACGGTCCTCCGTTGGGCAAGTCAAGTATGCATATGAGGTTTAATGGTCCAAGAGAGATGTGCAGCGCGAGCGACGACAGAAGGCAAGGCAAGGGCGCCAGGTAGATTCCTCATCTTGGTCTTGAGGCGTGTGCGCACTATTATAGACGGGGTCTAGTCCTCCCTCTGGGCGACTATTCTGGTGCGGCAGGAGATGGCGTGCCCAGATTGACGTTGCCAAAGACAGTGACAAAGAGCTGGGGGTGGCGTAGCGACTTGGCCGAGGAGGGGGATGGGAGCCAAGATGAAGTTTGGAAAAGTGCGGCGACTTACTGGAACGAGGGAGATAAAAGTTCGATCATTATAGAAAGTGCACGCGAGCCTTTTGGCGGTGCTGTGGGGGCGAGGAGTGCCTAAACGAAGTGAGACGAGAGGGATTCATGAGGGAGCTGGGAGGTGGAGTTGTCCAAGGAGGAAGAGGCGATGCTGGGGGAATGTGGAGGGACAATGGCGGGATCAGGCATGGGAGAAGCATGGCAAACAGGGGCATGTTGTGCATTGTCCTCCGCCTTCGAATGTCGCCCCAGGTCGTACACCCATCATTTAATTGCATCGATTACATCCTGTAGTCGCAACAGGACCACACAACATCAAACCCTTGAACGAGCTGGACTGGATCTGACAGAGTAATGTGACGAGACCGGAGCAAAGCAAGCCACAGTGAGGGCAAACCCCTTGTCTTCCCAGTCGTGGATTGGAAGGCGCAATGCCGAGAACTGTTGATCTCCAGACCCAGGTTCAGACGTTCAGAACCGTCATAGTAATGCCCCGCTGTGTCTGGAACAAAACGGGGTTCGTCGGATGTACGTTGGGGTTATGCGGATGGGACCCTGACCACATGGCTTAGTTCTTATACCGCTCAAGATAACAGGGAATGACAATGGTTGAATGGATGAATGGTGGAAAGATGACTGGGGGGGTAGATAAATGAAGATGTTGCACACACCTGCATTGCTCCTGCCATGCTTCTAACTGGTATTATTGGACGAGTAGAAACAGCCCTGGCCAGAAGTTAGCAGCTACAGCACCTTACACCACTCGGGTTGCCATTCGCGTTGTGCATTGCACTAGCCTACAATTACCATGACTTGCAACCGTAGGCCGCAGTACTCCACCATTCCGGTCCAACTTGGAGACATGATGGGGAATATGCTAGGCAATGGTGTCAGGCGGACATCTTGCGCCTTTTCCGACTGGGTTCGGAGGTCGTACTCCCCATTTTGAGTAATGTAACGCACCCAGGCTGAACCCCGAAAACACAAAGCCCAATGTCAGTATCAGTACTCCGGCTGCATCATACATCCATCACACAAGAGGGAGCCACATACGTAGTGCTTGGTACCCCGATTTCTCCACAACCTTCAGATAGCGCACCTGGATCCCCGAGACAGTAAAGTACGGGATCTCGAATTTGACACTAATTGGAGTGCGGCGGTCAATCGTGTCCGTTCTTGACACTAGGCAAACCAAAATGAGCCCGCATGAGATACTCCTTCCCGCCGCTCAATTGCTTGATCTTCCACACCATGGCCGACTTTTCTGGCGCATAGCTTACCGACCCAATCGCTGCCTTGAACCGGGGAGAATCCGCATCGTCCGGGACGGGAATGATAATCTCGACATTATTGGCAGTAGAGCGACGCTTGAATTGTGCCTTAACCTTGACCATAAATTCGATCCTGCTACCCGTGCCGCTCCACCATCGTTTCCCCCAGATAAGGGGTTTGACCTGTGTCGAAAGACGGTAGGACATGAGCTCAAATTCCCCGTCGGGCGGGATGAAGCTGATGGTACGATCGTTCTCGAAACGAGAGAGACGAACGCATTGGTGGAACTTGACATCCTCCATCTCCACCGCCTTCCCCTTGCTGTCCTTCCGGTTGACTCGAACATAGCCTTGTCGTTCAACCCCAATCGCAGCTCGGGCATGCCGCTCAGGTAGCACTTCATTTTGACCGCCCCTAATATTTCAGAACGAACGACGTTGCCATTGGCATTGACCAGCAAGTTGACCGATTCCACCACATCGAGGAAGACCTCGTTCTTACGGTACCGAATACCTTCCGACCGCCACGAGACTGCATTGGTCAAAGCAATAGGTGGGCGAGCTTGGACTTCGAGCTGGTGGGATTCTTGGGTAATGTACTCCTGAAGGATCTTGGACTCGGTAGTCTGAGGGAAGCCAAAGTCCATCATCTCGTCCAGCAGCTCATAGATCACGACAAAGTTGTCACGGATCGACTCTTCCTCCAATTCCTTAAAGTATTCCTCCAACACCGAGGCCAGCTTATGCAGGAACACAAGGATCTCCGTCGCATTGGAGTTCCTCCGGGACAGAGCAAGCACTGGCAGCTCTCTGGTCAGTATCAAGTGCCAATAGAGAGAGGAGAAACGTACAGTAGAGGTTGTTGTGGCGGATAAACATGTAGTTGATACCCTCGTTGCTAAAGCAGGGGGGGACGGTGCTGCCGCCGGCCTCGTCCTCGAGCTCGAGGAGCAAGGGGAGGAACTTGTCGATGGCCGAGGTGGAGACATCGTCGCGATAGGAGCGCTGGATGAGGGACTTGCCCTTGATGTCGACGATGGCGACGATGGAGGCCATGGCGCAGAGCGGCGCGTGGCGGGGCGGGATAGAGAGGAGGCGGGGCGGGGTGGATGCGATGGCCAGCAGCCAAGAATGCGGCGTTGCGCGCCAAGAGCGAATCGATGGCGATGGGCGATGCGCCTCACCGATGAGTCCCATCGGTGAGAGCAGCGCTGAGCGCGAGCCGCCAGCCCCGACAGGCGACACACTGCCCCTGTGCGGTGTGTGGATCTGCTGACCTCAGCCGCTCCACGTTGCCCGGCGGGGCTTTGCACATTTCAAATGCCCCTCGTCTGCCCCCGCTTTCTCGCAGGGCGGAATGCGCGCAGGGCGGAATGGTAATTTTTTCGACGCTGTGGCCGCTCGTTTACTCGACAGGGACCGCACCTCCTGCGGCACCACGCAGGACAGCCACACCAGCAGAATGGGCAAGAAGAGCACCAAGGAGAGCACCAAGGAGAGCCGCAAGGAGAGCACCAAGACCACCAGCTCATCCAAGAAGCCGAACGCTTCGCTTCCTGCTCCCGTGCAGGTCACATCCTTTGTCGCCGTCCCCCTGCGGATGAACGCGGTCGATGGCCGCTCCTCGGTCCACTACCTCTACGTCCGCGCCCATGAAGCATCTCCTGCCGACTTGCAGGCCAAACGTGCTGGCAAGCAGACCCTCCCTCCCGAACGCACTCTGTTTGTGGTAAATCTGCCAGTCGATGCCACGCCACTCCACCTCAAGACCCTCTTCCTCTCGGCTGGGGCGGTGGAGCGTGTACGCTTCCCAAGGACCCGCGCCACCGACCAGGCCCCTCCCCCCTCGCTCGAGGCCGAGGAGGAAGATGGCGACGTCCGTGCTGCTCTGAACGAGAATGGAGGAGCAATCCCAAGGCCCCCTTGCTGACCTTCCACCTGAGGTGCCTCTGCCACCCCTCGATGCGAGGGTGCCCCTGACCGGCTCGCAGCAGGCTACGCTCCGCTGCTGAACTCCGGCTCATCGGCCCACGTGGTGTTTGTAGAGGCGCCAGTACGGGATCGCGCCATGGAGATGGCCAGTCGGGCAGGCTGAGCCAAATTGGCTGGCCGAATCCGTTTGCTGGACTGGAGGTACGGAGGAAAGAGGAGGATGCCCCGTTTTCCCACACAGGCCAACGTCGTCGCAGTACCAAGCCCCTCACCGCATCCCAGGCTGCCGCCGAGGCCGGCCTGACCGCTCCTCCCACCGGACTTAACTACCTCCTGCAAGGGTATCGCCGAGAACGCCCGCCTCTACCTACGGTACGGGCCTATGCCGACGCTGCCGTGCTCCGACACGAGTTCCTCCGCTCCCATCCTGCCGCCGCTGAGGCGCTGGAGGAACTGCGTGGGCAAGTCAAGCGTTCCAAACGCCAGGGCATCAAGGCTGTGGCGCGGGGTCCGAATGGCGAGTTGCTCGACGAGGATGGTTTTATTATTGTCGAGTCTGGCGTACCGCTGGAGCCCAAAAAGGGCAGTGCGGCCCGGAAGCGTGCCGCTGCGGCACTCGAGGCGCAGAACAGAAGAAGAAGAAGCCCGAATTGGAGGGATTCTACAAGTTCCAGCGAACCGAGAAGAAGCGGGACGAATTGGCTGCGCTACGGGAGCAGTTCAAGAAGGATACAGAGAAAGTCGCTCAGCTCAAGAGACTCGCCGCTTCAGGCCGTACTGAGCGATCCGGGGCAGTTGGCGTGGCAGCCAGAAGAATACTATTCTGGTCGAGTAAAGAACATTTTTCATTGTGTACTAGAAGAGGGTGAAGGAGATGGAGCATGTAATTAACCACAGGCAGTGCAACGCAAAAAGGTGTGGGTAGGTAAAAAGGGTGTCTAGCCCTTGGCGGCCGTCTCCTTGATATCCTTGGACTCGGCTGGGGTGAAGTTCAAAGAGATGGAGTTGACACAATGGCGTTCATCGGTGGGCGTACTGAAACCCTCACCTTCAAACACATGGCCCAGATGACCGCCACAGTTGTGGCAGGTAATCTCAATCCGCTTCATGTTCAAACTATAGTCCACGTGCCGGTCAATCGCTCCAGGGATGGCGTCAAAGAAGCGGGCCATCCACAGCCAGAGTTGAACTTGGTCGTCGACTTGTACAACGGGGTGTGGCAACCGGCACAAGTGTAGATCCCGTCTTCGTAAAAGTGATCGTAGGCGCCGGTTCCCGGGCGTTCGTGCCTTTTTCCCGGAGAATGCGAAACTGGGCCGGACTAAGCTGGGCGCGCCACTCGCTCTCGCTCTTGCCTTTGGGAAACTGGGACTGGTTGCTGAGCTGTCTGCCACCTGAGGGGTAGAGGATGTGCCCTGGAACAGCTGCCGGAAGGAAAAGTGGGGAGTCGTGGTGGTTGTCAAGCAGCGTCGGGTGCGGCAAGGGAAGCGGCAGGAGGAGAGTCTGGCGCTGATGGGGAAGCAATGAAAGACGAAAGCAGCAGTTGGAATAGGGAGGAGACTGCGTTGCATCGGCTTTGGGCGTTGATGTGTTGAATGTGGCCGGCCTGCGCCCCCAGGGTCACTGTGCGCAAGAGGAGTTGGACGTTGAGAAATGAGTGGCGGCGAAGAAACGTGATACGACGAGATGACGTCCGCGTGTGAACAAATAAATAACCTGGGTTAGGTAACACCGCTAATGCCGCCACGCAGCCTCGCCTCGCTTGACCGGACCACCACTGCCTTCTTCTACTTTTGGCTCTTGGACGTGGCTGGCATGCCGCGTGCCGCTCGGAGCACTGCGAACGACGCGGCGCCTGAATCCTCACAGCCGGCACCTATCCCTTTGCCCCAGAGATACGTCCGCGCGCGCGCTTTTGTCCCAACCGATGCCAGTGCCGAGCTGCGACACGGGCGTGGTACAGCCACAGGGACGCGGATCGGAGTGCGCTGCGGTCCAAGTACATCATTATGGGCTTTATTTCCTCTGGAACGTATGGTAAGGTATACAAGGCCAAACTGCGCAACCCCGGGGAAGACGAGGCCGAGGCGCTCTATGCGATCAAGAAGTTCAAGCCTGAAAAAGAAGGCGAACGGACCTACGTTGGGCTGAGCCAATCGGCCATGCGCGAAATTGCCCTTTGTCGGGAGCTGCGGCACGAGAACCTGGTGGGTATGCGCGAGGTCATCCTCGAAGGCGCTGCGGTCCATCTTGTGTTTACGTATGCGGAGCACGACCTTCTCCAGATCATCCACTACCACGCTACTGTACTCCGTGCCCCCATTCCCATCCGCACTGTTAAGAGCATCATGTACCAGATACTCCAGGGGGTCGCTTACCTCCATGCAAACTGGGTTTTGCATCGTGACCTCAAGCCGGCCAACGTGCTGGTCACTGCTGACGGCAGGGTCAAAATTGGAGACTTGGGTCTGGCCCGGATTTGCTACCAGCCTCTAACTGCGCTCTATGCGGCAGACAAGGTGGTCGTGACAATCTACTACCGCTCCCCTGAACTGTTATTGGGTACTCGACATTACAACTCCGGCCATTGATGTGTGGTCAGTGGGATGCATATTGGGAGAACTGGTGGCGCTACGCCCCATGTTCAAGGGCGAGGAGGCTAAGATGGATCCCAAGACAAAGGCTGTGCCGTTCCAAAAGGACCAACTGGACCGCATCACCGAAGTCCTCGGCCCCTTTACCAAGGAGGAGTGGCCCATGTTTGAAGCGATGCCAGATGCGCGGATTTGGCAGCTCATGCGGGACGCAAGATGGGGGGGGATAGCGTGTCCAGCGGGAAACGGCTAGCAATGTGGTTTGGCAGTCGTGTCCGCGGGTCCTACAGAAACGTGCCTGCCGCCGCCTTGGCCGCTGCGCTGGATGGGGTGCGGCTGCTGGAGGCACTGCTTATTTACGATCCCCTGCGGAGGGTCACCGCGGAGCAAGCGTTGCTCTATTCTTGGTTCACCGAGCCTCCCGAAGCTGAGGAAAATTCGTTCGAGCTAGGAAGGAAATACCCGGTGCGTCGACTGCAAGTGGACGAGTCGGACGTCAAGATGGCAGCTGAGGCCGTACCCGACAACACATCCTCGGCCCCAAAACAGGCTTCAGGAGCGATGGACATGTCCGAGGCTGCTTCCCTTATAGCTACCGCCACCGCCGCTCTGTTTGATCCTCCTGCCACATTCCCCACTCCGCATCTGCCCAGCCCCGTCACACGACCTGAGTCCTTGGATCTTACCCAGAGCAGCGATGACGATGAGCCACTTTTGGCCTCCTTGCCGGCCAAACGGAGGCGAGTGTAGAGCCATGTATTGCATCTAACCTGTGTACCATTGATTGGCTGGAGCAAAAGTAGACATCGACCATGACCCGGGCGCAACAGGGCCTCAGTCCATTGGGGCTACGGTCACTCCATGATGAACAACGATCGATTCGCTAAGGAGGGATTGTCCCTCCGATCTCTAGTAGCGGTATGAGCTTCCCCAAGAGAGAGCCCATGATCCCTGGCGGCGTGGTGGGCACGGCCATCATCGTGTGCTCGTCGGGTGCCTTTCGGTTTATTAGTAGAGCACTCAGCAGGGAAGTATCGCCATTCCCATAGCTAACGCTGAAATGACGGCAATCAGTGACGGTGCGTTGGATGATGCCTTGCAGGCTTGCAATGGGATTTCGTGGCCAAAACTCTTGGACGTGGCGCCCCTCTCACATGACCGGCTACGGTCACACTATTATCAATCGATCTTGTTGGTCCGTCCTCGTTTTGTTAGTATAACCCCCCCGACCCACGCGCCATCGACAAGCGCACTCATCTCATTGGCTCCCTGAGCGTACCAATTCGGCCGTATATCCAGTGGGCCAAAACATTTCGGTTGCGCACAATTGGCGAGAGCATCGACGTTACGCCAACCCTCTTGTGCGCTCAAGTGACGCGCGGCGGTGACATTGTTTGACGATTCCCGTGCAAGCAAGAGAGAGGTAATGATAGGAAAGGATGCCGAGATATAAATACGATCGCGCTTTGAGATGAAATAGTTTTGGATCCCAGCTATTCTCTGCTGAGATCATTTGCTCTCAGCATGGTTGCGGCGATACAGTTTCCCTCCCGACCCCATTTGTTGGGTTACATCCATAACAGACTGGTGCGGGCACAAGCAACTCTCCGCACTGTACAGTGTTCGCATCTGTTGCCGTAAGTCGCGCACCCACCCAACAATTAATAGGTGATTGAATGTATAAGGAAGGTATATATACGAGAGCTGAGGTGGCGAAAGCCCACATTCATATCGAGACTACAGGAAAGCCAACAAAACTCAGAATCAGATAGACATAGGCAGAGATCAGGGGGAATACAGGGATCGGTATATGAGGGTGTTAGGGAAAATGGGTGAGAAACCGTGATAAAAGGAACTTTAGACCCAGTCCATAAAAAGGTAGGTGGGACAGAAGAAAGTGCCATCAATCAGCCGTCGCATCGAGGCACGACGTCCAGCATCACCGGATCCTCTTCGGCCCGGAGTAGAGTTCCAACAGTGGGCGTAGGCGTCTTGAAGCGGGGAGGGGAACCCGGGTAGTGCGCTTGCGCTCCACCGGCTCGTCACCAAAACAGCGACATATTTCTGCGGGTGCTGCTGCGCTGCAAATGGCCTATCAACGGTGCTCCCAATGCACCCGTCTTCTTGAGGATGTGACGAATCTGCTGAGGGTGGCGCTCGGTCCGATTCTTGTCGGTCAGCTGGGGAGGAGGGAGAGCTGCATACGGACCAGTGTTAGCTTGGAAGGCAGGCTCAGGTATACAAATGTATGAGCCACCTTGGGATAGGCGGGGGGGGGGAAGCGTCTGGAGAATGGGCAGCAGACCGCGGTTGTTAGTGTCATCCATATCCATCTTCTTCGGATCATTTCCGAGGAAGGGAAGTAAACCTGGTAGTAAGACCTGAACGAAGTGGAAACGAAGCTATAAGTTCCTGGCGAGCAGTCATACACTTTCTTTTGGTACCGAGACCCAGGGGGGAGAGGGTGGGCTGGGCGAGATGCTCTCTGGTGTTGTGGCCGTGGACTAGGAGGGAGGAGGACCCAAGGGCGGTGGGACAGATTACAGCCTGTTCAGCTACAGCCACATACAAGCGGCTGTTCTTCGGAGGACTAGCGCACCTTCCAGTCAATCCGAAAGATCCACACAGTGTCACGTCGGGGCGACGATTATAGTCACTTTGCACAGCCACCTCCACTTCCTTAAATGATCGTCGCTCTCGCTTCTCGGCTTCTCTTCCTATCACTACTCAGGTCTATCTTTCGCTATAGCAACTCGGATTCTCGGCCTATCTATAGAAAACCCACAACAAAAATCTTTCTTCTCTGCTCGCGCTCGTCAAAAATCCAAAACACTACACATAATGCTTTCGACTCGCTTTCTCGCCTCGTTCTCTTCTCGGCCCGCTTTGTCCTTGACCGTCGCCTCGCCTTGACTTTCTGCCTTTGACTCGTTCCCTTTTGAGCTGTAAACTTGTTGGCTTTTCTTTCTTCCCCTTCTTCTTCTCGTAAAAACCTGCCTGCTCTGGATCCAAGTGTAATGGCCTAAGCCGCTACCATTCCTCTCTTTCCCTTCATCCTTCTTCTAGGCAAACTCCACTCTAGAGAACGACCTTTCGGATCAGCCGCTGCCCTCCCTTCACATCGGGACTCCCCGCTTTCTCGTGCGGCCCCCAATGGCAACCTCCTTATGACGGAACGCTGAAATTCAGCAGTCTGCCCGACAGAACAGTAACAACTACTCCCTTCTACGTTCACGCCAGTGTTCCTTGGAATTTGGAAAACACGTCCAGTCCTCCGTGTGTATCGTCCCCGATGGGCGAGGTCTTGCCTGCAGTGGGAAGCCAGCAACCCCGTACACACACAGCGCAGAGGAGCACCACAACGAAGAAATGCAGAGGAGGGATGCAATGCTGAGGAAGAGGAACTTTAGCTCTGCGGTAGTGCCGGTGCTGTGCTCAGGGACGAGCAGGTCATACGAGGTGGGGATAAGGACATTGAATATTGATTACCACTCTCGATCGAGGTGTATAGTGAGAGAAAAGGCGAGTGCAGCGGCATACACTGACCGATGTTGCACGGTTTTTGTCAGTCGGGTCATCGACCTGTAGCAGCGCACGAAGTACGAGCGCTGAGCCGCTGAGCACGGAGCCACTCCTGCCACTCCAGCCGGCGGGATCCTAGGCCTAGTATTCGAGCCAGGCGGCGTTGGTGGCCGCTCGGGTTCGCTGCACATCATCCTTCTTCTGTTGCGTGTGCCGGCCGGCCGTTGGCTCCCGCGAACAGCTCGCGCCGATCATTTGGACACTGGCGCGCTGGCGCTCGCTGCGGTCCTGCCCCCTGGGGACACTGCCCCACGCCTGGCATGTGGCATGCGATGTACAGGCGGAGTCGGTAACCGGCGGCCAATCATGTGAATGATGATCATCGTGTACGCAGAGTCCGTGGGGGTATCATATTCAGGAACCGAAGAATCCGAAGCAGTCGGTCTTCTGTGCAGGGCAGATGCGCATGCCGCGGTCCAGAGAGGCCAGGGAAGCTGCCATGGTGCATGAAATAGGGAACGCAGCGATAGTGACAGAGGTTGGATGGAAAACTGGATGTGGTAGCGCGCAGCGCGCATTAGCGTGGTGTTGACCAGAAGGGGTCAATATTCAATTGGCCAGCCCACCTCCGAGGTCACCGGTCACCCTCTGACCCTCTTATACATCCGAGCACAACGCCAGTATCCCTATCCTTTGACTTGTACCATTCCTCCCTCTTATCTTCTTCTCAGATCTGAGAGATCTACATCCGTATGTATTGGCCACTTACTCGGTTACTCAGTCTTCAAAAGCTTCAATACCAGTACCCTCGTCGCCTTGCGATCAGCGTCCGCAGGTGCGGTTCTGGCTGACACCGATGATGGATGGCCTGCGATGGTCTATGGTCGTTGCATATGATGTTGCGATGGTCTCATCGTGCCATTAATGATAGGGCAATGCCGATCCTTGGACTGGATTGGCAATCGGCGGCTGCACGTGCCATTCCATATGCATGGACCACGAATCAGATGTCTGCTCAGAATCTCAGACTGACTGCTCTCAGAAGCGCGATGGGCGCGATGAGCGCGCTGAGCCTGATCGATGAGCGATCGATGGGCCATTTTGAGGCTTGAAGCTTGAAGCTTGAAGAGCTTGAAGCTTGAAGAGCGCGAAGCTTGAAGCTTGTTGTGTACGTGTTGAGTTGAGCTTGAGCTGAGCCTCAGACCGCGCTAGTCACGAGTCAGGGTCGGTAGTCACCAACTTCACCTACGCCCAGAGGCGCATCGGCATGGCATGATGGACAGATCGGCGCCGAGGGAGCTAGACCGCGCAGGCTGGAAGAGGCGCACGCGCGCATTTCGGTGTGGATGCCAGGGCGCTGGAGGCAGGGGGCCTGTGCCTTCGATAGGACGTCTGACATGTGCCATGGACATGCGGCATGCTGACATGTGACCGTCCCATGTCACGCGTCACGTGCCATGTGTCGCACTCGACAGGGGGCTGACAGTGGACTGGGGCGACAATCGACAAGTGGTATCGAGCCCAGCCGAGAGCGGCGGGTGGCCAATGCATTGTTGGTGCGGATGGGTTTCGGGGGGCACCGCGAGGGCGCCTGCATGGGCGGGGATTGACATGTGACAGCTCGGTGTCACATGTCATGCCACCGCAGCTCTGGTGCCACATGGACAGGCCATCAGGCGCCGTGCGAGCATTTGTGATGCATGAGAGGGGATGCATGATGCGCGATCAGCGATGGACCCGTGCTGACTGCATGATCTGCGACACTGGCCAGGTGCTGGCGGGTGCGCAGGTGCGCTCTGGGCGCCCGGCAGGCAGCGCATCAGCCATGCCGCGCCACTGCTGCCGACTGCCGCCCCCTGCGGCACGCCGGCAGCGGTCGGCAGCGCCAGGGCGCGTGGCCTGCCGTGTGCGGCTGGTGCTGGCTCAGCCGGGGGCCAGAGCCAGGCCGACAGCCTAGCCCTTCCCTCCCAGCCTCAGGCACCTTCCTGCCCAAGCAACCAACCCCTTCGCAGCACACTGACCGCGCCCATCGCTGCCGTAGCGCAGCGCAGTGCCTCGGCCCACTGGCCTCAGACCAGTCCCCACGACTCGGCTCGCCCAACCTGGCCGCGCTTCCAAGGGGCATAACATCCATCCCTCCCTCTACTCCACTCCGCCCCGCCCGCCCAAGCCGCGCCTTTCTTGCCCCACACCACCTCCTGCTTCGTCCTCCCCTTTCTCCTCTTGTCTTTCGTTACGATGCACGTCACTGGCGGCCCTTGTTACTGCTGCCCTTGCTGCGGCCGGTACCGCCTCGGCCCGGGGGCTTGCTTTCCACCCAACAACCCTGCTGCCACCCCGTTTCCGCCGCGCCGCCTCCAAGTCCTCCTCGTCCGTCAGTATCGTGACGACGATGCCACTTCCCTCCAGTGCCACCGCATCGAGCAGTGCTGCGTCTGGTCCACCGTCGACCCCAAACCTTTCACCTACGGCACTCCTAGCAACACCTACTGGGGTGTCCAGGGCCGCGGCAAGAACGGCCCAACCAACCCCACCCAGCCGACGCTTAACACGCCTGTCAACCAGTCCTCGGATGCCCGCCTGCCACCATCAATGGCGTGGACGACTGGTGCACCTTTGGTCCTGCGCCCCTCAACAACACTCAATCCATGGGCTTCCTCGAGGCCACCACGGTTGCCTATTGCACCAAGCCTCGCAACAATGCGCGCTGTGATTGTATGTGTTTCCTACCTCTTCTTCTCCTGGCTGTTAGCGCCAAGCTGACTTTTCTCCTCTTTGGCCAGCCGGACGGGACGGTGACAGCAGTGCAGTTTGTCAAGACGCCCCTCTACATTCAGCTGTACGCGCGGGTGACTTTACCAAGATCAACATGGCCCTGGTGACATGGGTGGCGAGCTTGACCCGCACGGTGCGACCAACATGGGCAACCCCGTGGGCGGCAATGTCACCTCGAACATTGTGGATGGCAAGACGGATGTTCTACGAAGAGTGGATGAACTACATCTCCGTTTCGGAAATGTGCTTCCGAGTGTGCATTGCCGGTTCGGACGAAGCGACGCCGTCGGTCGAGTGCCAGCACACGCTGGACGAGATGGGATGCGGATTTGTCATGGCTCAGACCTACATTTCCAACGGCACGTTGAGTCGTGCGAATCCGACTCGGCGTACCCGCCCGGTCTCTACCCGCAGCCCGATGGGTCGACGTCGACGTTCCAGCAGTACTTCTCTGGCGTCTACACTGTTGGTGCCACGGCCTACTCGTTCCAGAACGCCCAGTCAGACCAGGTGACTCCCTCGGCGCCATACTCGTACCCTACTGCCAGCTCCTGCACGGCCATTGCGACGATCAGCAACGGCTTGAAGGGTATTGACTACGTTGCTCCCCCTGTCACCTCGACCAGCTCCTCCGTTGTGGCCAGCAGCACTTCTGCCGCCGCCAGCGCCGGGTCCAATGCTCATTCGAGCGCAGCAGCAGCCAGCCCCAGCTCTGCGGCCGGGTCGAGCTCTACGACCTCCCACTCCCCCGCCGCCGGGATCAAGTCGTTGCTTGCCCAAGGGTTGACTCTCCGTCGCCTTCTTGCTGGGGCAGCTCTGCTCTAACCCCTTCCTCCTACCCCCCCACTACTTCCTTCCCCCTACTCTTTTCCCCACATTCGTTTAACCCTCCAGCAAGGCGAAAGTGCCAATGATACCGTTCTCACTTCCTTATTTCTCTCACTGCTATTCATGTGCCGCCAGCTATCCATGTATCTGCTTCGTCCAGAACATGGCTTGGTGTCTTTCCTATCCCCTTTTTTACGGCGCTGCTCTGAGACTTCCCCTTCCACCTGGTGTCACGGACGGATTCCATTTCTCATCATCCATTTGGATTCCCCTCGTTTGCTTGCCCTGATCGCCCACTCGTTTCTTATAAATGTATTGGAACATCAGCTGTTTGGGGAAGCGAATGCGGGTAGACAGGCGGTCTGTTGGTTCGATTTTTGTCGTTTGGCAGAAAAATTCTAGTTCTCTGATCGATCGACTTGATCTGCCGGGAAGGATTGTTCGTCCAGCCATTGGCGCTGATGCTGAGGAACTGCCATGACATGTTCTCAACCTACAAGAACAGTGCCTCACCGGTAAAGTACGCTTCTTGCCAAACAGGGAGGGAAATGTGAAGGTGCCATGAGTCTTGGTGGAGGGTCCTTCATCGATGAACGGGAACGTTCACCATAAGCAGCGACTTGCGCCAATCAACATCTCATCCGTGGTTGTTCACGCTGCTAGTATGCACGTAACAGACAGAGGTTGTCGGAGACATCACAAGGGTACATGACGGGAGTCGACGCCCGTGGCAACACACACATCCTACTGTTGAAAAGCCATATAGATACACATCTCAGCTTCATATGGCTGTGGGCCAAAGCACCCCCTTTGCTCCAATATATATCAAGCTCGCCCAGACACAGCTTTGTTTGGGGCTGTCTGCTGTTATCATGCTAACCCATCAGGGCACCCGTGGGAATCGCCAGTACGCCACAACCGTCTCGTTCCCCCCAATCCTTTCCAAGGTGGATGCAGCGCGCGGGTATACGATGGCGCCCCACCACCCAACACAAAGAGACAGACAGAAGTGGGTCTCAAATAAGTCAGACAAAGCGTCAAGCCAGGAAAGGTGAGCGCAAAGTGAAAGGGGGGTATTATATACCGGTGAAATTCAGCGCTGGGCGCCAGCCGTTCAGGTCGGTTAGTGTTTGGTGTGCACCCAATCGTCAGCAGGATTAACTCGTGGGTATTTTATTCAAGCTGCTATTCAAAAAGCCGGCGGCAACAGTTCACATTTTTGCATTTGCCAGGACAAGAACAGACAGGGTTGGGAGTGGGAGGTGAACCTGGCCTTGGTTTCGGTCAACCGGAGGCACTCGGCTGCAGGCATAGAGGAGAGCCAGGTATAGTTATTGTGAAGTGAAGTGCCAGCCAAGACTTGTCGAAGTGGCGGCGGCTGAGGAAGTAAGCGGGATACGACCGACTCATTTCAGTAAGCGCATCCCGCGGCCCGCAGCCCAGCCTCTTGGCGAGCTGAGTGCGCTGAGCACACCGGACATAAAATGTTTGCTCAACCCTACCGCGCAGGGAAAGTGGACCACGGCGAGATGGGTGCGGGGGAAAGGGGTATGGAATGGTGGACTATCACTCGCGTCAGAAGCACGGCCATCTAGGTGGTTTGCGTGGGTGGGTCCCCAGCGGGGGACGCGTGGGTAGCATCTTGGGCGTGGCCGCCGGCGTAGCCCAAGCGTTACTCGACTCGCAGCGGAAGGGGGGCTTCGGCGGCGCAACGGGGCAACTGCCAAGACCTGAAAGCATCCTCGACTGTAAAGTCCGAGGCAGACGGGCCGCACACTGCCCCCCTGCCGCAGTGCCACTTGGGCTCGGCGTCTCCTGGGGAATATTTACTGCTAACCGGTGACCGCTGGCCTGGGCACGCCGTGGCCCGCCAAGGCCGGGCGAGGCGGCGAGGACGAGTGTGCGTGTGTGCCCACCACCCGCTCGCTCCTGCCCCCATGGACACGCCTCCGCACCAGCAGCAGCCGCCCGCGCCGCTGCTCCACACGCCGCCCAGCCTGCGCTCCATCCCCCCGCGCCCTTCCCGCCGCCGCCGCTGCTGCTGCCTCCGGCCCTGCCCTGCCCTTTCCCCTCGACGCGTCCGCCGCCTCTGCCAGCGGGTATCCTGCCCCGCCACCCGCCTCCATCCCATCCCACTCCTTCCTGTCCTACCCGCCCGCCTCCTCGGCCCGCACCCTCTTTCCCGCCGGCCAGGGCGCGCCTCCATCCCTGCCAGCGCCTCTCGCTCCCCCGCTGCTCCCGCCACTAGCACCTGCACCCGCCTCCACCGCCTCCTTCTCCTCTTCCGCCCCCCCATCGCCCCGCTGCCCCTCCACCCGCCCCCCCACTTGCTTCGGCCCTCTCCACGTCTGCGACAGGCAAGCGCCGTCGCCCCACCCAGTCCGCGTCGAACCAAGCTGGCACCCCACCTGCTCTTCGTAATCGTGTGGCCACCCCGCCCGAATCGTTCGGCAACGACGACAAGGTCCCCGGGCCTAATAGCTTCCCCCTCCGCCCTTCTGCTTGCAGCAACTGCCGCCGACGGAAGCTCAAGTGTGACAAGAAAATCCCTTGTTCTGCCTGTGTCAACCGCAATGAGGCTCGCCAATGTGCGCTGGAAGAGGGCGTGGTCTTGCCGTATGTCCTCCCCTCCTCCCCCTTAAATTTAGACGGGTGTGCTGATCCTCCTTTGACGTTTGGCAGTGAACCAAGCACTTCACAAAGCTCACTTCAGGATCGACTAGAGAAACTCGAGACCCTGTTGATCCGAATCTCGGATAAGGTGATGACGCAGGAAAACGACCACCATCCACCTAGGACGCCTCACACGGAATGCACCCCTGCCTCTGTCCCTGATGACCTATCCCGCTCGGCCCCTAGCCCACAGGGTGCATCCCCGCCCCCAAGGAGGAAATTGGATACCAAGGCGCAAGCTTTGATCACCCTCATCCGCTCTGATACCAGTGCGGCCGCGTCGACTCAGGCCCGGTCCAAGATCCTTCGTGAGGTGCTCGACCTGTACCCCGATGCAGAAGCGGTGCGGACGTGCTGCTCTGTTTACGTGCGTCCTTGCGTCCTCTTCTCCCTTTTGTTTCTGGCGTATCCGCAGGGCTGACTGACGATGTGCTGTTTTAGTTCAAGGAGGCCGATGCCTTGCTGCCCGTGGTGAACGAGACCAAATTCTGGCGCCAATTCTCCAAGCACGAGGCTTTATTCGCACTTGCCGCGAAGGCAATGTGGAGTGGAGCGAGTCGATCCGGGCCGAGACGACGTTTTTAGCGTTGGTCTTGGCAGTGATGGTGGTGGGCTTGATCCACTCGTTCGATGTGCAGCTGTTTCGTCAATTTCGCCAACGCTACGAGACGCCCATCCCGAAATTTCTCATGCTGACCTTCCGTTTGCTGTGTGTGTTGGACCACCACGAACGGCCGACGCTGGACACGATCCGCATCGGCTTGGTTACGTATCAAGTCTTATTCCAGTCGTGCGCCTCTTGGACCCCCAATATCTTCACCTCTGTCCTAACCCAGGACGCACTGGCAGCGGGCCTGGAACGGGACCCTCCCCCAGGCTGTGCCAACGATGTGCTGATGGACCGGATGAATCTGTGGGTAAGTGTGGTGCTGTTGGAATGCTTTAGTTCGATCAAGATTGGCCGTGCGCCCATCATCAACTGCGACAACCGAGTGGCAGCTACGCCTTCCTTTCTCTATTCCCAGAGTAGCTGGGACGAAGCGAGCATGGATGGACCTTGGTCTTACCTGCACAAGTACCGTTTCGAGCTGGTACGGATCGCGATGGCCTCGACCCGTCGCGATGCGATGGGGGAGGAGGAATCGTTTGAATATACCTTGGCGCTACAAAAACGGCTGGACGACTTGGTTGATGTGATACCGCTGCGACTCAAGGAGGCGCTGGAGGAACCTTTCAATGAGGGCCGTCGCCTCGTTTCGGTCTTAATCATTGCTCGCTCGATGCACTCTTGGTTGCAGGTGTTCCTGCATGGACGTCACTATTCGCGTGGTTGGACCGATCCCAAGTTCGCCATCTGTCGCCGCACCTATTTCCAAGCCGCCCTGTCCTTCATCTCTACGTTATGGAGTACTGGACCGACTTGGTCCATCGCATCCATCTCAGCCCTGCCGATTTACAGTCCGACACGTGGGCCGACGCGGCGCCTGGCATCATGTTCCGCATTTCGCCCCTGTCTCGAACTGCCTTTACCCTCCTAACCCAGTTGGAGCGGCACACGCGCATCGCGAGCGCCTGCCCTCACATGGTCTCCGACGAGGAACGCGCCAAGCAACCCCAACTCGTCCGCTTGACGGCCGAGATGAACCAACTCCGAACCGATTTTGGGGTTCTCTTCTCGTTTGACGAGACAGACATTACCGGTGCGCCCTCCAACGCGGAGGCCCCAGGAAATCTTCTGGTGCCGATCCCGGTCCTGGGGCCTTCCGACGGCCCCAACGCGGACGCGGGGGGAGGTGGTATGGAGGCCGAACGACCGCAGGTCGACGCAAATTTGAACACCTCCTTGTTCCCCGTTGACCCTACCGCCACCACTGCGCCCATGGTCCCCCCAGAGTTGGAAGAGCTCCTGCAAGTTCCCGAGGTGCAACCAATGTTTGGCAGTGGCGGGCCGTACGACAGCTCCACTGGGTTGCCCATCACATTTGAAGACCTGCTGGTCACGTTCAACTCAATCTCCTAGGCCGATTGAAGTTGGAAGCGTTGCTGAAGCCTGAAGCTTGAAGCTTGAAGCCTGATGTTTGCCTGTACCAAGTTCTGTTGTTTTTGTCCTCCGCCTGTATGTGCGTTGCGTTGCATTCCCATTCCCATTCGCTGTTTCCTTGGTTCTTCCTGCGCGGAGAATCGACTCCACTGCATTCCATTCGACATCTGGCTTGCGCCACTCAACGTCTCAATATCTATCGCTGTTGGTGCGGCGTAGCGGGTTGCTAGCTTCATGCCCATAGATAGGATGGATTGGGGAGAGGGAGAATGTAGAGACGGGTGATGGGACAGGGGGAACCGGTAAAGGGAGAGAGGGTTACATGAGGGGCCAATGCAACTAGCTAGCTGCCGTGGCGACCCAGCGCGGTGAGCACCTGGTCAGTGTCTCCAAACGCTGTTTTACAATAGGCCCGACGCGGGACATTCCCGGGCCCCGGCGGCACCCATTCTGCTTCCCCATCGAATGCACGCTGTGCGCACCGTCCAGCAGACGATAGACGGCTGCCTGGTCTGAGAGAGGATACGCCGTAGTTAGGGTGAATGACACAGACGTAGCTCGCATGTGGGCCTATCGAAACCACCCAATGCACATCCAAGTGGGCGACGAAGCCAACGATATATAACAAGACGAAGGGTTTCTCAGATCCAGCCGCACTGGTAGAATCAGGATGGACAATGGCGGCGTCACGCTCAGCTCAACATGCTGAAGCCTGAGGTCAGGAGGCCTGAAGCTTGAAGCGGAAAGACCTGAATTGGGCGCTGAACGTCTGAACGTACCCTAGGCCCTACTAGGATTCACGCGGTCCCGATAGCAATCGAATTCAATCGTCATCAAAGCTCCCGACGAGTCGAAAGTCACTTCACCTTCACCTTGGCCCTCACCTTCCCCCTCCGCTTCCCCATTACCATCACCTTCGTATTCGCCATCCTTCGGCTCGGCTTCCCCCTCGTCGCGCGGGTTCCAAGCCAGCATCCAGCTCGGCAGCAAAATCGTCAATGTCCGAATCGTCCGAGCCATCCGACTGGCCGACCGCCCTTCCTCCACCGCGACGGGAGCCGGGTCCTGTTGGCCAGGCAAGCTGAGGCCCAAGCCCAACCCCACACCTGTGGCGGCAGGCGTAGTAGTGGCACCCGGCGCCGCCTTGGTCTTGGGCTTGGCCTTGGGTTTGGCCTTGGTGAGTCTGGCCGGCTTTGGGTGGTTTGGGTTTAGGTTGGGTTTGGGTTTGGGTTTGGGTTTGGGCTTGGATTTGGGTGGGGGAGGCGCCGCATTGTCGGTTGCGGTGTCCGTACGGGTGGGGAGAATGGGCTGGTGCCCAGGGTAGGTAGGACGGGGGTACGGTGGGTGGCACTGTTGCTCACCCTGGACAGTTTCTTGAGACGCAGTCGGGTGGTGGAGGGGCTGCGGCCCTGAGTGGCACCCTGGTCGGATTGGGCGAGCCAAAGGGGAGGAGTGCCGCGGTCCGAGAGAGAGAAGGGCTGTCGCGTCGGTTGGGACTCGGCAACGGGTCGAGTCCTGCAGCACCGCCACCGCCGGTATTGGCGGTGGTGCAGCTGGGTGTGCTGTGGGCTGCGGGCAAGGGGGAGGGGCGGCGGTAAGGTTCGCCCTTGAGCACAGCTGCGGCTGGGGCAGAAAGGGCGCTGTGGAGCGGTCAAGCTTCAAGTTGAACGTCGATGCCAGGGGCAGGATGCGGTAGGACTAGTGCAGCCGATCCAATTAGCACCACCGCGTGGCGGAGGGGGGGGGAGTAGAGACGGAGGGAAGAGACGTACCTGCTGGTCCGGTCCCAGCCAAGACGCAATCGACCGACTCTTTCTGCGGGCCCTTGAATGCATGCACGTCCTTGTGCGGCCGCTTGGCGGGGATGGGGACGAGGAGCGTCAGCGTCGGCCGCGGGGGGGTGGGGTCGGGGCAGAGGGCGGGGTACGGCTGCGGGCGGTGGAGTCGGTCTCGAGCTCGAGACACCACTCCTGCGCCTCGCCGTCGGGGGTCGCAGTGCAGGACGCCGAGCCAGTCGTCGTGCATCGACTCGGGCTTGAAGTTGTACTTGACGGCGACCAGGCTCGCGCGAGCGGGGGGGGCGGTGTGGCGGCGAGGGCGGGGACTGGGTGGTGCGGTGGGGGCGGGTGCGGGCGGCATAGGCCGGGAAGGAGGGGTCGAGGACGAGCGGGTGCGGCGTGGGCGGGCGGCATGGCGGCGGCGTCCAGCGGCAGCTCCCCACGATGGCAGGAGGTGGCCGCGCAGCCCCGCCGAGCGAGGCGTAGCACACCGCCCAGCCTGCTACCACCCGCCCGCCGCCGCCCCACACTGGCCCCGTGCGCCGCCCACCCGCCAGGGCGGCCGGGGGCGGAACCAGAGCCACCCGGCACGGCGCACGTGACCGGCATCACGTGCGCAGCAGCGAGCGGCGCTGCCAGCGCAACGTTCCATGTTGCACTTGACCGGCCGCGCACCCAGGGCCGTTCCCACTTCTTGGCCCCCACCGCGCCGCCCCTCTGCCGCCTGCCCTCATGGCGTCCTTCGCCGCGCGCACCCTCCTGCCCGCGCCCGTGCGCATCCGCCCCACCCGTCGCCCTACTCCTACTCCCCCCGCATGCACGCCCCGCCGCCTCTCCCTCCTGCTCGCCCCCCCCTCTCCACCCGCCTCGCCGCTCGCCCCGGCGCACGCCCCAGCACCCTCTCCCCGCCCTCGCTCTTTCGGCCCCGCTTGCCTTCCACCGCCATGCCTCGGGCACCGCCGGCCCCGCAGCCGACGCCTCCAGCGCTGCCGCTTCGCCGCAGCTCCGTCCCCTCCCGCCGGCATGCCCGAAATGTCGGACGAGGCGTGCAGCAGCTCAAGGGCCTCATGGCCGCCCACGACCAGGTCTTGGTCGATGCGTCGCAATGGATGGTGGATTGGATCCCTTCTTGCCCACCCTAACCAAGTGGATGCAAGATCTCCCCCAGACCCTTGGCATCACCTCCTCCTTTTCCTCCGCCCTGGCCATTGTGGGTGTGACGATTGCGTTGCGCACCTTTGTCTCGCTCCCGTCGATCCTGTGGGCGCGCCAGCGCGGGTTGCGCCTCACCCAGCAATTCTGGCCTGCGTGGAACAAGGCGAGGAAGGAGGTTCCTTCTGCCATTATGAAGGATATGAAGCGCTCTCGGACGGGCTCACAGGCTGAACTCCAATTGCGCGTGCGCAAGACCGTACGTACCAACTACCCACCTTGCTTCTCTTCCCTTTTCATTCCCTCCCCCCCCAACCTGCTTCCTGGGGTGGCTTGCCCTAACCTGATCCATCCTCCATTGAAATGGGACAGTTGAAGGAACGGTCCAAAGAACTGATGAAGCAATACCGTTGCAATCCCATTGCCACGGTGCTTGTCCCGATTTTGGTCAACGTGCCCTGTTCGTGCTCATGTCCACCATGATCCGGTACGGCTGCGTCCCCCCCACGCCGTGGGAGAGGAGTATGCGCCGTTCCCTTGGGCAGCCCCGTCGAGCGAACTGATCGAGAAGTTTGAAGCAACAACGCGGATCGTGGCCGACAAGGGTGCTTCGGCCGAAGAGTTGGAACTGCTCCGGCCCAAGTTGGGACCGCGGCTGGTGGAGCGGGATACGTCGGGATTTGGGTCGATCATTGTAGGTATGACCTACCTGGTTGCCGCTGAGGTGTCTGCCTACCGTCGCCGCCTGATGGACCGCGATGGTGCAGTGAACGCAGCCAAGAAAGAGTTCCCCAGTGAGCTGCTTGGCTCCCAATCTGACGCCACCCCGAGCTCGTCCACGCGCAGCTCGGAACCTGCCAAGACCGAAGGCATGACCCCCAGCGGTACAATGACTGCCAAAATGCGGGAAGGCGTGCTGTCCAACATAATGCGCGCCATGTCCATCTTGTTCATTGTCGTCTCGTCCCAAGTACCCTCCGTACGTCCCATCCCCCACCCCCTTCCTTCGTTCCTTATCTGCCTAGCGAGACTAACTTCCTACCCTCAACCCTGGCTGCGGGACCGTAGGCGGTGCTGATTTACTGGATGGCCAATGCGTTTTATACGTTGGGGCAAAACATTGCGCTTGCCTGGGTGGACCACAGGACGCTCATCAAGGACACGGCCCGCCCAAGCGACTCAGTTGCCGCTGCGCGCCCAGCCCCTCCTACCGTTCCTGCTCCCTCGCCGCGCAGCCCACGCAAAGCCCCCCGCGCTCCCGGCCTCCGCCGCATGCCAAAATGCCCGTAACTGCTGTGATGGGGTAAGGCACTCTCCAATGGGATGGGTGCGCTTCAAGGGCCTCGTCCACATGCCTCCAACATGAATAACGTGGCGTGTACAGGTACATATACATGCATGCACAGAGAGGCACATCGTAGCATAACAGCGTGCTGGGAATAAGATTTGTATAAGAGAAGGGTTACGCTGGTGGTAAGGAGTGCTGCAGGCACAACAGTACAAAAGAAAAGTGCAAGGAGAGAGAGAACGTTCACCATTGGCAGGAGGCTGGCTCGGTGACAAGGAAGGGCCAGCGATCCGGGTTTCGAGCCTGATCGACGTGCGGACGGGAAGAGGGAACGGTGAAGGGATCGATGGGAAAGGGAGGGGAGTTGGACAAGGGAAGGAGAAGGAAGGGGAAGAGGCGGGGGCGGGACCTTAGGCATGCCTACCTCACTCTCCAAGTGTTGTACTTGGCGACGAGAGAGAGAGATTGGTGCAATTGATGGACAAAGTTCCATAGCTCGATACTTTCCCTTTGGGCGGCCCAGAGGGCTTGGGTGCATTGCTTTCACCTGCGCCTCAATGCGCGAATAGGAGACCTGCAGGTCAGCCTGCAGTCCCCGCGTAGCCTCCGACCCCCCGAATCCGAATCGAGCGTCCGGCGACGAATCGTCTCTAGCAAGGCTACCCGGCCCCGTCGGAAGTGGGGGTGACTAAACTCCCACATTTGGGGCTGCCCAGCCGCTTTGGAAGACCGAAGTGTTTTGTTTGTCTTGTAAAAGCCGTACCTGCCACCGTCGCGCGATCAGACCACTGCAAATGACAACGGAGGGAAAGAGAAAGAAGAAGGGTGACGTACATGTTGAGCTGACGAACGAAAGAGCTGAAGTTGTTGTGGTTAAAGTGTTGGCCCAAACAGTTGGTCGTAAACGCATTCACGTCCGAGATGATGACACTGGTTCCAGTCGCACTCCAGGAAATGTGCGCCGAGGGGTCCCCCTCGGCCTCTTCGACCATCTTGTAGAGTTTGTGCACAAACCTGCACTTGCGCTCACTGTCCCGACAATCGAAGGGGGTGGAAGATGGGAGAAGGGCGGGGGGGAGCATTGCCATCTCGCTGATTGGTCCGGAGCCAGTGGAGGGACGCGGGGGATAGGAAATGAGGCTGGGCCCATGAGAGTGAGAGGCGAGGTGTGCTGCAAAGGAGGAGTAGGTGCCAGTGTTGTTGGGCATCAGCATGGAGGAGGAAGAGGAGAGGGGCAAGAAACCAGGGTCCTCTCCCAGTGCGTGTCGTTCCGTGTCCTGTGGTGGCAGCGGGGGCGGGTAAGGACTGATGCTCGCCTCGGTGGGCGGTGCAGGAGGCGGTTGAAGGGAAGGCATGGCGGTGGCAAACGGGTCAGGGAGGATGCAAGAGCCGAGGAAGCCAGTGGGGCTGGAGCTGGGACTGAAGCTGGGACTAGAAGTACGCAGGGGAAGCGGGCGGTGGTGGTGGCCGAGGCTGCTCATTGGTGGGTATGGTCGGTATGGCGGGATGGAGGGTGTAGGATGGACCGGGTGAGAGACTACTACTAGTATAGTCTGTTGGGAGTGGGAGCAGAGCCACAAAAGATGTGCGGGGCCAGAGGTGCGAGTGATGGATATGGACGATGGTGGGTTTGTCTATTACTACGAGGAATAGCCACATGGGAAGGTCGCTTCTGGTTGACCATATAGGTATAGGTAGATGGGGAGTCGTTATAGGCTGAAGATCTGAATCTGAGGAGTACTTAGGATACCCAGTGTACTTACTGCCGCAACGTTACGCCCAATCGGAGACATTTTGATTCTTGCACTACCACTAGCCACTGTCTTGGGAGGCGCAGGGCGGTACGTAGGCATGCCGGAGGGTCCAAGCGCAGAGAATGTGGGGGGGGCACCCTGCCGCACCGCGCACCCTGGGCTGGTCAAATTCACCTTTCCAAGGCCATGTGGGTCGTGGTGACCGGTGACCCGGCCGGTGACCAGCGTATTTGTGCGCCCACAGTGTAAAATGCGCTAAACGCGCATGATGTGCATTGGGGCGCCGTCGAAAGAAACTCGCCAAGAAAAGATGTAATATGTAACCCAAGAGAAGCCACAGAGGGGCTGAGATGCTGGGCCGACAGGGGTGGATCGAACAGAGTGACACCTGGTGGAACCCGGCGGGGCGGACGGGGCGTGCGCGGGGCCGAGTAACGAAGCAAAGCGAGAAGCACTGGCGTAATGATGCACATGCGACACAGGATGGGCGTAAAACATGTAAGGCCGTAAGGCCGTAAGGCCGTAAGTTCGTAAGGCCCAAAGGGTTACAAAGAGAAGAGTGTAGTGTGTGTAAGTGCAAAACAGTCCGTCTGGCCTTACATACGCATGATGCATGATGTTACCAGTCAGAGGTTATGCAATGGTTACTCTGGATATATATATTGGTAACCGGTTACCGACGGCCGTTACTGCGCTCTTACTCTCTTAAGTTCATGCTTGGGGGCAACTACCTGCGGTGTCCCTCACACCCTCAAGTCTCTGATCTCAGGGGCCTTACGCCTCTTTCAGCGCTTCAATACTGAATCTGAGCCTCCAAGGAGAGGGAGGGGTTGCGCGCGGTTACGCGGGATATACGTTACGCGTTATACGTTGTCACCAGGTCACGGTACTGCCAGTTATTGGCAGTGGCGCTAGAGTCTCTCGATCTGTCACAACAGTACCTCAGTACACAGATGTTCAACTAGCTTTCCGGGCGGGGAGAGGAGGGGAGTGTAGGCGTCGGCGTTGATCGGGTGTGGCTGGAACATTTTGCTCTTTTGGAACGGTGGCAGGACGAGCGAGCCCTAATATTACTAGGTCCGACTAACACACTCTCTGCCATCGCCTGTGTGCCAAAACGCCAATCGATACCCGTGGCTGAGCGGTCAGGCTGGCCTGCGCTGACATTGGCTGGCCATGGCAAGAATTCCCCTCCAGCCACTCCCTGGACAAACCCTGTGCGGGGAGATCTGATAGGTATATGTACAGTACTCTTGCGATTGGTGCGATACGATTTGTGGCGGAGATACAGGCCACACAGTTGCCCCGCTGACCAGGGTGCCATCGACTCGCTTGCCACAAGCTGCAAGTGCCTCCGCCAGCAAAAACTTCTGCTGTCCCAGGCTGTCCTTGCGTCGCCCGTTCGGAGCCGGCATCTGAACCCGCAGGGCCCTCGGGCCTCGGGGGGCTTGGGGCCTTGTGGCAGCTTGCTGGTAGCCGTCTGTAGCCACGTGGTAACCTACTCAGCCACTTTTCGTTGGCTTTATTATAAGCGGTGCATTATGTTACACGTTGCGCGGTACGCGTTACCTGTTGCCCTTTTAATTGCACCGTTCGACGTACGTTCAACGTTGAGAAGTTCAACGTTCAATATATGCATGGCGCATGGTGGCGCTCATGCCCTGGGCACACAAGCGCTCATGCAGCTCATGCAGCTCACATGCACCATACTTGTATCTCATGCGTTCATGTTTTACGAGGACAGAGCATTGCTTTCCTCTCAGATCTTCCTGAGTAGAGTAAGAGAAGAGCAAACGTGCAATGGTGGTCGCAACACAGGAGGGAGTGTGAACGACAGCAGTGAGAGGAGCGTGTGCACAGGCAGGCTTAGCCTCTCGCGGTGCGCTGAGATGCACGCGCCACTGGCCTGGACGAACTACCCATTTCTACACTACCACGTCGCAACAAACTAAATCATTGGTATGCTTGGGGGGGCAAATACAGTGCACTATATTTCCTCTTGCTAGTTTGTGTATTAACCGATCTATAAGAGTTGCAGGAGCGCAGATATGTAGGCGAGAAGGCCTATATAGCCATCAGACTGTGCGCCACTAGTTAGGCAGCACCGATCGGATTAAACGGCTCACAATAATCTTTGAGGTGGGGGGGGTGCCGGTAACGCGAGAATGGGTGGAGAGAGGGGATTCGACGTTGCACGTGACGTATTACAGAGATAGACCGGACAGAACAGTTGTTGCAAAGAGTAGGCTTGTCGAGCTGCCAAGCTGACTCTCACTTGGAGTGTGCCCAAGGCGCCCTTTATGGAGGGGGTTATTACTTGCGTGCCTTGGGTGCTTGCAGATCAACACGAGAAACTCGGCGTCGCGTGCCAATGGACTGGAACTCAAGCCGCTCGCCCACCTTGACATTTTTAATGTAGCATCCGTCTCCCTCGACGAGCAGGGTGTCGTCATACGGTCCGAGGAGGAGCAGGCGTGCGTCTTGTTTGGCCAGTGGTGCAGGTTTGCGAGGATCTTTGTACCCCCCCGTGGCGACCAGGTGAACGTAGACCCAGCGCCCGGTACCTTTCTTGCCCCATGCGGGCGAGTCAATCCCCACAGGATGGGAAATAGACTTGTTGGGCGCCAAGAGACAACAACGAAACACCAGCGACGCATGGATGGGAATGGCATCCCCAGGTGGAAGCAATTTGGTGCGTGGAAGTTGGTCGGGAGCAAATGTGGCCAAGGGCTTGACGATCGTGTGCAATCGGTCGCGCCGGAACTGGTCGGGAGTGTCGACGGTAAAGTATTGCGGCGCGGTGTTGAACACGTCGGGGGCGACCCAAATTTGGATAAAGTGGGTGGGCTTGGCTTTGGATCCGTTGTATTCGCTGTGTTCGATACCTTTACCCGCGCTGGTAAACTGCACCCCGCCGCCTCGGCGGAGCGTCTCGAGGTTCCCAAGATTGTCTTTGTGTACTAGCTCACCCTTGACAACATAGGAAAACTGCCGGGACGCGTCAGCAGACTAGCTTGGAGTCACAAATCAAGGAGTGGGCAGGACACACAATTTCATAGTTAGCATGCGAGTGCTGTGGGAAGCCGGTGCCCTTGGCCACAATGTCCTCGTTGATCACGCGCAGGTCCGAGAAAGACATGTGGCGCGCGTCATGGTACGAGTCAAAGCTGAAGGTATGAAACGTTCGCAGCCAACCAGCGTCATTGTGGCCGCGTGTGTTCCATGGTCGCGTAAGGACCATGGGCTTGGCTGCCGGGGGCAGAGCGTTGACCCAACTCTCGTCGGGGGCTGGGCTCTTGTGTTGATGGTGCTCCTGGTACGGCAGAGACCGAGGCGGACATGGTGGGCAGGCAACGCAGCGGGGTGGCCTGTACGAGCTGGAGGAGGCGGGAGCGAGCGGATGCCGAGGCGGTGGAGGTGGGGAGAAGGGTGTGGGGGCGACGGCTACCTGGGAAAAAGACAGGCAAAACGACGGTGGTATAATAATGCAGGCGATATCCACCGTATATCCACCACACCCACCGAGCTTCGTCATGCATCCCCCGGCCTCACCCTCCAGTGCGAGCATGCGTGCTGGCCCGGGCCTGGGTTGACGATTGTGACCATGTGGCCCTGGCCTGCGCCGACGTCACCAGCTCCTCGATATCAGTCCTCGGCCTCAGTCCTTCCCCCTCCACGTGACATGCAGCACGTGACAGTGGCATCACTCCGGCGGTCTCACTCCTGTCACCGACGGCCGCACCGCCCAATGCCGAACCCTGTCCGATGCCAAACAACCTTCCGCTCCAGGCATGACAGCCTGCGTTACGTCAGCTGTCGTTGACCGCGGTGGACCGGCGTGTTTGGAGCAACACCAAGCAAGCGTCTGGGTTAAAACACCAAGCAAGCGTCTGGGAACCAACAACCATCCTCTTGCTCGCTACCATGCAGCTCACCATCAAGGCCCTCACCGGCGGCACCTACACCGTCAATGCCGAGCCCTCCGATACAGTGCGTTGGTGTCCTTACGTGTCTGCCATCTGCTCCTGGCTGCTGACCCCTGTCTTGCTTGCTTCCCCGCCAGATCCTAACCGTCAAGGAAAAGATTACCACAGCCAAGGGCCACCCTGTCGAGAACCAAAAGATCATTTTTGCCGGCAAGATCCTCAGCAACGAGCAAACTGTCGAGGCATGCAACATCCACGAGAAGGACTTTCTCGTCTCGATGGTATCCAAGCCCAAACCCGCCAAGGCAGCTGCCAAGCCCCCCCCTCCGCCTGCTGCCCCCGAACAAAAGGTACCACCGACCGAGGAGCCTGAGACTAAGGCCGACACTAAGTCTGCCCAGACGCATCGGCCGCACCGGACACGGAACCCAAGTCCTCAGATGTAGAACGGATGGAAGTAGACTCTGCTTCCGCGCCTAATCCTGCCTCTGCACCCGCCTCGTCAAGCGAGATGGCTACGCCTGGAAGTGCACCCCTCCCTGCGCCCGCAGCCGGGGTACAAACGAGTTTTTGGCAGGCTCGGCCTTGCGTGGGGCCGAGGACCATATCGTGGAGATGGGGTTCCCGCGATCCGAAGTAAAACGGGCCCTGCGTGCATCGTACAACAACCCCGATCGGGCCGTGGAATACCTGATGATGGGCTACCCCGAAGGTTCGACGCCCCTGAACCTGCTGACACCCCCATCACCCGTAGTCTCCTCCACCCCAACCAGCTCCACCCCCGCGCGCACACCCGGTAACCTCTTTGAGGCGGCAGCAGCGCAGGCGGCACAAGGCAGGGATGTGGGACCGTTTGGAGGTGACGTGGATGAGGATGGGCAAGAAGTCTTGGATTTGGGCGACCCGGCCATGCTGAGGCAACTCCAGGCTTTGGCCGAGGAGAATCCCGCCGCGCTACAACCTCTGGTGCAGGCTTTGGCCGAACACAACCCCCAACTTGCTCAGGCGCTGCATTCCAACCCGGCCGAACTACTGCGGTTGCTCCAAGGGTTCCAGCCGGAGGGAATGGAGTCGATGGATTTGCCCACGTTTGACTCGTTGGAACCCGAGGACCGGAGCAACATTGAGACCATCACTTCGATGGGCATCCCTCAAGAAAAGGCGATTGAAGCGTACTTTGTCTGTGGCAAAAACGTCGAGTTGGCCGTGTCGTACTGCTTTGATGAGGGGGAGGAGTAGTCGCTTTTGTGCTATTTTTTGGTTGGGCGACGGGCTCTGCAACGCTTGCCCGATTCGATTCGATTCGATTCGATTCTCTACGATGCCCCGCGCTCATGCTACTTGGACGTCGTCTCGTCCTGTCTGGGCCATCCTTGAGCCTATTGACTTGACCAAACCCTGTCGTACCTCCCACGCCAGGTATAGCTGCTATTCGGAGACACCCAACCTATTCAATTCTGCCAGGATACATGGGGAAAACATGGGGGCGGAAAGGGTCGAAAGCCGAACACATGGGACGAAACATGGTGAGGAATGGGCGGTACAGGCACCGATCCAGGAGTTTGGGTCACTTCCGAGAGGCCAAGAATCCGGGACAACAAAACTCGCGATACAATGAGCGTAGTGGGTTAGCCTGGAGACGAATGAACGTGAGAGGTGCCCCTCGGGGTCAAGGGGCCAAAAGACTGTGGTATAGACTGGATAACGATCGTGGGGGAGTAGGATGATATGTGGGAGATGAGTGCCCCAAGGCGCCAAGAGAGTGCGAGATACAAAAAGAGACAGGGCGGCGCGTGCAAGTGCATGCGGCCCCACTCAGTTTAAGAGCGATCCGACCGAAACGGAGCGCAGATTGGGCCCGACCAAGGACGCTGGCCGCAGCGAGGTACGCTTGGTTGGTGCCTCTTCAGCAGCCGTGCGGACACGCAAGTAAGTAGAAGTGACGGGGGGGTGGGATCGGCTGAAATCCGGTCCACTGGCCGCGACGGGAGGAGGGGTGAAAGTGGCGTTGGCCGTGCGACCCACCATTGGGTTATTGGCGATGGACCATGTCCTCATACTCCAGATTGAAGCGTGCATCCCACCCCGGGAGGTGCAGAGCGGTGAGCGTCATTATGGTGTTCGCTGCCCCAACTGCATCAGACGCGGCGATCACGTCGGGCCGCCGAATGGGAGCCGAGGAGCGAATGCTACTGATCAAGCCCGACGGGCGCGACCGAATGCGCGAGGGCAACGTATCAAACCGATTCGTCACTGACGAGAGGAGCGATGTGGCGCTTTTTCCTGCTTCCGGAAGGTCCAAGGAAAACGGCTGGGTGCGGCGATAGACAGGCGAAGGAGGGCTATGGTGGAGGAGAGCTGGGGAGGAAGGAGGCTGTATTGGGTGCAGAACCTTTCGGCGTATTGTCGCAGGAATCGGGGTTCAAGGAGTTGTGGCGATGAGAGCGTATCGAGCGCAAGCTGTGGTCACCTTTCTGGTTTCTTTTGTGCTCGGTTGGACTAGGTGCCGCCATGATGTGCTGCCCAGGTCCGCTGGGACGGCCGTCAATACGGTTGGGACCAAACCCGTTCGGCTCGAGCGGAGTCACCGTTGCTCTCAGGGGCTTCTTGCCCCCATCATGTGTAATATCATACGACCCCGAGTCAACTCCACCTTGGTCCTTCAGAGACTCGGCAGAATGGAACCTACCCAAACGCTTCATGCGATCCACCCCACGCGCCCTCGTGGTCCGCCCATAGGCAACTTTGACCGGGTGATAGGGGAATTATAGTTTATGGGTGAGTTTGGCACCTTCTCCCTCTGGGGTTCGCTAGTCGTGGCCGTATCCGTCTGGCCTCCCTGAGTGGTAAAGGATACAATGGGCGATGCAGGACCGCATGGGACATTCTCAGGGGGGAACTGGAGCCAGATTGGCGCACGGTGGGGTGAACCAACTCCGAATCGGATCCACGGTGCCGCAACTCATGCCACTCGGCTCTTGATCCGTGGGGTATGGCGGTGTCCACCTTACTTTCCTTGACCTGACCTAGGTCCGCTTTTGCGCTTGTTCGACGCATTACTCCACTCGAACGCAATGTCTTAGGGTTCTTAGGGAATGACGTCGGGGCAGTGATTCGGGTGGTAGACTGCGAAGAGACCGGGGTCGTCGAGAGAGGGGTGGCACTGCTTCCCACGGTGTGGCTGGCCGTAGATGGGGGAAAAGATGAGGGCTTGCACTCAATTGGTGGCAACGAGACGACCAAACTCTTAGGAGTATCACTGTTGACGGTTGTACCAAGTCGACTGGATGATGGTGGTGCACCCGGGGTGGTCATACGCCCTTTCTGCTCCATTGTCTCCTTCTTGCTCGTTCGGGGTGTGACAGGCGAAGTAGGACCTGTCTTGAGGGGAGAAGAGCTCTTGGATTCCATTGATGTGCGAGACGGATGCAAGGCATGTAGAGAGGGTATGCCGAAAGCCTGAGGGTCTGAGCTGGCTGTCGATTCGTTCAACCATCGCGATAGCAGTTCCGAGTGCAAGAAACCCTTGCCTTCTCCTGGAAGGGGAACGCGCTTTTGCCCGCGAGGAGAGGCGAACCGTACACTGCGTTTGATTGTCTTATTGGTCGGGCTGTTGGGCAGTTTGGAGTCCATGCTGGGGACGGGGGGGACGAAGCACGTCTTGGATTGTCTAATGGAAGGAGTACGAGTGGGAACGTGCACGTCCGTGTCAGCCAATCTCGCCTTCGGGGCGTCAGGATTGTGTGAGATGCGAATGGACGGAGGACGATTTGCTCGCCTCAACTGTTTCCGCCCTTGCTGCATACTACCAAAGGACAACGCTGTTTGAAAATGAGGACCAGTGCGAGAGTTGGGATGACGACGCGGACCAAAGCATGCGGGAGAAGCCAAGAGTGCGGATGATGAGATAAACGAGCTGGCTTCCGGTAGATCGGGCAGTCCAGAATCGCCATTCGCTTCGCTAGATGACAACTCATCATACAACCAGTCCAGGCTCTCGCGTACCTCTTTTTGAAGCGCTTCCGCCGTAGTGGGCGACACGGGTGTATCGTCCAAAGCTGGAGCACGATGAGCCCGTGGCTCCCTTCGAGTAGGGGACGTAGCATTTCCAACGCCATTACTGAGGTTGGCCCCCATGGGCGAGGCGGGCGAAACCGGAGAGACGGGCGAGATGGGCGAGCCTAGAGACACAGGATTTGAGGCTGAACGAGGAGATGAATTCATGGAAAGGAAGCTGCTTTCGCGGTACGGTGAAAGCATGCCCTTGCTATAGCTCGAGGGACAAAAAGATTGGTTGGCCAATTCTAGGTTTTGACCTGATGCCTTGCGCGCCTCCGTTCTCGTTTTCCTCGTTTTCTCCGAGCCATGCTCAATAGGGAGAAGGGTGGGCCCGAAGGTGACAGGCGGAAGTTGCGTTGGGGACGGGTGGTCGGTACCTTCTTCTTTGGAGGATGTAAAGCTGGAAGCGCTAAAAGAGGTAAAAGTGTTGACGCTACTACAATCCTCGTAGCAGAGGGGGGTAGCATGGGAGGGTAGAGGGTTGGAAGATGAAGCATCGTAGTGGGTCGAGCTCCCTAGCGGAATAGCCCTTGACGGACACGTGGCGCTTGGAAGGGCTGCCGTGGGGTCGGAAACACAGGCGCCGTTCTTGGGTCCGGCCGAAGGGGGAAGTTGTTCATAGTCTGCATCAACAGTGCTGGCAGGTGTGGCAAGGATGGAGGGGTCGAGTGGGTAGCGCAGGGAGCTGGGCGTGCCTTCACTGGTGGAGGCAAGGCTACGCTCGGAAGAGGTGTTGTGAGGCATAGTTGGGAAATGACACGAAGGCGAATGGAAGAATCCTTGCAGTGATGGAATGAGGGAGGGACAGGTCTATCGCACTTCGAGAGCGGTTGTGGGTGTGGAGTTTGATGGAGCAAGTATGGGGGAACGGAGCAGACAGCAGAGCCGATGAGATGCGCCCCACCAATGAAAGGGGTCAGTGCGAGGCGAACGAGGGGGCAGATGGGTGGCGGTGGTGGCAGAAGACGTTGAAAGGCGTGCAGCAGCCAGAGAGCTCAGGAGGAGCGCTGAGCGCTCAGTCTGAGCTCAGCTCTTATAACGTTTAACACTCTCATTCAGTTGCCGCCGGCGGGCCTATCTTGCCCATTGACAACAAGTGCGATTATCGATTAGGACGGCCAACAAAACCCAAATTGAGAGTAGGGTCATACACCAAATATACCATACCTACCTCCCCCCTGGTCGGGGGGGTGACTTACCCGTTCCTGCATCACTCATTGCCGATTTCCCATTCCCAGGTTCCTCTCTGCATCGCCACGGCCACCGTCGTCGGCCATCCGGGTGTGATATACACGATATTTGGGCTGTGGATCAGAGGCTATGATGTAGAGTATACAGAAAAGTGAAGACTGCGGTGAGAGCACCAAACTACAGTTAAGACACACTTCAAAACCCCTCGAGCCCACTGACTCCACTCTTAACTGCTGCAGTGTAAAGCGCAGCTCGTCGCAACCCAAAAACCCAACCTTGATGCACCGCTTCTTGCACCGTCAGAAGGATATCGTCTAGTATAAGCCCTTGTCCTCATTTTGCCCACTGCATTCTCGCCAGACTGAATCCCGTAGGAGTAGCAGCGGTGTTGCGGGTGGGCGGCTATCACCCCTTGATTGAAAAAAGCGGGGGCAGGGGTTGTCGCAGCGACGCTTATATTCAGAACGCCCCTATACTGTGGTGCGTTTGTGGGTTACGCTCTGCTGCACCATCCCCTGGCTTCAAGCTTCAAGCTTCAAGCTCCATGAGCCACTCCAACCCACTCATCAGATACGGAATCCATCAGTGCGTCAAACTTGAGGATTCTTCGGGACCGTTCAGTGTTCAGTTGAACGTACATCGGCCCCGTTTTGCTCAGCGACACCGGGCGTGCTAACCAGTTAAGGTTAGGCCTGACGTTCCAGACCCAGCCTCCGCTCTGGGATCTGCCACTGCACGTGACCCTGACGGCCGACTGGGCGGTTCGACGGCTGGATCACCGATCGACCATCGATCACGCGCTCCTGCCCACTCGCTGATCACTCGCCCCACCGCAGTCATATGCGCCCCTGATTTATTGCGCCTCAGGCGGATTGCACAACCCTATTATTTCGCTGCGTGGTTGTGTTCGCTGTCCCTCGTCCCCGCCTAGGCGCATTCTTGCTCGCCATCTGCTTGCCCCTCACCAGTCAGCAGATCCTTTTGCCCAACAGTGAGTCTTCGTTGCCGCTGCTCCCACGCCGGGTCCTGCTGCGAGCGCTGCGGTTGGTGTTCTGCCGTTCTCCCGCTCGGATGAGCCTCGATGGCCCATTGCCGACCTCGCGCGCTTGCAGCTTCCGCCACCCTTCCTTTCCCCTGGCCGACACGGCGAACTGACTGGTTTCCCTCCCCCCCTTGTGCTCAGTGACGACCAAGCGCAGGAACGGTGGCCGCAACAAGCACGGCCGTGGCCACGTCAACTTGTCCGCTGCTCGAACTGCTCGCGCGCGGTTCCCAAGGACAAGGCGATCAAGCGTTTCACTGTCCGTAACGTTGTCGAGGCGGCCGCTGTGCGCGACATGAGCGAGGCCTCGGTGTACGCCGAGTACACGCTGCCCAAGCTGTACAACAAGGTCCACTACTGCGTTTCGTGCGCCATCCACTCGAAGACGGTGCGTGTGCGCTCGCGTGTTGACCGCCGCAACCGTGCGCCCCCCGTGCGCGTGCGCTTCAACAAGGACGGCAAGAAGGTCAACCCGGCCGTGGCCCGTGCTTCGGCTTAAGAGATGTCAGCCCCTGCAGTCTCCGCCACGCTTCTCGCCGTTGGCTCCATGTACCCTATGGATACGCGGTTGCGACCGTAGCCTTTGGCTCGGACAAAATGGTCTGCGCATTTTGCACAGAATCCTCGACCTTGGCGGTCACTTCCCCCAATTGCTTGTGCGGCTGTGTGTTTGTAGCTGGTCATCCGACGGATTTGTATAATGGTGGTCGATGAGAGTACTGAGAGGCATGTCGGGTAGACCTGCCCCACAGGCAGAGCTGTTGATACTCGCCTCGAGGTGTGGTCCTCCCAGGGCGTTACGCTGAGATGTGGATGTTAACGCTTCAAGCCTGAAGCTTCCTTGGCAGGTGTTGAAGATCGAGGCTACCTGGACACTGAGCGGGAAGCGTGGAGCTTGAGCTCGGCCCACCGCCCTTGCGGGTGTGCTTCGTTCTGCCAGTTGCGTTCCTACGGGGTCGGCAGTTACTAGTTAGGCCTAAGGCCTAAGGCCAGCGGCGGTGAAAGTTTTACGTGGTGGAGCGGCCTGTCGCGCATATGCATCCCACTTGAACGTTCAGACGGCCAGCAGCGCCCACGCGCTCCTACCAGCTGGTGCCTGCCGCCGCCCCGCCACCATCCCCCTGCAGCACCGGCCCCCCCCATGGCCGCCCATCACGAGCTCCCCGAGGACGAGCTCGAGGAGGAGCAGCCGCTGAGCGACCTCGAGCCTGCCGACGACGTTGAGCAGGACCCCGCCAGCGACGCCCAACTGGGCCCCCACTTGGAGCTGCCCGAGGGCGAACACGACCTCACGCTCGAGGACGAGCTGGCCCAGGTGCAAGAGCAAGAAGAGCCGACAGATGGTGCCGACGATGACGTGTTATCCGATATGGGAAACAATCGGAGGATGCTCTTGATGCCCCCGCTGCCGCCGATGCTGCCGGGAGCGAGAACGATGACGATGAGGCGAGTGCCGAACCGTCTCCTACCCCGTCTGCCCCTGCTCGCGCAACTACCGCGCGCCTGGGGCCGCCTCTTCCCGCCCGGCAACGTCCCGTCCTGGTGCTACAGCAACTTCCGCTCGCCGTCCTGGTGTTACTCCATCCACATCAACTGCTCGTCCTACTGTGCGGGGCACACAGCGGCGACCCTCGACTGCCGCGGCGCGTCGACCAGGTACAACGACAACTGTCGACCCCTGCGAGTAGAGCTGCTTCCGCGCGGACTGCTACCGCCCCTGCCTCCCGGACTGGACGACCCCATCATCCCGCACGCCCGTTTCAACCCCTCGGCCCGGTGTGACAACGACGAGGCCGGGCGCGCCTGTCCGTGGGGTCTACGGCCTCACCTGCCGCCCGAGCTGGCGCTACGACGACGGCGACGGCGCGCGCGGGCGTTACTCGAACGGGAGTGACACCGAGTCCTTCGCGTCCTTCGAGTTCGATGAGTACCCGCACCCCAGCCGCTTCCGCTCGGCCGGGAGCTGCGCGGACCAGCCTTTCCCCGCGTCCCGCCGGCTCAAGCCCATCCGCCGTTCACCTCCCACCGCCACCACTGCTCGCTCCTCTGCTGCTCGCCCATCCGTTTCATCCACTGCTTCCCCCTCGGTTGCTCGGTCCGCGTCCCGACTCGGTGTCGCTCCTCGGCCCGGTGTCTCGGGCACCCGCAGCCCCACCTCACCTGGAACTCGGTCTGGCACCGCCTCTCCTGCGACGAAGCCGGGGCTGACTACAGCGCGGAGTCCGACCAGTACCACGGCTCGTTCTACACTCACTTCGGCTCGGACCACAGCGGCGGCACCGAGCACGGCGGCGGCCAAGGTAAAGGAACTGCAAGCCGACTTGGATGCTGCCCATGTCAAGCAGGAGGAACTGCAAGCCGAAGTGGACGCTGCGCATACCGAACGGGAGGAGTTGCAAGCCAAGGTGGAGGAACTGCGGGCTGAAATGGAGGCGCAGCAGGCTCAGGTTGGGAAGAAGGAGGACGAGGTGGCGGAGGTGGCGGTGGCTTTAGAGGCTGCCAAGGCCGATTTGGCCGAAGCGCAGAAGAAATTGGAAACGGAGCACCAGGACCGCATGACCGAACTTGCTCAGCTGCAAGAGGACCTGAGCAAGGCTCGGTCAGAATCGTTTGCCCTGGGCCAAAATGTGGCGCAGCTCAAGGAACAAGTTGAGGCGGGGGAGAAGGCAATTGAGGAGGTTCGGTTTGAAAAAGACGAGGAAGTGCAGCGGGTGCGACAGCTGTCTGCCGAGCGGTCCAAGGCCGACGAGGACCTGGAAGATGTGGTGCTGGAATTGGAAGCCGAGCGGGAACGCCGCGAAAAGTTGCAGAAGGAGATGGAGACGGCTGTACGCGAGTCGGGTCGTCGCATTGAAGAGCTAGAGCAAGAAGCAGCGGCAGGGCAGCGTGATGCCGAAACGTTGCAGCGCGAGACGCTCGCGAAGCACGCTGCTGAGTTGTCCGAGCACAAAGCTGAGGCAGAGAAGCTCCGCGCTGCATTGACCACAAGCCAAACCGAGCGGGATGGGTATGCGGATCAGCTCCAGGCGCTCCAGGCGGCCCATGACCAACTCCAAGCCGATCTCACTCAAGCAAATGACACTGTTGCCAAGCAGAAGGAAGAGATCGATGCCCACCGGGCAAGGTAAGCTTGGCCACAGCCGAAGCGAAGGAGACGTTGAGGAAGGAGCATACGGCAGCTTTGGACACGGCTGCTGCCAACCACAAGGGTGTTACAGGAGGCACAGAGCCGACATGCGGCGCAGTTGGCTGACTGAACGACACCTGGACAAGGAGAGGGAGGAGCATGAGGCTGCCCTTGATTCCGTCCGCTTGAATGCCGGCGAGGACCACGTGCAAGACCTGAAGAAAGTTAAGCAGCAGATGGCCGAGACGGTCGCACAGTTGCGAGCCACACACGACGAAGAGGTCCAGCGGCTCAAGAAGCAGATGAGTACGGACCATGATCGCGCTGCGGCCGCTGCCGATGCGCAAAAGAAGCGACTTGAGTTGGATTTGGAGGCGACCCAGCGTCATCTGTCCGATACTAGAGCCAAATGGCATGAGGCGATGGAGCAATTGAAGCAGGCCAAGGATTCAACTGGATCTGGCGAGACCATCGGTTCGCGTGATCTGGACCATGCCACGCCTCAAAAGGACCAAGGGGGTGAAGCTGCTGAGAACGAAATTACCGAGGATGA
This sequence comes from Moniliella sp. 'wahieum', assembly GCA_003971905.1. Classification (NCBI taxonomy): domain Eukaryota; kingdom Fungi; phylum Basidiomycota; class Moniliellomycetes; order Moniliellales; family Moniliellaceae; genus Moniliella; species Moniliella sp. 'wahieum'. Next base: position 261,582 of record RSEE01000041.1, on the reverse strand, counting down.
GCCACCTGACTGGTCTCAGACCGACCAAGGACGATGCTCCCGTGTTGCACCTCTTCTCCTCAACCTCCTTCCAAGACGACGGATGGTCAAGCGACTCTGGCGGCGCTTTCAGAGCAAATCAAGCAACTTCAAGGAGAGAACCAAGGATTGCAACTCAAGTTGGATGAGGTCCAAGTCACGGCGGAAGAAGTGAAAGGTTCAAGGCTGCGCTTCAAGAAGCCGAATTGGCTCGCGCTGCTGAGGTCGATGCTCGCACCCAAGCCCAAGCGCACTGAGCGAGGCGGAGGCCAAGGTGGCTCAAGCCCAGAAGGAAGCCCGCGACGCGCAGACAGTTATTGAAGAGCTGGCGATGCTCAACAACAAGCTTCCCGTGCCCAGGCACAAGCCGAGTCGGTCCGTTCCGACTTGGAGACTCGTTTGGCTCAAGCCAGAGAGGAAACCAAGGCAGCTCGACGGAGCATGACGGAAGCTCAAGCGCGAGTGGAACAACTGACCTCGGATCTGTCAGAGGCCACTGAACAACGCCAAATCCTCGAGGAAGCCTTGACTGCGACGCAAGCCTCGGTCCGTGCTGAGGTGGCTGCAGCTGCCTCGTCAGCTGCTCAAGGTGCTGCGCAGGAGTTGAAGGAAGCGCGTCAGAAACTGGGCAGGCTCATGCCGACTGGATGGGGTACAGGATGCCCTGCACAAGGCCGAGTCGGAGCGTGCAGAAGCCGCAACCACTTATTGGAGCAAGAGAAGGAGGTTCAATCTCTCCGGACCCGCTTGAAGAGGCAGAGAAGGGCCGTGATGAGGCACTGGCAGGGCTTGCTTCAACGGAAGCCAATCTAACTACCGCTCTTAAAGAAAAGGAAGACCTGCAACAACAATTAGAAGAGGCACAAGACCAGGCGCACCGCGCCCTTGAAGCCAAGAAACAAGTTGATCCAAGTGACCAAGAGGCGGGAGCTCCCGTTCCCGCTCCGGGAACTCCTACGCAGAGACCACGGATGAACCTGCGCAAAAATCCGATAAAGCGGAGGACAAATCCACGGATCGCAGCGTAACCGATGGGACCACGTTCACGGCTGAGCCCGACGGTACGGGAGGGAGGAAAACGCCTCTGTCCATGTAGAAGAGGCCGAAGGATGAACAGGGTACGTTTGTTTCCTTCTGATATGATCCACCTGAGTTGGAACTAACAGTCTGGCAAGAAGGATGGGACCAAGCGGCGACTGAAGCTAAAGTGGCTTCGCTGGAAGCCGAGGTGGAGCGTCTCTCTACAGCGTTGGAGACTAGCGAGATGGATCGTGGGGTGCTCCAACAATCCCTGGATGTTGCAGTGGGCAAGGCCAGCGAAGCGGAGCATCTGCGGCATGAGTTGGCCCAAGCTTGAAGCGGCGGCCGCCGCCGCCGCCCAACAAGGTGCCGCTGTCTCGCGCCGGGCAGCGATGCTACGGGACACGCAGCGTGAACTTCGTGACTCGCAAGCTGCCTTCCGCGAATCCCAAAATGCGTTTGCCGAGCAGTTTGACCTGTTGAAACAGGAGCAAGACAAGATTCTTGCTGAGGAACTTGAAAAGGCCGATCGGCGCAGGGTGGAGCAGTTGGCAGGTGTTCAGCAAGCCTGGGTGGAGCGGTGTGAATCTCTGCAAGAGCTCGCCACGAAGGAAGAGGAACAAGCTGCGACCGCTCGCAAAAGGCTGCACGAGCCCAACGCTCGCGAGACGAGATGCAAACCCGGCTGAACCAAGCATCGCATGAACTTACCGAGCTCAAAGCCGACTTGTCCAAGCAAAAGAGGCCGCGTCAAATCAAGACGTATTGCAATCCCTTCTTTCCGGGCCTAAGCGTCTGCCCCTTCGGGCCCGGACGACCAGCGCAACGGCTATGGCCATGGGAGCTCATCTTCGGGCTCTTGGGCAGCGCTGGACCAGGAGGATCTGCTGGCGCTCCATGCGGCACACCAACACAAGGTCGAGTCGTTGGTGCGCGACCATCAACGATTGGTACGCTCTTTGCGTGCCCAGCTCGCTGCAGCAGGCCACTCTCCCGCTCTTGCGGACCCGCCTTCTCCTTCTCTGCCACCTGTCGAGACGAATGGTGAGGCCAATGATGAACATACGGATTATGGGCCTCCCCCTCCTGTTCCGGCCAAGCCCCGCCCCAGCTCTCCTCACACGGCTGACACGCCTAAGGCGAGCACAGGGACAGAGACGGGTGCTCCCCAAGAGCCTGCGCATGAACCAAGTCCAACAAGCGCAGATACGTCATCAAAAGAGCCTCTTCTTGATGTTGATGCGGAGGCTGCCGACGAGCCCATGCAGGAACAGAATGTGTCAGACGAGCATGTGGACGCCTTGGATCCTGCCGCCGAACCGGTAGCGCCGATTACGCCCTAGGTTTTTGCCAAAATCTATCTTTTCCTGATTGCACGTCCTAAGATATAGATTTGTCTATATCGCAGTTCAGCTTGTGCTCCATGTGGCCCCTTCAAGCTTCACCAGCCGCTAAATCAATTTGCCAGTGATAACGATCAGTCTGGTCACCAGAGATAGTGGGAATGGTTTGTACGGAGAGGGAAGCTATTAGACGGATGCTGTTCCGTGTATGTCATCAGATCCTAGATCTTGATGTCGGCGTAACTATTGTACTGACATTGCGCTCCTGCTATTCAGAAGCAGTTTGCATCCATCGTGACGGAGGCGGTGGTCCCGTCAGTTACGCCCCTGGCTTGTTCCTCGCACAACGTTTCGTCTTCAATGGGCGAGGTGAAGATGTCAAAATGTTGTGCATCCCCCGCTCGGAAAATACTTAGTCGCGAATGCTACTGGACCTTCTGGAGGGCGTGCTGGGAGTGGGTTGCACGGTGGAGCATGCCGTGAAATCCCAACGCCGAAACTGCGCAGCCACAGTGGGGACACTTGAAGCTCTTGAAGCTTGATGTATGATGCAGATGCTTGATACTTGATACTTGATGCCAATCGAGGATTGCACTCAGGTGCCGCACTGCCGCACTACGCCGCACTACGCCGCACTACGCCGCCTTGGTCGCCACAAGCGACCGCCAATTGCGGGGGCGCTGCGCTCGGTCCAGCCCCAACACCCAACGCCCCATCTAACTGGGCCTACAAGTCCCAGCCTCTGTGTATTTGTCTCATCTTGCCCATCCCTCCACACCGCCACCATGAAGCTCACATGGCTCCCATCTCTCGCTGCCCTGTTGGCGTTGCCCCTCCCTATAGTGCGCGCCTTCTCGATCCGACACTGCCCTGACTATTCCCCTCGGGCCTCGTCCCCCACCCACCCGCCAACAGCTCTTCCGTCTCGGCAGCCACCGTCCCGACATCCCCCTCTCCCTCTACATGGTCACTCATGCTAAGCGGTCGCCCTCACCCTGTCGTCTTATGGCACGGTCTTGGTGACTGGGGTGAATCGCAGGGGATGACCGACATTGCCGATGCGCTGCGCGATGTCTACCCTGGCATCTTTGTCCACAGCATCGTTCTTGCTTCCTCCTCCCACGCAGCGGACCAGCGAGCGTCTCTGTTTGGTGTGGTCAATGATCAAGTGGAACAGGTATGCGAGCAACTTGCCCAGATCCCCGAGCTGGCCAATGGCTTTGATGCCATTGGGTTTTCCCAAGGTGGCCAATTCCTGCGGGCGTATGTGGAGCGGTGTGCAATGCGCCACCAGTGCGCAACTTGATCACAATTGGCAGTCAACATATGGGCATTGTAGAACTACCCCCTGCGCCCCACACGACCTCCTTTGCCGTGCCGCCATGGGCGCCCTTCGTGGGGGGGTCAACACAGAGTATGCTCAAACCCACATCATACCCGCTCAATACTTCCGTAACACACGCAAATGTGAAGACTACAATGCGTACCTTCGCCATAACCGATTCCTTCTCGACATCAACAACGAGGTGGTCCCCAATGAACTGTACAAGAGTCGCCTCGCCAGCCTTCACAATTTTGTGATGGTTGTGTTTTCCCAGGACGAAGTGGTACGGCCAAAGGAATCGGGGTGGTTCGCATCTTACCGTGTAGCTACGGAGGAGAACCCAATAGACGATGACTCACCCCTTATCCCCCTACGTGAAACCGCGATGTACGCTCAAGATGTGCTTGGTCTCCGCTCTCTAGACCAAAGGGGCGGGCTGGTGATGGAGACGTGCCATGGCAAGCACATGACTTTGGATGCGGCGTGTCAAATCAAGATTTTCGGTAGGTGGGTAGGAACACCCAAGTCGACTATAATCGAATGGCTTTGGCGTCCATCTGGGGCGATTTTCAGATTGTTTGGCATCCACGGGGGCTCATGGGTGGGCCCACTCTTCTGGCCACGGTACACTTTCACCGTTCTTCCTGATGGGTCGTACCGGATTGAGATTCATCCATCGCGCTTCACGTCTGTCGCACCACGGATCCAGACAGCAATCCGATGCCAATGCCTCATATCGTCATTGACTTCAGTCTGACTGATCTTGCCCTTGTTTCAGTCGTGGCTGTCTTTCTCTTGCTTCTACTGCGCAAACTGATCGTCACTCTGGCAAACATCCTGTTTTTGGTGATTATACTCCTGCCCGGGCTCCTGATTTGCTCTGTGATTGCCGTGCCCGTCATCGTAGCAGGCCTGGCGGTGGGTTGTATCATCTATTTACTCTACGTGCTCATCTCATCAAGTCGTCCTCGCTTCAGGTCTGCACACGCGATCGTTCTGCTTCCCGACCAAGCCTGGACTCAGCCACGTATTCCTCTCTCCTACGGTTCTCTGATCTGGACCACCTCCCCAGCAGGACCCTCCGCCGATTTGCGCCCATCCTCGCAACTTCCGGGCCCGCCCTCTGCGTCTTCGCTGCACCAGCCGTCCATTGCGATGGACATTGAGGCCAACCCTCTCAGACAAGATACTCTCAGTTTGTTTCGACCAGCTAAACCTATTACCAGATCTGTGTAAGTGTGCAGCACTTCAGCTCGAGGTGGGATGGCAGCACATGATCGCTTTGTTTGGTATATGTTGGGAAGATCGATATACTCTGCCTGTTTTGACTCTTCTGAAAGCGTTTAGACCCTAATGGAACTTGAAAGCCGCAGAAGTAGACCCTCCTTTGACCCTACTGAGGGCGTTTGTTTCTGTACGTGAAATCATCGATCGTACACATTGCGCTGAGAGCAGTGTGAGCGTAAGCGTTGAGCGGCTGAGGTACTGTGGGGATTTTATGAAGATTGTCGATTATCGATTACATGCAGATGCCACGTCAGGATGACGGATGATTGGGTGTTCACATATGCGAACATGACACACGAAACCATACCATCAAAAAGTGCGTGAGCAGCTCTCCTACCAGCACGTGAACCCAGACGGAGGCAAGAGCGCATGGATGGATTTGGCTTTCGGAGTCGAGTAGGAAGGCGGAAATAACACCACACGGCACTTGCTGCCGTCTCGACCCTATTGCGTAACAGAACCACAGCATCCGAATCATCGTGCGCTAGATCTCACAGTATACTTATACTTAGGTTTAGACGTAGCGTTCCCCCTGTCCCGCCTAAAGCTCTGTCAATGAAATGGACGTGATCTAATGATGCATGCGGGGAAAACTGGTACTGATGAAGGATGATCGATGATCGATGATCGATGAAGCTTTTGGAGTGGCTGTGTGGCTTGGCAAAAGCTGATGAACGGTACTCAAGGCACATCTCAGAAGTGTCAATAGTTTATTATGGTTGGGCAAGCACCAACAGCAAGCAGAGGCGTCCAAGGAGCAGTGATTATCAGTGACACGCACCGATATAGCAATGATGGCGATATAGGTAATGTGGTCATGGCATTTCAGAGCACTAAAGAGAGCTATAGAGACCTATGGGTCGTGATGAAGAGTCCGGTTAAGTGCAAGCCCGCAAAAGGTCCGCAGGGACGCACGGCCTCATACACTGCGTGCGTCGGACCACGTGCTACTGAGGGATGATGGGCTCTGGACCACTTCAACTGTTGTCGTCTCCGCAACTCTTCAAAACTCAATGGATCTTATGCTATTGCTCGATCTTAACATTCTCAACTGGCATTACGAGGTCAAGGTACACTGGTACGTACCGATCGTACTGAGGGTAAGCATGTCTCAGTATTCGGTGACTTGCGACATGTGACCCGACGCGTGACTAGTGACTAGATGACGGATGCGGATGAGGCCGGTGACCGTGACCGGTGAGCATGGCGCTGAGCTGGCGCTCACTATTGGACTATACTCACAGTCTGTGGCTCAGCGCACAATTGCGCAGCCTCGCCCGCTGGTCTCTTCGAGTCTGCTGAGGCCTCAAGGCCTCAGGCCTGGAAGGCTCCGAAGATCCCAGTATCGAGGATTGAGCTTATCGAGCATCGCTGTATGGCCATCGCGCTGGGGCTGGCCCCCCACGAGCCTGCACCCCTTCCGATAGGGTTTGCATCATACGTCCCGCATGCATCACGTGCCCTCTAGGCCCCTCTGGCCTTCTGATCTGCCGAGCTATGCCGTCAGTTGCGTTTGAATCTCAAACATCCGCGCCATGGCGCATGCTATACGCCCACACACATAGCGTGCGGCGCGATGGGTCCGAGATCTGAGACTCTAAGATCTGAGTTCTGATGCGATACTTGCCTAACTAGGAAGCTGCCAGCGGGTGCGGTGCCCGATGTCGATGCCGGGACACGGGACAGATAACCGGTAACGCGTATAAGGCTTGAAGCTTGAACACCTGATTGAATCGGATGTGGCAGATCTGCCGTTGTGCTTTGCCTGTTTTGCCGCCGCCGCTTGGGAAGAAGTCAGCAGAGGGCAACGGTCTGCCAGTTGCCGCAGCTGACGCTTCCCTGCTCTACCCCGGCGGGAAGTTATTAGGGTTACTCATACGATTCGAACAACACAACTGAGTGCTGATGATGAGAAATGGCCATTTGGGGCTTTTTAGACACTACGTTCTAGCCATCTTGTCGACGGCACTGCATTGCTTTTTTCGTCATATATGTATGCACCGCACTCTCCTGCCCGTATTCGCTCTTTGGTACCGTTTTCCATTAAGACCTTTCCAGGATCGACCTGTCATCGCATGTCATCTTGTTATCACATATCCTTTTGACATATGCCATGTGCATGATCGCGGATCACTGTAATCATTTAACTCTCGGTGGAGTTTCGGATACGTTCACCATCATGCATCATGCATCATGCCTCACCCCCACGTGTCTCCCCATCTCGCCTCCATATCCTCCAACACGCTCCCTATGGACACCCAGACCACAGCATCGCCCTTAGGCCTGTATAATAATCGGATCGTATATCGGCTGTATATTTAGTACTCAGACTGAGTACTGAGGCTCAGTCCTGAGGAGTCCAGTAACGAGTAATAATCGGTTTGGAGTGTGCACTCAGTATACTCATGGCGGGGGCGTGTGTTTCGCTGCCGTTGGTGGGGGTTGGCAGGGTGCGGCCGACAGAAAAAAACAAAACTCATTATATCGGAGACTCATATATTGTTTTGTCACCGATACGTCACACATGTCGTAAGCGTCACCTTGTTACACGTCACCGGTTATGATGCATGGTGACCGATGATCGATGGGTCACACGTCAACGACGTCACTCAATTTATATCTGCTTCTTTCTTCTCGACGGTGCCCTTTCCACGTCCTATACCTCTCGTGTTAGAATCATAGCATCGCGGACAGCCTCAAGAAGCGTAAGTGTAGACGCTACATGGCCAACTGACCATTCAACATTCAACCACTCGCTCGACCATTAAAGCGTAACACGGAACTGTGTAGCGACTCGATGGCCTTGTCGGGAGTCAAGGCCCGGGTTGTCGTCGATGGCCGGAGTTGACGATATGGCACACCTTCGTTCTTACTAGTCTTGGGTGGATTCTCACATGATAACATGACAATGACTTCTGTGGTCGTCTCGTCGCTGTACCCAAGGTTGCTACCAGTATCTTGTAGCTGTTTGAGGGTGACGTGTTCGGGAAACAATTTGAACATGTCGCGAATGCGGTCGGCGAGGGTGGCGACCTCGTTCGCGGTGTTGTCGGGGCCCACGGGGGTGGGCTGAGGTGTAGGAGTAGACTCACGTGATGGCGTCATCGGCGGGGAGACGTGGTCAACTCCGACGGGAGTGTTGCTCTCTTCTGCGGCGGCAGTTGGCGAGTATGGGTTGAGGAGTTGAACCAAGACTCCTGAGCCTGAGAGCCTGCCAGGGGGAGGTAGGTGTGGGTGAAGAGTGGGGTGAATGGAAGGCTCAGGGATGAGCGTCAGAGGATTGTAACTCTGTAAGACCGGAGGAACCCAAGGGATTGGGTGGAAGAACCTCTGGAGATGTAGAGCCATGCAATCGCGATGGTGGTTTAGGTCTAAGCCTTGTGCCACCCTAGAGACAGGGGTTCAAACAAGCCTGAGTATACACGTGAGGCTTGGGAGGACAAATCAGGGGTGAAGGGTGATGAGGCACCTTGGCCTAAGTACGGGGACCACGGGTCCCAACAGGCGACCGACACCCTTTTCTGACGAAAGTCAATTGCTTCTTACTAGCAACAGCATGGGGGTCAGTACCATGTAACCTCTGCCTACACTACACGTCTGATGAGACCGAGATGAGATCTGAGAGGAGGGTATATGAGATGCAGTGCTGGGTTCAGCAACGCCACGTCGAAAAATCAAGATACACTGGGGTTACGCGTTTACGCGGTTGCGGAGGGTCCATATCCGGCCCCGGAGGTCGGAGGCCGCAAGTCGGCAGAGTGCAGCCTGTGCAGCATGTGCCGGCCATGCCCCACTGGTTGTCTGGAACCGGTAACTCACTTTGTCAGATCTGAGACTCACATGAGATCTGAGATCTCCGATTTCAGCCCCAGCGCCAGCGCTCAGCCTCAGGGCTGAACGGTGACCGGGGACCAGCTGACCGGCTGACCTCTCAGGGTCTGAGGCCCTGAGGCTCAGTGGCTCAGCCAGGCGCCTGCGAATGCCACATCCAATATTCAGTACCACTGGTCTGAGGCTCGGATCTGAGTCTCAGACGGAGGGGGGTCTGAATTACCGGTTACCGGCTGACATCATGCATCCCGAGTCACGCGTCTCATGCCACCGATCATCTCGATCACCAATCACCGATTTCTGGCCACACACCGCGCTACATGCCACATGTCGGGTGTCATGCATGGACGAGCGTCAGCGTGAGCGCTGAGCGGAGACGGGTGATGCATGATGTATGATGCATGATGCATGATGGACGATGCTATGCTCTCGACTGATGTGTGCACCACCCCAGCTTGCACACCCGCCTCGCGCCCAGCCGAAGAGAGAGAAAGGCGTGCAGGGCTTTGGGTTTGACGTGTGTAGCGCCCAGCGGTCAACGTTCCAACCTCAACGCCAACACAGCCAGCGCTACTCAAACAGCAAGGGCGCCAGTGCAGCCTTTTGCTGGCCACACACCCAACGGCACCCCCTCCGTCTCGCTTTTCATATATAAAACTTCGGCTCGGTCGTCCCCCTTCCATCGTCCCGCAACTTCCACGCATCCTTCTTTTGCTTGACCACCATCTCCTCGTCCCCAGTCAGCTCTGGGTGGCCTCATGTTCAAAGCCATGCCTACATTCCTAGGCAACGGCCGCGACAACACTGCAGCAATCACCACTACCAGCCTCCCCCTCACGACAACATGGCAACTGCTGCGTTGCCCTTCTCGGATCTGTCTGCCTACTTGTTCTTCCCCGCCTTGGGCCTCAACCTGCCAGCTTCCTGTGTCTCCCTAACATGACCTGCACCCAGGCCATATCAAGACGGCCCCGAACGAGCCAGTTCTCGCGGATGCGACGACTCCCTCTCTGGCAAACGAGGATGCAACTGGAGGCCTGATGGACGTGCCTGATTTGCTTGCTTCCCCCCCTTTCTTCAACTCAAGTTCTGAAGCCAGTTTTCCTGAGAGCGATTCGGGAAGCGGGCAGTACTCGGGATTTACCCCATCCGATCCGGGAAGCTCAATTCTTTCTGGGTGGTTGAATGACCTGTCGAACTTGCCTCCGTTCCCCTCTTCCCAGCCCATCACCCTTCACTCGGTACGCTGGATCGGACTGAGTGTGAAATCGAAGGACCTCCTGCTGCAGCAGTAAGCATTTTTTTCTGCTATCGTCACTCTCGTTCGTGTTGCACTGACACTATACCATGAATAAGCTCTGCTCCAAAGGTGAATCTCCGCTCGAAGGCGTACCATCTGTTTGGCCTTTGGACACACTGGCTCCCAACACAACGTCTCCTGGACCTACCACCGCCCCGCCTCCCTTCCGAGCTGGCCCTTGTGCTGTTTCAGCCCCTTCGATTTTGGACTTGGATGTAGGCTCAGCACCGCTGGCCAATGCTCCTTCTTCAATCCATTTTCCCACCAGCATCGGAAGTAGCCCGACGGCGCCTCACAGCAACTGAGCCCTGGACATTCCCATTGTGACACGGTTCAGCCCGATGCGGCAATGGGATGTGGCACGCCGAGTGTGCCTGCCATTTTGTCTCTCGACCTGTGCCGGGGCGGTTCGGCTCGTCAGTTCCGATCGTGTTCACCTGTTGATCCTTCTGCTCGGATCCACACGTTTCACAGGCGCACTCAGTCCGACATTGCATTTCCAACGTCTGATCTTCCATCCGGCGTGCATGATCATCACACCCCCTCTCCGGCGGCCCTGGTCCCGCCGGCCACGGGTCGGTCCGCACTTGGTACCTTCATTTGCCCTGAGTGTGGCCGTCGTTTCAATCGTTTCTACAACCTTGCCGCGCATGCCCTCGTTCATGATCCTAGGCAACCCCGTCCCTTTGTTTGCCCCGTTTCGTCGTGCAACAAGGCCTTTGCGCGCAAATACGATGCTCGTCGGCACTTTGCCAAACTGCATATCCGGCAGAAGGACTGCCCGGCCGAGTGGATTGATTTGATTGTGGACACACGCGCCCTGCCCGTCGTAAGAAGAACAGCAGGACCTAATCCGTTGGAATCCAAAGTTGGCTTTGCTTCCTCTATTGTTGGACTACTTTGCACACCGTTCAAGCCGTGGCTCCAAATGCCTCCGTCTACCCAACTTTTTCTCTCAAGAACACAGCTGCTACTCCAGCTCCATCGTATACGTGTATACTTTTTTTGATGCGACCCTGTGGGTGCATCCGAACTTCCGTCCAACCACCTTCCCGGCTCCATCCTGCCCTTTTTGTTCTCCGAAGCCAAACAGAACCTCCCCCCCCTACCACGTACTTGTCGTTGCCCAAGCGGTAGGGGTTGGTTGAGTCCCAGTTCCCATCTGATTCGTCTTGTACCACTACCTGTCTCTTTTGACAATCTCGCACACATGTACTTCACGGTGTATCTCATGCGCCGTTCTATTCCGATTCTTGTCCCGCCCGCAGCTCCCCATGTTTTCATTCCTTCTCTTTCCAAGTTTTTCAAACATCTGTCTCTCTGTGTGTGCAGCTTCCCGTATAGACAGACCCCATATGTGAAGGCATAAGGTAAGGCAATAGCAAACTATAACGCGAACCAAATGAGATACAAGATCGGATCGAGCCTGATCAGAGAGGGAGGGGAAATGGTAAGATGGGTCGTGCGTATTGAGCCATCGCGGGTGGCTCGTGGCCAACGTCCCTTCTTCAGTCCCTCTCCTCAGCCTCAGAGGCCTCAGGCCTACTATAGGAGTTCTGTTTTCTCGTTTCTGTTTTCCTTGTTCCGCAGCCTAATAGCCCCTGGCGGTGGTCAGCTTTACGCTCCTCTGTAGGATGGCTTCGACCACCACCACCAGTGTGATGACATCACTCTCTCGAAGAGGGGACCGCCAGGACTAAACAAGTCTCTCGATCATCAGTACGGAATGACGCTAATCAAGCTGGAAGGTTGAAGAGAGGTGATCATTAGAAAAGGGGGCAAACAAAGTAACTAGACAGAGCGAGAGATGCGAAACACGGTATTGACAAAAGTGGTGCAGATGCCGGCGGAAGTCCAAGGTGTCAACATTATGTCAAGCTTCAAGCTTCATCGTGGTGCCACTCTCAAACCCAAACTGCTGTGCGTTGAGGCCGGTGACGCGCTGTGTGGCTGGCGAAAACGATGATCGATGAGCCCCGAGGCCCTGGTTAAAAGCTCATCAGCATATCAGCCTAAGCAGTATTGATGTACACTGTGAGTACGAAGATTTCGCTCAGTCAACGTTCAACGTTCAACGTACGTTCAACAGCACCTACGGCGAAGGCAGTCACCGACTGGTGAGCACCCTGTTGTCGAGCTTCGCTGTAGCGTCAATTTTCAAGGTGCGTTCACCTTATACACTTTAGCTGCCTGGCGCTCACATGCCACAATCGCCCTGAAAGGGACACCGGCGGTGTTCGGATACGTTTGGCTATGATTGTATGTAAGGCCAAGGCCTATACTAGGGCGGATACTGTGTAAACGTAAACACTGATGACGCGATGACATGTGACACCCATCATGCATCATCATGAGGATGCGCTAGCTTGACATGTGACATAAAACAGTACAACCTGTGCAATAATATGTCAATGTAATGAGGCCTATCCTATATCAGGCCTTCAGGTAGCCACAGCACCTAGCAACTGGAACCAGTATAACTAGACTCAACCAATACCCAACAATGGTAAAGGCCGTACCGCATACCATGGCCCACGGGAGATCTCAGATCTCATCAGATCTCTCAGATCTAAGAAATGGAGCGCATACTTTTCACGCACAAAAACGATGCCCACAACGGCCCCCAGCTGTGTCAGCAAACGGTGAGCCCGGCTGGCATAGGAGACGCTGTGTATATGTAACTTGAGTACCTACATCTATACCCTACATTCAGAATCATTAATCAACTCTCGTTCACATGCCACAGCCTTTGCCAATAGCCACCACCATCCAGCTTCCATCATCGATGCCTCATGGCCACCGCTATGGGTTAAGCTTTAAGATCCATAACTGGGTCCACTAGGCTGGTGTACGTCGTTCTTTGCGTTTATGGGTCTCCCCTATCCCATACACTACCACCTACCACTCCGGCATTCATCCGGCTCACGTCCAAACCGCCGGCTACGATCGATCTCATCGACCCCCCCGGCTAGAGATGCGCTCGATGAGCGCTGGGGCTGAACACGTCACTCTCGTCGTGCACGTCATGCTCTACTCACATTGGTCCAGGTCCACGCTGCATGCTGCTTCAGTACAGCTTGAAGCTTGAAACCCCTCATGACCTTAACGCACAGTGACCTTCGAAGAACCCCATTCAGAATCCAGCGTCGCCGGCGAAGAGACAGACATCCGAATTGGTGGAGCAGCTGAGTGGACCCACTTGAGCAGCAAGGAGGGGTCCAAAGTATGTGGGATTAGACCTAGGGATGCGAATTTCGCTAAAAGTACACATGTCCATGACAGGGGTGCGTGAAGAAGTCGGAGAGACGAGGACGAGGCGGAGGAGGAGCTGGACTAGATGCCGAACAAACTCCCAACATTAACGGCCCGAGTTTTCTGGGAATTTACAGGCCACAATACGGACATTGTCGATCGGAATCTGCTCCCCATTGTCGAGCTTGAGGTTGCCCTTGGTCACCTGCAACGTCCAAACCTCATAGCAATGGTTGTAGTGCTTGAGGTAACCTTTGACAGAGCACTTGCTCCTGACTTGCTTGCGCAGAGTTTCCGCAACGGAGCGGTCAAACTGCATCAGGACCTTCATCGCCAACACGGGCGGGATGGAGCCGGCCTGGATCAGCTCGTCGAGCGCATCAGTGAGGTGGATCCCGATGCTACCGGACAAGAGACGCGCAATCCGGGCAGAGCGATCATGTCAGCCGGAAGCAGAGAATAGCAGAGAAAACAGGACAAGCCGTACCTGCTACGGCGGTACAGCTCGTAGTAAGAGGAGTTGGACGAGCTCGAGGCCATGGCGGTACCGGCAGGGGATGGTGGTTGCCACCCGCGAACGTGCCAAGCGCGCTTTTATCGCGATTGGCCCCTGGCGGAATGAAGTTGGCGAGCGGAACGCGCGCAACCCTAGCACACACTCCCTCCCTGCTCCCATTTTTTCTTCCCTCGGCCAGCCCACTGCCACGCCTGGCGCATACGACAGCCCCGAGTACTCGCCCGACTTCGACGACCTGGACGACCGCGACGATGGCAATTCCCTTTGCCCAGACGCAGCTGCCGCCGTTGCTGCCCAGCAGGCCGAGGAGAAGAAGGCTGACAAGCGCAGCGAGACTGCTCTGCGTCAACTTGACAAGGCCGCCTGGGAGCTCCACGAGGCATCCAAGGAGACCACCACTTCCCTCCGTCTGGATGGCCTAGCCCTCAGCAAGCTTGTCCGGCACAGCCGCGAGTCACACCCCTTCCGCCGCATACGGTGTGCTCCTTGGTCTTGACCTCGGGGGCACGGTGGAAGCCAGCAATGCGTTTGCGCTCCCTGCTCTCCCTTCCACTCGGATCGTGAGGAGGGCGTGAGCCCGAGAACGCCGTGAGAAAGCTTGTTACGCGGTACTCGCGGCCAGGTTGCGCAACTTGCGTGAAGTTAACGCCGATGCCAATCCTGTGGGCCTGTATGTGGGCTGCTTTATGGGCCAGTTTCCTCAACGCGACCGTCATCGACGCCCTCTTCGCTGTGTCGTCTCTGATTGAGAAGTCGGGCACGCCAGGCGCGGGTAGGGCCATTCTCGTTTCCCATGATTTGGCCCAGTCCGCCATGGGCAACACGGCCATCCGTGCTTTCCGTCTCTCCCCCGATTTATTGCTGCCTACACGGAGGGAAAGTTCAGCGTGCAAGCCTGATTGACCACGAGCTCACTTTCTCCAAAGTGCTGATCGAGATCCCAGTGACGCTGCACAACACGCGTTCCTCGATGCGTTCATCTCCACTCTTTCCACTGTGCCGGAGCCTGCTCCTCGTGCTGTGCCGCTTTCGTCGCGAAGAGCTGCTGGTGGCCCTCCGTCCCGCTTGACACCCATGTGCCCAACACCAACTTGACCCTTGCGCTGACCCCAACGCTCACCACGGCCGTTGAGACGACTCTGCACCTGGACGATACTCGAGTGAGGCAGGCAACATTGGGTTTCCAACTGCGGCAGTTGACGCGTGAGCGCGCCCGTGCGGCAGAGTACCTGGAGCGCAAGACGCCGAGAACGCAGCGCGGCAGGCCCAAGGCCAAGCCCCTCTGCCTGTGGAGGACGTCAACAAGCTCTCAAACTCAACCAACAACCTTCTCGTTTGAACTCAGTTCTTCTCCTTGGTCAGTTGGACGAGGCGCGGCCAAGACGCTGGCTGACATTGCGGCTGTGGCTCGCTGCAGCTCAACGCTGTCAGCCGGGTGCCATTTGATTGGACTTCTCTCGTCGTTAGGGGTGCTACTCAAAACTTTGCTCGGAGAGCTCATTGTATGATTTAGTTCGTTCACGTATATGATTCTCAGTAGCTCGAGTCTCTTGGTTTTAGGGTCTCTCGAGTTGTGGAGACTGGGTGGATATACTTCCATCCGTGATGTCGTATCACAGGGCAGCAATGGTGAGACGCCCTACCAAGCTCGGGCGAGGTACAAGACTGTAGGGAATGCAGAAGGTGCATGCCTAAGGCACCAGGAGTCAAGAACATCGAAAAGAACGTGCAGCAAAAGGATCTCCATCGAGTGGGGACCATGACAAAGAGCTCTTAAGCCGCTTCAACGAGTGGACCAGCCTCCCCATGCTCGCTGGCGCCTCTAGTATTCATGCACGTGCACTACATTCAGTTCATTCCTCTCGCTAACATCGCTCAGTACTCCCCGAACTTCTGCCGCATAACTGAAAACTGCGACTCGTGTCCCGATTAAAGAAGTATCGAGGACAGAAATGAAGTACAGAACACGGGACTCTAACTTGAGTCTATCGATGATCTTGCGGTCATGTACACATGACGTAGGGCTGCATGCGAAAAGATGCATTTAGATCAGAACAGCAGGCATGGCTGGACGATAACCAAAGGGATACAGGTGGGGGCCGTCACGAGAACGTGGGACCACCCTCATCGCGTGCCGGCTCGTACCCCAGCATGGCAAGGAAGCGACACCGACAGCCACACTGTCATCGGGCTTGTTGGCAGTGCTCAAAAACTCGGCGAGCGTTTCGCGAGATGCACTGCCCATCTCTCTTGCTACTGGCGAGAAGCGCGACCAGGTCCTGGGTGAACTCGGGGTGACCCTGAGGTCAGGATGTGGAGCGAGCGAACAGGAGCAGGACCCGAAGAAGGAGTGTGGTCGTCCCATCAAAAAGCCATGTACGCTGACGTGCCAGCCTTTCCCGGTAGGGGGGGGGCCTCGGTCATGTAGCGCAGCGCCAAGCCCTGGACCTTACACTTGGGTGTCGAGGCCAGATTGAGAAATTCCTCCCCGTCCAGATCAGGGGGAACGTCAACAACAATGTCCCGGTGAACTTGCTGCAAACGCAGCTGCTTGCCAGCAATCAGACCATCAAACAGTTCGTGTCCTTCCGCGGTCAAATCAGCATCGTACACTCCCAACTGGGCGGATCAACGATAGTCAGTATAAATCAGCAAGGATCAGCATAGACTGAGTACTGACCTCCCATCCAAGAGGGTTGGATTCGACCTTGGCCCCAAATGCGCGGGCTACATTTGGTGGCCCCAGCAGATGCCCATAATGCGAACCAAGGGTGGTCCTCAGCCACATACTGGATGAACTTGACCATCTTGTTCGTCCACTCGTTGTCTTCGTACGCGTTCGAGGCGGAGCCGGTGATCATGATGGCATCCCACTTACCCTCACCAAGGTCCTCCCCGGAAGGGTAATCATCCACATTACGCACATGGAAGGGGACAATGTTGAGCTCGGCTCGTAGTGGTGACGGAAGCGAGGAATGGTGGCTAGGCGCCGTTCAAGAAGCGAGGGTAGATCTTGGTGTAGTCACCAAACTTCTCCGTCACCTTGGGCGGAGGCGTGTCGGCCACTAGGAGTGCAATATGATCACCCGGTGTTCCACCTCGTCGCTCATCGCCGGCACTAGCAGGGGTAGTGGTGGTGGTTGCAGAAACAGATAAGCCGAAGGAAACCGGCGTAGTACGAGGTTGGGCGCGGGCCGTTTCCTTGCTATTTTTGGTTCCGCCCCAGCGGAATGTATCAGCTGTCCTACACTTTTGAGCAGGACCGGGTGTGACTTGACACATTCGAAGAAAAAAAAACAAGCTCCAACTGGGATTCGAACCCAGGTTTCGGGAAGATGTCTTGGCAGGTGCCTAGTCAAAATCCCACTTCCTAACCACTGGAAGATCGGAGCTGCTTGGTCGTGGACGAGACCGCTGATTTACATTATCGTCGGTATGAGGAAGGCACGTTGTTGTCGAATCTAGCCCATAACCCCCATGGGCACTGCCGTCGCCTCGATACCGCAGAGATTCATATGTGGTGTATGCATATGGAATTAACACTTTCAGCCTCAGTTCGGCTCTTACTGGTTACCCAAGAACCCCCTTCATCCATATTGTCAACGCTTCATAACAACAGTTGTCTGTTGCACTTGCTTATATACTGTGTGGTGTCCGCCAGCCAAGGAGCCGAATCAAATGTAGGGATTGAGCACGTTAAACGTTCACAGAACAGATCCGTTATGGGTATTGTGCACGTCTGACATATGCGAGGAAGTAGAAAGAGCATGGTTGAGCGAGCAGAAGAGGATGTTAGGCAGCGAGGCCACTTCGCTGGGCCGTCTGCCAGGCCAAACGACGAGCTTGGTCAAAGGACAAGGGCCTTGGCCAAAGAAGAGCTTCTGGCCATCTGCGCCCGCCACCTCGTAGGTGCCCGATGCCGTGGATACGGCTACTGGTAAGGGTGCCTCCTCCTCCTCCGCTTCCTCTTCCTCCTCATCCGAATCGAGGAAGGCCTGCGGACGCTGCGCACGAATCGAGGTACTCCACGCGGTGGCGGGGGACGCAGGGGAAAATCCAAGCCCAGGTGTAGAAGCCGAGGGGGAGATCGAGGTGCTGAGTCCAGGGCCGGCAGAGTACGAGTCAAATGTGGTGCGCATGGTCCGTTTAGCTGGGCGAGGAGGGGTGCTCGTCGAGGTGGGGCGGAAAGAGGTGTTGACTTGACGTGTTTGACGGTATGAGGCGTTCAAGCGGGTTGCCATGACCCGTTGCAGTTGGGGACGTGCCACGTCCAACGAAGGGGAAGAAGCAAAGACTGAGCGATTGTGCTCCGCCTCGACCGATTCATGTAGATTGACTCGAGATAGAGTTGCTTAGTATTCTCTTGTCGCAACAAAAGTTTGGAGTGCAACTCCCTCGCAATCTCATCCAACGTCGTATTAGCACCATTCGGATTGAGCGAGAGAGAGTGCAAACGATCCATGAGCTCGTCCCCCACCTTGTGTATGCGCTCCAAGTCCATCGCCTCCGCTGCAGCTGCAACAATAACATGACTAAGTAGGCTGGCTGTGGTGAGGGGGACGCACGTTCCCCCAGTAATTTGGACCACACCATGGAAAAAGTCGACCGCATACCGGTACGCCGACAAGGCCGGCTCGCATGCCACCATCAGCAAGCCAATACCTTGGTGGGCCATGATGCGGGCGAGAACGAGGGGGTCATGGCCATCAGGAGAGCCCTGAGGGAACCATCGATCGCCCATTTCGCCATCCCATGGGGCGGCGCATCGGTGATGAGCACAGCCAGCTTGGTTGCTTCGGGCCTCCAGGGAAGAGCCACGAGCTCGGCCATCGCCGCGGTGACTGCCTCGGGGCCATCACCTCCTCCAGATGCATAGAGGGTGTGGAGATTGGCCTTGACCTCAGCAACAGAGGTAGTGAATGGAAATGTCTTGGTGACATAGCTTCGATCTTGGGGGGGATGGTCGCGGTAGGCAATGAGAGCAATCCGCAGGGCATCGGGGCCACGAAGGTCGTCGGATTGAGAGATCAACGTATCGCAGATTGCCTCAATGTTGCGAGTGGCTTCGCGGATGTAGGAGCCCATACTTCCAGTAGCGTCCATCACAAAGACAAGGTCCAGTGTGCGAGCTGGACGCGTGGGAGCAGGTGCGGGCGAGGAGGCAAAGGCATCCCAATCGGCAAGCGTGAGCACGCCCGGAGCAGACGTGGGGGCGGAGGAGGATGGATCGGAAGCGACGAGTGACTGCGCGGCGGCCGCGCCAAACATGCGAACACACCACCTGCCATGGAAAAGGAAGGGTGTGGGCGCAGATGGGGGGTGGTGTGGGGGGGAAAGGGAAAGACCAAGAGCGGATGGGGGAGGGGGGAGGGGGGGAACCAAGGCGGCTAGCAGCTACCTAGCCGGGGACTAGCGCGGGAGATAAAGTGCCCCATGATGCATGAGGGGAGGGGAGGTGGGGGGCAGTGTTGGAGCTGCGCGCCGCACAGCTGCGCACTGTTCCCCTGTCCCCTGGGACACTGGTGCTGTGGCGGGGTGGGCGCACTGGGCGGGCGAGCGCCTGGGCCGAGGGAGGCCAGGGCGGCACAGGAGCGCACCGGCTGGCCCACACAGAACGGGTGGGGTGGCCGGTGGGTGCTGGGCCGCACACTAGTGCCGCGCTGTGCCTCAGCGCATGGCAAGGGGCCCGAGGGGCACGTTCGGCTGGCCGGCCAGGCAGTGGCTTACGCAACCACAGTGGGGACGTGGCGCTGAGTCGGAGTCCACCGACCAGGCCGACCGGTGACCAGTGAGGTCACCAGAGCCTCCCCCGCTCGGGGCCTGAGCGCCAACAAGGCGCGCATAATGAATCCATCGTGCTGGTGGCGGTGACGCGCTGACGTGCGTGGTTCCGCACCCCCCTGGTTTACCACCACTCCCTGCCATCCCCGCCCCTCATCCCCACCGCCCCCTCGCGCATGCCACTTCTCACTGGACCGGTGCAAGGAAAGGCGCTGCCTTCTTCTCTTCGCCTCCGCTGCAGGCCTCCGCACACGCATGATGAGTTCGTGGACTAGTAGTGTTCGGCAACCGGTCTGTGACCCTGGCCCTGTAAGGCAGGTGCCTTGACATGTTTGTCTTCTCTTCGACTCATTGTCTTTTACTCTTCATTTCTCTCTGCCTCTCTTACCATTCCACCTGTTGCAAGCGGAAGAGGAGGGGGGCACTGAATTCTTCTGATCCGAGTACTCGTCGGCTCGGACGGACATCTGCCATCGTTCTGTGGTGGCAGCAGCAGACGGCCAGCCCCCCTTTCCGTTCCACGGTAACCTGTTAGACGGCCCCGGCGGCAATGGAGGGTGCATCAAGGCGCCAGGGCTAAGTACTTCTCCCGGCATATCGTTCGTCCCAGCGCCGAGGCGGCATGAACAGCAGCCGCGCGCGGTGGGGCTGGAGGGGCGCTGCCCTTCGCTGCCCCAGACCGCCCTGAATCAAGGGCTGCAGAGATGGGAGCGAAGAGGGCCACGTGGAGGCTGGATTTTGCAGGCCAGATTTTTTGAAATGTATTGTTCCCGCATCGCCACCGGCCACCGTTTGTCGCTTCTGCTCAGATCTCAGAACGAGACCTGGGCGATTCGATCGCCACCGCCACCAACCGCCACTGCCTGCTACCTGCCACATCATGCCCGCCAAAGCTGGCAGATCATCGCGCAGGGCCACCAAGGTCGTGCCCCCCTCAGATGACGAAACGGACGACTCTGTGGATGAGGTGTGGACCTTGCGTTGCGAGGTGTGCCACGCCCACCGCGACAGCCTGCCGTCCGACAGAACAGACGAGGGCCAAGTGTTTTGGTGTGATCGATGCCATCTGTGGCAACACATGGCATGCTGGGACGAAGCCGACAGGAAAGCAAACCGCCCCCCTCGCGACTGGTCTAAGGATTTCTTCTGTACCGACTGCACTCGTATTCTTCAGTCTGGTGTCCAGTCTCCCGGCGATTCGCTGCCTCAGCGGCCTGCGCCTGCGCCGACCCCTCCTGGTGCCATGGATTTCTACGACTCGGATCCGGATGCGGCCCCGCCCCCTCAACCGCGGAAAGGACGTGGAAAGACGGATAAGCTCAAGGCTCGCACCTTAACACGGGGACGGGATGCCAAGCGGGACGAGGGACGTGAGCGAGCACCCAAACAGGCTAAGAAGCACATCCCCTCTGACAGTGAAGATGGTGAAGATGACTTTACTCCGGAGGCTGCACCTGCACCCAGCCTCGAGCTCCACCAAAAAAGCGCATGCGCGCCGAGAGCGAAGAGGACGACCCCCCCGCGCAAACGAAGCCATCGGCGGCAGAGCGCAAAGCACTGGCCTCTGAACGGGAGCAGGTGGCCAAGCAGGCTGAGCAAGCTGGGCTGAATCGGATTCTCAAGTCCCGTGAGGAACTCAAGGCGAAGCAAGCCGCCCAAGAAGCGCAGCAGGCCGAGAAGGCCAACGTGCTTCTCTCCAGGCCAGAAGGTTGCGACGGCGCGTCGCAGAGAACTGTTGGGGTCGCTACTGCGGCGGGTCTAAGCCTGCCTCGCCCAATGTGCCGGCAAATACTCCCAAGACTGGCGATCGGAACTCGCCAGCTACAAGCGCCAGGAGGGAACACGACTCCAAAGACCTCACATTCGAAACCTGCGGAACTGGGTGCACCAAGTCGCGAACGTGGGTCCTCAAAGACCCCCAGTCTACTCAGTGCAGCTTTGACTGGCGTTGCGATGGCCGCAGACGTTCCTCATGCCGACGCCGTGACGGCTGAGCAGATTTCCCGAATGCGGGCCGAGTCACGGGCCGCAGTAGCAGCGATGGAGAAAGGGGGATCAACCTTCTGGCTGCCGGGGATGCACTGCAAGCAGCCGAGAGACGGGTCGCACATGAGGCGCGTCTCGACCCGCGTTTGCAGCTGAGGCCATGGCAGTTTGGCATCTCCCAAAGTCTGTTCTACAAGGATGGGCCGATGGATCCAACTGGCCCACCGCTTGAGCCAGCACCTTCCCAGCCCGTGGAAGCCAGCAAGGCCCCCGCCGCAAAGAAGGAACTCCAGTCTTGCCCACCCGTATCTCTGCATGCCCAGCGCCCATCAGCCCCTTCCTCACCTCAGGCGGCAGGTGCTCCTGTGTCGCCTCAGCTGGGACTACCTGTGTCGCCTCAGCTTCCTGCGCAGCGCAGCGGATGCAAACGTGAGCGTAGGGGAGGCGTTGGGGTGGATGTTGTTCGTTTTTTTCCGCAATACTCGTCATCAATGTTGCTCGTGCGATGGGATGGGATGCTGTGTGAGATGAGCAGATAGAGGAGGCAAGCAACACATCGCCTCCTAGGAGGCAGGCCGATGAGCACCTGACTGGGTCGGCGCGCGCGCGATTGCGGACCCAGTGGAACCGACACTGCCCGTCTGCTGGATATATTACGTCAGTGACGCCTCCCTCCCCCTTGGACCTGGCCAGTGGCTTCCGGCCAGGCCAGCCAGCGGCGTAATAGTTAAAGCGGTGCTGTTGAGCCACGCTGTGCTCCACCACCCTCGCCCCTTTCCGCGCCCCCCTGCCCTTCTCCAGGACGATGGCGCCCCATTACGACTACCTGATCAAGCTTCTGCTTATTGGCGACTCGGGCGTAGGCAAGTCATGTCTGCTGCTACGCTTCTGCGACGATCAGTTTACGCCTTCTTTTATCACCACCATCGGCATTGACTTCAAGATCCGCACCATTGACCTTGATGGCAAGCGCGCCAAACTCCAGATTGTATGTCCCCGCCACGCTTGCTTCTGCACACAAACTAACCCCTTTCCAGTGGGACACGGCCGGCCAAGAGCGCTTCCGGACAATCACCACTGCGTACTACCGCGGTGCCATGGGCATCCTCCTCGTCTTTGACCTTACTGACGAACGCTCCTTCAACAGTACGTGCCCCTCTGCGCGCGCGATGTGCACTTCTGACCCAGCATGCCAGATGTACGCACGTGGTACGCCAACATTGAGCAGCATGCCTCTGAGGGTGTGTGCAAGATCTTGGTTGGTAACAAGTGCGACAATGACGAGGCCCGCGTCATTTCGCAAGAACAAGGCCAGGCACTGGCTGACGAGCTTGGGCTTGCGTACATTGAGACGTCTGCCAAGACGAACGCGAATGTGGAGGAGGCCTTCTGCTCCCTTGCGCGTGATGTGAAAGCAAAGCGTGGCGAGTCGGAATCGACGAGTGGCTCAGCGCCGGCTGGCGCAGGCACGGTCAAGGTGGGCACACCCGGGGCCAATCAGAGCTCGGGCTGCTGCTCCTGAGTGCATGTTGTACTGCGCACCGAGTACGACTGACATGCTTGATTTGCCTAGGGCTGTGTTGGGGAGTTGGTGTAATGACTCGAAGATAGGAATGGCGCTCTAGTTAACGTGCTTGCCTTGTGTCGCGAATATAGGTCGGCGGCATGGAGGAGTTCTAGTGAAGAGAGGACCCCGGTGGAGCAACATGTGGTTGCCACAGCTGGCGGGGGCAATGGGCTGTTAAATTTTAATGCGGCGGGGCGGTGAACTGTTCAAGACCGATCATCACATGCACATCACATATCACAGTCCGCCACGCTAGCCCCACTTGGACAGGCCGCGGCCAATGCCGGCCGCTGGCGTCGCCCCCACCATCTCCCCCCACCCGCGCGCCCGGCCGCTTCTGCTCCATGGCGCGCGTGTCCGAGGATCCATCCCTTGGCCGCGTCCTTGGCTTTGGTGCTGCGCTAGTGCTGGTGCTGGTGCTGGTACTGAGGCTGGTGCGAGCGGTGTGGCTGGCACTGACGCGGATGCCGGCTCCCAGCGACACCTTGCCTCCCTCGGCCTCCTCTCCCACTTTGCCGAGGCCCTTGGCACTTCTGTCGACGGACGCGCCTCCTCCACCTCCGACTTAACCCTTGTCGTCTTTGGACGCGAGTACAACACCCACCGCCTCATCCTCGTCCAGGCCGGTTTCTTCAATACTCTCTTCTGCCCCGCCTTCCTCGAGGGTCGTTCCGCTGCGTACTCCGATGAGCGCCTCCGCATTCCCATCCACATCCCCGATCCCAACATGTCCCGCCCCTTGGGAGTTCTGTCTGGCCACGCTTTATGGCTGTGCACCCAATCTCCGACTGCCCGGATGGTCCAACCCGATCGGACTGCCCTTTGGGCACCGCATTCCCTTATCCTCTTGGTTCTACACAAGAGGAAGCCCAATCCCACCTGAGGCCGACGTGTTTGGCGAGATGCCCCCCCTCCACCCACTGGGCTTCACCCCGTTTCCTCATGTCGCTCCTCGCGACCTCCACTTACTTCTCTATACCGTCTGTCACCTCGATTGCTCTCACCCTCATTCTCGCTAGTTTCACACCCTATTCGGCAGTGGCTTATGCGCGATTTGGCTCTGGTTTAGGCATCCCACCCCACTCAGTACTGTGGGAGGATGAAGAGGAAGAGTCGGTCGATGAGCTTTGCATTCCCCTCGAGGGCTGGCAAGAACCTCTCTTCCCCATCTGCCAGACCACCCCCACCTGTGTCGTACCCCACTGGCCGCTCTTCTATGGTCCTGCTAGCGAAAAAGTCCGCGAAGCTGCCCTCTGCTGGTTGGCCCGATGGGGAAGTGATGTGTTAGCCTGGGAACGTGAGGTGCATACACAGTACCCCCTTCTTGACCCACAGGACCACCACGCTCTCCTCGCTCCCTGTCTCCGTCTTCTACGCTTTCCTCCCGCCGCAGGTCCGATTCGTTGCCCACGTCACCCCCCCATGTTGGACCGGGGGAATTTGATGGGGGGGAAAGCGGCATCTGTACTCCCCGGCCACCTCGCCCCGTGGTTTGGTCCTTTGACCCCCTGCTTGGTCTTCCCTCCAGTACCATCCGCGCTCTCATTTCCTCCCTCGACTCGTTTTACGTCCCATCCGAGTGGGATCGTTACATGTGGCCCGCGATGTGGTAAATTGGCGTCGAAGGGGAAGCGTGACTACCGTGGCATTGCACGCGCTCCTCCATGGGAATGGAGAGTCCTGATGAAGAGGAGGAAGATCCACGAGATCGAGTACGAACAACTGCTTTCCAATGGGGTGTACTACAGCCACATGTCCTTTCCTCAACTCTCGGAAATTTCGAGGATATGTGCCCCTTACGGCACAACTTATACACCAGAGTCGGTTGTTCAGCGTGCCTTATGGGAGGGAATGCGTCTCCGCTCATGTTTGGCCGATCCAGATCGAACAACAGGTTTGAGCGTGCCCCTTTCCGACTTTGCGGATCAACCGCAGGCTTCTACATCCACTTTGCAGTTCGACCGGCGCTTCTTCCCTGTTCCGGAAGATGAGACGGCCAAGTCGGGTGACAGCTTGGGGCAATTGGTGACCTCCATAACGACCTTGAGCGGGGGTTTGAGTACGTTTCAAGTCGATTTGGATGACACATTCGCGGATGCAGCTGCGGGGGCAAGCATGGCGCTTCGGGTTTGGCAGCTCAAAGAGACTTGTTGGCCATCCCCGTGCCTCTGGCTCAACCCCTCCTTCTCCCGTCCACCGAGATCTTTCGCTTCGCCGCCATGAACTCATCATACGAGCCAGGGAACACGCGCCACATTCACCTGATGATGATCCCAAAGAGGAAGATCGTCCTTGGCGGCGGCCCATCAGTCCTACTGTGGCCCAATCTCCGACAGAGGTATGGGTGCCTTTCGAACCCATGCGGTTTGGAGTCGAATTTTTCTCGATTGATCGCATGACGGAGCGAACAAAGTTGCACTCCCCTACCTTCTTTTATGGTGGGAGTTGGTGGAACCTGTACGTGGTCAAGGTCCACAAGAGCAAAGGAATCCAGCTTGGCATTTACCTTCACCGTCAAAACCCCAACGAAGATTTGCCTCGCGTGTCAGTTCCCCCCGTTCCCGTGCCGGATGGCCTTGAGGCGGGCCGAGGCAGCGGCCTCGGTGCCGTTTGATCCCATGACCGAGTGGTGCCCGGCATTGCGCCCCCTAAACCGTACTTGGACATGCGTCGATCTGTGCGCGCCTACTTCTCCATCCACTGCTTCTCGCCCTTGGGAACGGCTGACACGGTTCAGCTCGGGGCCGGATCAGTTTACGCTCTCTCATCCTGGGGGTGAAATCCTCTTCGCTCCTTGGCACTGTATTCCTGGGCCGAAGGGTGTGGCCTCGGTCACTTCCACCTCGGCGAATCGGTTCCGGTGTGTGTGCACCATTGGCTTGGTAAGCTATACAAACCTTCACCATGACATGTTATGTCCAGAGTGTCTCCTGTCAAGCATTCAGAACGATTTTACATTGAACGTGAGCGGCTGAGCGCTGCGTTCTGTGAAAGAGTAGGCACGCCTGTCGTATAGCCAGTGCAACGAATTTCATTTGTACTATAGTCGAGTGCGCAACGCGTTTGGCCAGGAGGGCCGCAAAAGAATGTAGATTGACTGGCCATGCAGGCGTCGTATTGCTTGAGCTTCGTTGCCGTCAATAGGTGGCTCAGGGTGGGCAGCGTGAGCAGGGGGATGGCGTCCGATGTACAGTGAGATATTCAGATGAAGCCCGGACATGGGCCTTGATTGAAAACGAAATACTCCCCAGTTTTCACGAATGCTTATAGGCGGTGAAAAGCGGGTGAAGATTTGCTTCGCTTTCAGAAAAGCTGTGAAGGTAAAATGGTGAGCCACAAACCTTCATGCACGTCTGAAAAGGGAAGAGAACAGAGAAGGGGGGTGGAGAAGCAGGGGATGCGCAGCCTGCGAGCGGAACTCTTCCTCCTGGCGAGAAGTGAAGCTTGAAGCTCAAGGGCGGTACAGGGGAAAACCCTATAATAGTACTTCCGTTTGCTATGGTGGTTATGTTATCGGCCGGCCGAACTCAGCGTCATCTTTCTTTGGTGGTGCTAGTGAATCCATGGTTGCATATACGCCAACAAAACCCTTACACACTATACCCGCCGCGGTCTCGTCATGTCCATGGACCGCGGGGCCTAAACAAGGGAGGATCTGACGCTATGTCAATACCACGTTAGTTAATACACATGCACCCCTTGGCCCTCCCTTGCTCTCGGGCATTTCCATACACGGGGGAAGCAATCAATGACTAATAGCGACAGCCGACTTTTGGTTCACAAAGAAAGACGGCAGACGCCCATGCACATCCTTACATGCCTCGTCATTAACATCATGTATCTTCTCGAACATATATCTCTCGGTCTTCCTGGGTGTTGGGACCCGTGGTCCCGTACTTAGGCCAAGGTGCCTCATCACCCTTCACCCCTGATTTGTCCTCCCAAGCCTCCACGTGTATACTCAGGCTTGTTTGAACCCCTGTCTCTAGGTGTGGCACAAGGCTTAGACCTGAACCACCACCATCGCGATTGCATTGCTCTACATCTCCAGAGGTTCTTCACCCAATCCCTTGGGTTCCTCCGGTCTTACACTGGGCCTATGCAATGGTTGCAGACAAACAACAGGCGGGTGTGGCAGGTGCAACCTGGCGTGGCTATGATATGTGGCCCCATTCGTGTTGTTCCTGTTGTACCTCAGGTCTTGGCATGCGCATCGACACACACAAGCCGCTGGCCCGTGCGCTTCTTCTCGCTCGGCCGTGGACGTCATACGCGTCAAAGGAACCTCGTGTGCCCTCCAACGACCGCACGGGGGCAGTCAAGGATCCATGACATTGGACGCACAGCGGCGGTGTAAATCCCACGGCTCTGCTTTGCCGGCGCCAGGGCAGTGTCCGCCCCCTTTTCGGAGCAGCACACTTGAGAAATGGCCCGCTCTACACTGGCGCCCGGCGGGAGAGTGGCGGCCCAGCCAACCCTGTCGGCATCCCTCTTCCTCACCGCCCTTCTGACCTCCTACCTCTGCCCCCACCATCTCTCTCCCCATGTCGTCGTCCTCAGCGGAAAAGCTCTCGCATTCATGCGCGTCGGGCACTCAGCTCGGCTTCATTGGCCTTGGCAACATGGGCTCGGCCATGGCGCTGAACCTGGCCTTGGCTATGCCTCAGGCCGAGCCGCCTCTGCCACCACTCAAAGTCTTCAACCGCACCAAAGCTAAGGCCGAGAAGCTCGCGGCCGCTGTGGAAGCCAAAGGTGGCAAGGTGGTCATTGCTGCCTCAATTGACGAGGTAGTGCAGACATGCCAGATCGTTTTTACTTCTCTTACCGGCGATGAGGCAGCGGTGGCTGTGTATGGGGAGAGTGCGAAGCCGATGCCAAACGCCGCCAGGCTTCTGACGAGCAGAGCAACACGCACACCGTCTGGGCCGACACTTCGACAATCTACCCTGATACGACCGGCGCGATCGAGCGCAAGGTTTCGTCTCTCCCCGGCGCCACTTTGTTGCTTCTCCAGCGTTTGGTCCGCCCCCTGTGGCGCGCGCCAAGGACCTTATCTTTGCCACTGGTGGCAACTGGCGCTCGAAGCACATCATCTCTCTCATTCCTCTCGCCCTGCATGGGTCGGAAGATATGGACTTTGGTGGGAACCATGAGGTGGCGGCCCGGTTCAAGCTGCTGGGCAACTCATTCATCCTCGGCATGATTGAGCTGCTGGGCGAGTCGATGACGTTGGCGGACAAGACCGATGTGGGAGCCGGTCGCTTCTACGACTTTATCCAAGAAGTCTTCCCAGCTCAGCCAGCCATCTCGTACGGCAAGAAATCCTCGACTCGAATTTCCGCGGGGAAGACGGATTCAGTCTCTCTGGCGGCATCAAGGATGCGAACTTGATTCGCCGTCTGGCCAACTCGGTCGACTGCCCCGTCAACGTGATTGACTCGGCCAATTCGCACATGATTGCGGCGCGGGCCAACGCCCGCCCGACGCTGAGCTTGATTGGTCCTCGCTCGTTTGCTGGGCAGAGGCTAACAGCAGGGTTGGACCCTTGGAAGGGGAAGCGTCCGGGCCTGCTGCGCGATTAAAACCGAGCTGCCCCTGCCCACCACAATTTACGTCTGCCATGCGTCCTTCTTGATTAGCCCAGCTCAAATGGGTGCATCCTACTTTGTACCCGGTCTGCTGTTGGCCTTACTAGGCGTGTTGATGGACGTGCATTCGCACATACATGGTCTATTTTCACTGTTGCAGTTTCACAGGCGTCTAACATCTTTTGGCCTTGCTGCTTTTGGCCTTGCTGCTCAGCCGCTATCCAAGTGGTCGTATTGGTAGCGATGACTCGTCAAGGGGATCAGATAGAAACCGAGAGCGTGGCATACAGCTGAAAGAGATATGAGAGTGATAAAGCAATAATAATCAAGGTGTTCGCGAGCATATAGCGAGGGAAGGAATGGAGAGATAGCAAGAGGGGAGGGAAGAATATGCCCGGGACAGACATGAGCAGTGGCCTTGATGCTGTACAAGAAGGGCGGTAGCAAGAGAGGAGCAAATTATAAGGGCTGGGGCTCAGAAGGGCAGCCACCTCCCTCCCTGCCTTAGACAAATAGACGAAGTGGATGGGTTACTTGTCCCCCAGGTTGGGCGCGGGCGCCCTAACCAGCGACTCGGCCGGGATCGACGCGGCAGTTTAGTTCGAGCCGGATGGCTCGGCCATATGCGCGGATCATGGACTGGCCCCGCAAGAGTTGGGATGGTTACGAGCCCGGCGTCCAATGGGGCCGCGATAGCCCGGCTTACTCTGAGCAGGGGCGTGATGGGGATGGGATTCCGACCGGGGCGCTGATTGGGAGAAGGGGTTTCTGGCACGGGGGTGGAGGCAGCCGAGTCGGCCTCACTCAAGGCCGAAGCGATGGGTACACTGACTGAGCCCGGGTGTGCACGAGCGTGGGCCAGAGCCTCGTGCAACCGGGAGACTGCGACGGTGGCACTGGCTGCAGCAGACGTTCCATTGGACGGACTCCCGCTCCCACTCGACCCACCACGCCCACTGGGTTTGCGTGCATGTGCCTGCCGTGCCTTGGTACTGCCCCCTTGTCGAACCGGCTTGGTTTCTTCACGGCTGGAAGTGCAATGATCCGAAGCAGGGCTTGCGTCCTGAGGGGGAATGCTTACGATCGGTTGGGCTTGATGAAAGAACAGGCACCACCTTCTTCCCCACCAGGGAGGGAGGCATCGAGGCCGAGGACGAACCACTCGATCCTGATTGTGCACCCCCGGCTTGGCTAGTTGCGGTCAGGGAAGAGGGAAGAGGAGGTTGGGTGGCAACGTTGTCCGAGTCAGGATGGAGAAAAGTGCACCTCATCCCATAAGGGCAATGCCCCCCGTGTTGGCAAAGGTGCGGCATATCTGAGTCTTGTAGAGGTGATGCCTTTCAACAGGTCGCAGCTCGCTCTCTCCATGGGCAAACTGGCATTTGGAACCATATCGACAACTCCCCCGTTCGGTCCATTTGCGGCATAATTCCGTCTTGTACAGCTCCGTTTTGCGTTGGCTCGTAGGTACGTTCGGCCCTGCGCGTCCGTGCGATGCTGCACTACTTGGTTCGGTTGGCGGGGTGCGGGCCTCGACTGGACGTGCCACATGTCCGGGCTTGTGGGAATAATAAGAACCGGGAAGGCCTTGTCCATGGGGGAGGATAGCAGGGACGAATGTACTCGGGTCGGTCAGCTGCTGGTCTTGCGTCGGACTGGAGATTGGATCAGCTAGGCTTGGCCCAGGGGCGGTCAAATCTCGCATTGAAGCGGGGAACGTAGGTCCCTCCTGCACCGGGAGACGTGTGTCCAACTCAGTACCAAGAGAGTGGTCCGAAGGGACTTGGTCAGTCCACAAAGAGGCTGCCGAGGGTACAGTGGGCGGGATGGGGACAGAGGGCCAAGTCCCACCCCCAGAAGAGGGGGATGGGAGCAACGAGGATTGCAAAGATGTATGGACCGAGGAAGAAGAAGAGGGTACTGCAGAAGCAAAGCGTATCTGGTGAGCTTGAGCCTGGTACTCCATCTGCGGATCGCGCGACAGCCCACCCTGTAGGTTAGGGCCGACGGCCCCTGTCGTCTGTCGGCGCAGAATGCCTATCCGGCGATCTGCGTTCGAGGAAGACAGGTCCATTTGGGCCAGGCGCATCAGAGCGTTGGCCTCTGGGCCTAGGGGTAGGCCGGCGGCCAACGTGTGCATTTGTTCATAAGTGGCAGCCTGTTGTGGAGCTAAGGCACTTCGGCTTCGCGTTCGACGCACCTGCCACTCTGGTTGAAGGGCGGCGAACACGGCTGGCTTCCTTGGGGGGTCGGGGGGCAGGCAGAACCAGGTAGGAACGTAGGAGCATGGCTTAGACGCTGGTACCCATACTCATCTTCGCATCTCCCTCCTGAGCTAGTAGGATGAGGTAAGGAGTACACCTGTTCCCTTAGAGCGACTGGTGTAGCCCAGTTCGGGCGGCTGGGAGTAAGGGAAGAAGCCGCTTCGAGTTCACGAGCAAGATCAAGGTCCAAGGCAGGGGGTGGGAGGTAACCAGAATCCAACGATGGACCAGGCCCAGAGCCAGGATGACGGGAGATGGCTTGGGGTGATATTTCGTTGGTCCAGCGTCGATGTCGGCCCAGGTACGAGGGGAAGAAGTCGGAACCAGCCGGGAGCGGGAGGCTGACTGATACGCATGCAAAGGTGAAATGGGTGGTCTGACCGACAATTTCGGGCTGGCCTCGTCATGGTGGTCTGGAAGGGAGGGTGAGTCCAGGCAAGGGAAAGAAGTTTGTGTTGCGTGTAAGGGAGCTGAGGGGGCCGACGGAAAACGGGAGAAAGTGGTCACAGGAGAATGTGCAGAGGGAGACTGGGTCTCGCGAAGGCCTGCCCCATACCCGTTTGAGTCTGCAGCCAGGATGAAGCGAACGCATGGATGGGGCTGTCGGTGGGAGAACGATTGCCAGCGGCCAGCAGCAACGCCATATACTCATTGGTCGTTGGAGTTGGCAAATGAGCCAATTCCGGTTCATGCCTCGTCTGTAGGGCGTCGGGGTTCAAGACGGGACGGGCAGAGATGGCAGGAATAGCGGGGCTAACCGGTGCTTCAGTGGAAATAGTGGTGGGGGCAGCCATGGAGATCATGTGCTCATGACGCGACGGCAACCATGTTGAAGAAGGTGAATGTTGGGTTTGAAGCTGAGGTCGAGGCAATCACATATGAATAGTTCGGTTCCGGCAAGTTGCATAGTAGACAAGTGGCGAGTTGATAACGTAGGTATAGCGGCCATGCAAAGAAGTGTGAATTGCGGGTGGCACACAGCGCGTTCGGTGCGAGTCCAGAAACGTCCAATAGCGCAGTAAGCGCATTGGCGGGGAATGCGCGCCACGGCGTAACCACAAGCACATCGTATCGGTCACCCCACGCAGTCACAAGCGAGGATCAGAGCACGACGATCGATGATTGTTTTAACGCAATGGTGGTGAACAGACGGTTGGGTACCAACAACGGCATTCGAAAAAGGACGAAGTGAAGAAAGGCAGACACGGTCAGCTTCTGTGCTTTTGCTCATTGCCCTGGCCCCCAGACGGTACCGTGCGCCGCGCGCACGCGGGTAAGCAGCATCACGACTCCTGGCGTTCCCCCTAGAAGCCACAGCACTGATACAGTCGTGCACGTCACCTCACGTGTGCAGCCGTACCCAGTCCCGTAAGTCGCTAGCTAGTACCTCTAGTCTCCCAGAACTGGCAGCGGAGGCAGGCCATCGGCATCAAAAGAGTTTGAACAGAAACGTACCTCAGGATCCAATGCAGAAGTGTCACGATCGCCCAGCCATACAGGGAGCTCCCCGTATGCACTAGCGACGCCGTTGGGGCCGAACGCTGCCCGTGATCCCCTTCGTATACTGAGGATGTGGCATGGAACGGGGCTGAAGTTAGGAGAGAGGGCGCAAGTCGTGCAGGGTAGTGGGCCCGTTGGAGGGAAGGAGGATCGAAGACAGTGTGAGGAGGCTGGAGAATTGGTTCAGAGTGAGACGGGATAGAAGAAGATGGATAGGGCATGTTGAGCGGCGAGGTGGGGAGGGAGGCATAGCGAGGAGTGATTAGAGCTGAGCTCAACGCTCTGCTTCGACTGATGGTGTTCGGTGGTGAATTACGAAGCAGAAACGAACGTCCAGAACGAGTGGGCGGATGAGGAAAACGTGTGCGGGGCACAGACATGGCACGCGCTGAATTGGCGCGCTTTCGAGCAGATGGAAGGGGAGAGGGTTAGGCGGGGAGGGGGAAGGGGAAAGGAAAAGGAAAGGGAAAAGGAAGAAGATCACGCCTCTACGGGAGTGGGAGAGTAAGCTTTGTTAAACGGGGCTGCCTGCAGGCCCCGGCGTGCTGAATGGGCAGCGGGCGCTGAGGTGCTGAGGTGCTGAGGCACGGAGGCACTGATCCGTTGATATGCTGAGGATGGTGGCCACCAGGGCAATGGCAGGGAGAAGGGGCGCAGCCTGTTCGTTCAAGGTGGGGCGAGACGGGAGGAGGGCGAATGCGTTGAGAATGGGCCGCAGAGGAGGATGGAGGCCGAAGCCGACACGGGTGGTGGTGGTGGTGACAGCACTCAACGTGCTCAACGCAGCGGAAGCCGATGCTCAGCGTACCCGACCCTTCGGCCAATGAAGCTTGAAGCTGTTGCCGGACGGGGTGTTTGAACAAAACAAAGCAAGCCCTGCTGGTTGGAAGGCTGGCTGGCCAGGGTGCAGAAACCAGCGCCACTCGCCGTGGGCGAGTGTTACGTTGATGCGTTCATGATCGATGAGTACGTGAGTCTGGGTGCCATGGGTGTTCGAATACGCCACAAACTCACAGCCTCTGCCTCCAAGGGCTGGGTAACCTGCATCCCACCTCCACCCCCGTCAACAGCATGTCGTCCGCAGAGTGAAGAGCGGGCTCTTTTCTCCGCCTCGGGCCTCGCAAACCTCATGCCTCACCCTTCAAGCTTCACACCTCCTCCCATGTCACTCTACAATCCAGTAGGGTCACGGCGACTCTTCTGGTGTCCTCTCTGTGGGGTCCACAAGCCTCGTGTCGACCGTTTTGGTCGGGGCTACGCCGTCGAAGAAGGCAAACAGATACATTTTACATGCTGACGAAGCAGGGGGCGAATGTACCCTCCCAAATTTCTTGTCTCCAATGGGGCGATGAGATGACGCTCGATGACGGATCAATGTCGTCCAACCCCCCATCTTCGACATGAGTTCACATCGTGTACACACACCCTACTACTGTGGCTGGCGCCATTCATATGGTACCCGGAAGGCCTAGAGTCTGAGAGGCCTAAGGTTCTAGCCTAAGGTCTGAGGCTCAGGCATCAGCAGCCCGGAGCTTGAAGCTTGAATATTGAATCCTCGGCACCTGTGCCAGGGGATGGTGATGCCCGCGTGGCCTCAAGCGAATGCCGGCAAAAGCCCAACATGTGCAATCATGGATCAGTCCGCCAGTGACCCGCAGACATTAGTATCCGTCACATAATCAAAACATCTACATCGTATCGAACACTTCAGCGCCTCGAAGCTTGAAGCTTGAAGCTTGACGAGCTCAAGAAGCTTGAGCGCATTGAATATTGAGGCCAAGGCCTAAGGCCGAAGGCCCAGGTCTGAGGACTCGAGCATACTAGGCCCATCAAACCTACCCTGGCCCGCCTCAAGCCCTCAGGCCTGTGAGCCTCAGGTCTCTCCTCGCGTGAGTGGGCCATACTCTTTTACCCACGCTCTCCACAGCGTCATGACGTGTGGCGATGACGATACCACTGCGCTTTTGACGTTGAGAGAGGCCCCGTGTTTCCCACAGTATTCAACGTACGACGCTCATCACAAAGTCTTCACAGGCTTGAAGACTGATGTAACTGATGGACTACCGATTCTTCTCCGCATGCCCATATGTGGGCTTGCCTCTGGGCTTGCCTCCTCGGTCTAGTCCATCTCATAGACTCAGAAAAAATCCATGACACTACCATAGAAGCGCTTGCTAAGCGCTTAGGCTAAGCGCTAAGCCTTCATTACCGGTTGCCGCGTTACCGGTTACCGAAGAACGATTGCTAAAAGGACATAACGAAGACAACTATATGGAGGGGCGGAGCGTATACTGTGGGGCCATACGGTAAGTGTGCACTTGTTGTGGCTATAAGGGACCTGCCATACATCATGCACTAGGACGACCAGTCAAACTAGTCACTAGTCACTAGCCACGCGTCACGCGTCACGTCATTATCAGAAGTCGCTAGTCACTAGTCACTAGCGAGTCACTATAGTCGCTTGTCACTATAGTCACTAGAGTCACTAGAGTCACTAATCAACGTCAACACTAGTCACTATATAGTCGTTATATGTCACCACAGTCACCTATATTCACCGGATTCACCAGGCTCCCCCAGGCTCTCCGTTATAGCCCACACTTAAAGCTTAAAAGCTCATCATGTGCTCACACCTTCATATGATCTGCTTTAATTTTGAATTGCTTTTTCGATACGAAAGTCCAGTTTTTTTCGGTTCCTAATTGCTATGGTGGCGTTGTTAGAGGCCCAAATCTTGGCAACAGCGGCTGTCACAAGCACATGTCATCGCACTCCATGGAAAAGGGAAGCCGGAAAAAGAGGGTGCAGCGTAACGTGATGCGTACTAGTTGGTGCGTGTTGAACATGTTGATGCATGATGGTTCATGTAATAATACTTCGTCTTCTCTCCCCTCTTTGTTTGAATGCGAGTTACTAGTGGCTTTCGTGCGGTCTATATTATCAGTACGTGGCCATCAGTTTCTTCATCGACTTCATCAGTCTTCACAATCTCCTTTTGCTAGGCCCTTATTGCTCGGTGGGAAGATACCCTCCACTCTGCACATAATATGCTATCCCAACACGGGAACGAGGAAAAGTGTAACGCTGTTACGGGGCGCTCCGGTTATCTCCGGACGCTGAGCGCGCTGAGCCCCGCATGTCATAGACATCTCAGCCCAACACGCGTCAGTCCGGTTAGATTAGCGAGAGAGAGCCAGTCGACACTTTATCCTTGCTGCGGATATCATCAGCGGCCCGCCATAATGGTCGCATCATTGGTTATCGGCACGATGCTTTGTGCCCAATGCGCCCAGTCTTGTCAGAAACCTTGGTGCTGCGCCCGACTACGCGCAGCGTCAGCGCCATGGAGAGCAAGGGCTGTGCATTAGTCTTTACCTCTCTGGGAAGTGCCCCGCATTCTGTCTATACCTGTCATGAGGCACTTGAGGCCTGGTTCCCTCTGCTGTATATAAGCAGCCATGTCTAAGGCTTGCTAGCTGTGGTCCTTGTCGACCATTCTGTCTCCTACCTTTGGTCTCCCCGACACCCAGTTCCTCTCTCGCCCTTCCACCTTCTACTACTCTTACGCTTACGAATTTACGACTTCCGTCGAGTGCACTGCAAGCCGCGGTTACTCTCATCAGTAGCGCTTGCTCTTCTTTAGGACTCTGTCTGTTCCCGCCAGCTACAGCGTACCGAGTGTGATAACGCTGCAAGGAGAATAGAGGATAACTTCTAAGCTCCTGGACCCCTTCAGCTGGTCTAACTACCTACGTACGCGGCTCCTACCTCGGAGGGTCTGGGCTGCGGCCTTTGCACGCAGGCATAGCCACCAAAACTAGAGGGTCTCTCCCTCGCTCTACACCCGCTCGGTTCAACCGGGATCTGGAGGAGGACCTATTAATGTACGAGCTACCGATTGATCTGTCCAAGGGTTTATACCCCTAAACTACCGTCCAGAAAAAAGGGTCCCGCGCTCCCACCCTCAAGGGAAGGATGTGTAGCGGAGATTCAAGAGAAATCACAAGAGGCGCTATATAGCTAATGGGGCCTTCCACATTATATGTGGCAGAGCGCGCGATGCCCATATGCCCAACGACAGCGTCTGGAGCGGGTGCCCGTACACCGTTACCATCACATAGATTCAAAGGAAGAAACGATTCTTAAAGTTATATGCCTTAGGCCTTAGGATAGCTTGCGCGCTTGAAAAAGATGGGAGGGGTTAACTGTTACGGTTAGGGAATAAGGGTGTGAAGGTGATTAACACAGACGTAGGGGTCACATGGTTCCCATAGTTGGTATTGAAAGAGCTTACGGACCCCATTATGATGCCACATTATGTCAAAATCGTCATCAATGACCAAGACGAGAGAGTGAGTGGCGAGAAGATTGTCCCCACGGATGCAATTATGGGAATTACATACCGTGCGTGGCCAAAAGACCATTTACTGTGGCATACGAAGAATGGAACATTTAGAATTGGGGAAGATCCACGGTGAAGTGGCTGAGAAGAACACATTAGTACTTGGAGAACCTCTGTTGGTCCAACAACCATCAAGACAGCGCATTGTCCTCTTGACTCTTGTATGGTGTTGCGACAGTGACTGGCTTCATGGCTGATCGCGGTGCACTTTCGACCTTACTATAGCCCCGAGGCTCCATGAGCTCCCCGAAGACTGCTGATGCGCGCGTACACGCGTAAGCCAGCGACTAGTAGCCTTCTCCTATATAGCCCTCGTTCTGCTTCCTACCACCAACACTATCTCTCGCCCGCAATCAATCGCCTACGCTACTGTTCCAAACACTTCAGCATCCATTGCGGTCTCCATGGTTGGGTGGACCAGGACGTCGCTACTATTGACCCAAAGCTGAGATCTCGTGTGCCAATAACGCCCAACAAGGCCAAGAACCCATCATGGCTGCGTGAAATGATCGAAGTATAACTTGGTTCAACTTTCAACCTGAATGGGCACACGGCGGCACCATGGATATCGCCATGGGGGGGCTGATGAGTGCTTCAACAAGGGAACATGCCGTGTGTTAAACGACTTCTCTATTAAGGCAGCAGATGAGCAAAAAGGTGGAAGAGAATACTGGGTGGGATCGGAAGGCGAAAATGAAATGAGGGGCAAACAAAACTGTTCTTGTGCGTCCGTGAGACCTGTTATAACTGTTACGGATGTCGCGGGACCATGAAGGAACCTTTCACGATCAGATCCATCTGGCAACCTGATCTCAGCCTCCGGGTTGGACTCGTTAGTCGAACCCCCTATCGGTCTAACGACATCGAGCTAGAGGAAACAGACAACGGGGAGGGGGGACGGCCAAAGACCCGAGGCCAATGTCAATTTTGGATGGGGGGGCATGCGGGGGAGAAGCATGATGGGTGCACTGAAATGAGCACACCACACGGAACATAGAAGGACAAGAGCGCTAACCGAAGAGGATCTGTTCTAGAATAGCACTCCGTACAGCATCATGCCCAACGTGACAGACAGACGCTTAAACAACAGTGCCGGCGTTGGAGGCGATACGGGGCCAGAGGTCGGCGCACTCCTTGGCCACGGGGCCAGTGATGGCCGATCCCTTCATTTCGCCCTTGGGGTTGACAATCACACCAGCGTTGTCCTCGAAGTAGAGGAACACACCGTCCTTCCTCCGCCACGTCTTGCGCTGGCGGATGACAATGGCCGGCATGACTATCCCAGCATGTCAGTCATCATCTCGAGAAAAAAGACAAAAAGGAGTTGTGACATCCCCTTCTTACGGAGCTCCGGCTTGCCCTTCTTGACCGAAGCGACAAACATGTCACCGGCCGAGGCGGCGGCAGACGGTTGAGGCGCGCACCCGTGCCGTGCACAGCAATGACAAGAGAGTTCTTGGCACCCGTGTTGTCAGCGCAGTTCATCACGGCACCCACGGGGAGACCGAGGGTCATGCGGTACTTGGTTCCTTGCGCACCCTTGGGCATTCTGAGTTATTCTGTCAACGTAAAGCAAGTCAGCCACCACGCCCATTCCCTCTCTCGTCGCTCGTTCGCGGGACACATAAAAGGCGGGCTGCGCCGCAACCCATGGCCAGCCCCAGGGTGCGGATTGACACAGGCCGAGCGTCACCGAGGTGGCCACAATATCGACAGCCATCTTTCCGTACGCTGCCCTCAAAAGAAATCCTGGTACACACCTTCGGTTTGTTGGCCGTCGACGGAGGAATGGAGGCGGAGGTGCTCGAGAGCCAAGCGAAGCACCCTGAAGCTGGAAGAGACAGAACGTAGGGTTGTAAAAGTCGCTACGCCACTGGCATTGCAGGAGTGTTTGGCGCCCTGCTGCGGCACACACTTGATCACTGCTCGACAGGGTTGCGGACCACGCTTTCGGCGAAAGAGCCGCAAAATGAATGTTTCACGTCCCGTCACGCGTTGCCTGTTTTTTGTC
This sequence comes from Moniliella sp. 'wahieum', assembly GCA_003971905.1. Lineage (NCBI taxonomy): Eukaryota > Fungi > Basidiomycota > Moniliellomycetes > Moniliellales > Moniliellaceae > Moniliella > Moniliella sp. 'wahieum'. The sequence continues at coordinate 222,591 of RSEE01000041.1, read as the reverse complement.
TGTTTTTCCCCGGTTTTTGCCCAATCCATCTTCAATGGCACTTGCAATTGAAACAAGCAAATCCCACTAGACCACCAGCAAGTAGCCTCCGGCGGTCGTTAATGAAGGTGGTTCGGATTCTGGGGGGGACACGGGCTCGGTGAGCGATGTACCTTAACGCTTAACCTATCTTCACACCGGTGCCTACTCTTCTCGAGAGGCGCGCCCCCCACAGTTTGGACTGAATACTGAGGTTGTGTCTGGCTCTCTCTGAGTTGTGCCGTTCTACAGGGTAAAACGACTGCGAACAGATGGATGCATTATGGTAGCTGCCCAGGATATAGGTACTAGGTCTCTACCCCAGGCGTGCATGAGGTGGCAGCGGGTCCTCGATCTGCTCCCGCGGTAGCTTTTCGATAAACGCCTTGACGCACTTGGCCATCGTCGGCGATGCGCGGCTGATCGGATCGGTCTGGTAAAAGTTCTTGATCGGGTTGGTCAACGGTACGCCCGTCGCCTGGGCCAGGTTGCCGCTCGCAATCAGTTGGTCCAGACCCAAGAGCGCCGTTTCGGGACTGGTCGCTTCCGCCACATCGTACCGCACCAACGTGGGGGACAGGTCAAACAGGCGGTCCCGCAGCTCCAACGTACTGTCGTACGGTAGGGTCACACCCAGTACCTCCGACAAGGCACGTACGATCTTCCAGTCCTCACGGCTCGCGCCGGAGGAGGTACAGCAGCACGGGTAAGCTGGGTCCGGCCCTCAGTGTTGACGTATGTGACGCTCTTTTCGGTATAGGCCGCACCAGCAGAACAACATCAGCATACTGCGCGCCGACGTCACCGTGGTGTCCTTGGTACACAACGAATGCCTCCTCGGGAATCGAGGCAGGGTCAAAGTCATCCGCATTGAGAAGGTAAATGAACTTGGGCTCCGTTTTCTCCGCCGCCTCAGAGGGGGCAAACCCAAGCTCGTTTGCTCCGTTGCGGGAGGCGGTGCGCTGGAGAATGCTAAGTCCGTTCCACTCGGGCGTAAGGAATTGCGCTTGGTGGTCCTTGATGTGCTGGGCAATGCCACTGAGAATGTGCTTGCCGTCTGGGTTTTCCAGCACCGCGCTGCCCACAATGATCATCGGCTTCTTGGCCGCCTGGAACTTTTGCGCAAACTCAGAAGAGCCAGTGAAAGCCTCCTGCAGCGCCTTGGCGTCCGTGCCTACGTGCGCATAGTCGTACGTCAAATCTTCTGGCTCGCCCACCAATCCCAGGTCCTGCCCAAGACGGAGGAAGGCTTTGCGCAGACGGGCATTGACCAGAGTGCCCTCGTGCCGCGGGCTCGTGCCGACCAGCAACACCACATCTGCATCTTCAATGCCAGCAATGCCAGCGTTGAACGAATAGTTGGAGCGAATATCGACACCATTGATGCTGGTCTTGTCCCCGCAGGCAGATCCACGACCGTGTTGTCCGAACCCAGACGGTTGATTAGGTCCTTGAGTGCGGCCAATGATTCGGTGTCTGCCAACGCACCCGCCACCGCCTTGATCTCATTTCCCTCGGCCTGCGTTGAGATCAGCCCAGCAGCAATAGATGCCAGTGCTTCGGGCCAAGTGGCTGGAACAAAGCGGTCGCCCTGCTTAATGAGCGGGGCGGTGAGGCGCTGGTACTTGAGGCCATCAACAGCGCGTCTTGTCGTTGATCCATTCCTCGTTCACATCGTCGTTCGTGCGGGGCAGAACGCGCATGACCTGCACACCGCGCGAGTCGACGCGAATGTTGGAGCCGACGGCATCAAGGACATCGATCGATTCGGTGTTCTTCAGCTCCCACGGACGCGAATGGAACGCACCAGGTTTGCTTGTCAGCGCACCCACAGGGCACAGATCAATCACGTTGCCGGACAGTTCCGAATTGAGCACCTGCTCAACATACATGCCGATCTGCAGGTCGTTCCCGCGACCCGTCGTACCCATCTCCTGGACGCCGGCAATTTCGTTCGAGAAGCGCACGCAGCGGGTGCAGTGAATGCAACGTGTCATCACCGTCTTGACCAGCGGGCCCATGTACTTGTCCTCCACCGCGCGCTTGCCCTTGACCTCATGGAAGCGGCCGCGGTCAGCCCCGTAGCGCATCGACTGGTCTTGCAGGTCGCACTCACCACCCCAGTCACAGATTGGGCAGTCGAGCGGGTGGTTGGACAGCAGGAACTCCATCACACCTTCACGCCACGAGTTGACCTTGGCCGAGGTGGTGCTGATCACCTGGCCTGGCATGGCGGGGAAGGCGCAGGAGGCGAGCGGCTTGGGCGCGCCCTTGCTCTCGACGAGGCACATGCGGCAGTTGCCGGCAACGTTGAGGCGCTCATGGTAGCAAAAACGAGGGATCTGGGCGCCGGCCTGCTCGCACGCCTGGATCAGGGCGGTGCTGGGCAGAGGCTGGGTCAGCGGACATGGGCACAGGAGGGGGGGGAGGAGGAGGGAAGACGAGACGACGGACGTACCCCTGCGGCACCTCGATCTCCTTGCCATCAATGGTGAGCTTGATCATCTTGATGTCGGCGGGGGCAGCCTGGGCGGCGCGGGCCGACGTGGCGAGCGCGCGGCGAGGGTGGGCGCATGGCGCGGCGACACGCGCGCGAGCGGGGCAAGCGAGGCGCGCAGCAGCATGGCGTCCCTCGGCGGTGGTGGGGCCGAGCAGAGCGCAGAACGCAGCGCGCGCAGCGCCGGGGAAATTAGTAATTGCAACCCTAGCTGCCCGCGTGAAATGTTCAGCGGCACGGCGGCTGCCGGCCTCCGATCCGGTCACGTGGACCGGCAGCTGCGCTGGCACAGCAGCGAGTGCGGTGATGTCATCGTCACCAGCCCTCGTGGGCCGACGCTTCGCCCTCGGCCTTGCTCCGCTGCCGCCGTCTGCGATCCCGGCGCGCCTCCACCCCCGCCGCCCCCTCCGCCATCCCCCCGCCAGGGGCGATGGCCAGCTCCAGCACCCGCGCCACCGCCGGCACCGTCCCCGGCACCGTCCCCAGCATCGCCACCGCCACCACCACCGCACCACCACACCACCAGCCCCCGCCCCCGCCCCCCTTCCTGCGCCCCCTCCATCGACGGCAACGAGAGCGAGTCCACGAGCAGCACCGTCACCGTGCGTGCCTCGCCGCGCAGCCCTCGCACCCGCTTCCGCACCGCCGACGATCTCCCCAGCACCGACACGGCCAGCTCCTCCTCCGCCTCGACATGTGCCCCCCCCAGCTCGCACCTCGACCTGGCCACCTACCCTACTCACGACCTGCTGCGCCTCCTCGCTGCCCTGCTCCAGCAACTCGCCGCCTCCAACGACCGTCTGCCGCGGCCCCCGCCGCCGCCCTCGCGCCCGCACCCCTCTACCGCCCCCTCCACCCCCTGCTCCGTCCCCTCCTCCACAGCCTCGTCCCCTGATCACGACCCCACGACCCGCACGATGACCGCGATAGTCCGCCCCGCATTACCTCCGCTGCGCTTGCTGCGCTGGGCAAAGAAGGGGGCGGACTGTGTTTCCGGGCGCGGCAGGTGCCTGCGATTTCGGTGGAATCTTACCTGCTGCGTATCTTCAAGTACTGCCCGACGACCAACGAGGTGTTTGTGTCGCTGCTGGTCTACTATGAGCGCATGACCCGGCTGGCCACTGTGTATCCCGCCCTGCACGGGTTTTCTCTCAACTCGTTCAACCTCCACCGCCTGATCATTGCTGGCGTCACAGTAGCCAGCAAGTTCTTCTCGGACGTGTTCTATACCAACGCTCGCTACGCTAAAGTGCGTCGTTACCTCCTCCTCCTTGCCCGGTGAAAGCACGAGCACGACCCAACCACCGTGCCTTACTAACCTACCGTCCCCTTCTTTCCTTGTTCCTTTTTCTTCCCAGGTGGGCGGATTGGGTGTTACGGAGCTCAATCAACTCGAACTCCAGTTCCTCCTGTTGAACGACTTTGATCTCTCCGTCCCAGTCGGGGAGATGCAAGGGTACGCGACCAATTGTTGCGCTTTGGCCTGGGCCGGCCCCCGACCCCTTCTTCCCCTTTGCCACCACCAAGACCATCCGTGCGGACCTAACTCCCTTTCCTTCCTCCCCTCCCCTCCCTCCCTCCCTCCGCCCTGTCTTGCTCTCTCGCTAGCCCTCTTGCCCCGCCTCCCCCACCCCAGCGCCAAGATCCCCCTTGCCTGCTCCGCTCCTGATCCTGATGTCATAGTGGATTGGATTTCCCATGTAGCATTTTCTCTCCCCTCCTAGCCTGTCCGACCTGATCCCATCCACGTTGGCACCTAGGGACTGCCTGCGCTCGCCTTGCTTGTCAGTGGTCCGTCCGGCCGCGCTCGCCGGCCGCCGGCCGAGTGCGGACGAAGGTGCGGCTCGTCCGGGGACAGGGGCGAGAAGGGTCGCGGGAGAGGCTCGGAACCAGTGGCAGAGATAGCGCTGGCACCTGGACTGGCAATGACCTTTTCGCGCACCAACGGGTGCGCTTCGGTGCCTGGACGCGAGGTGGGACGCGAAGTAGCACGCGAGGGGGGACGCGATGGAGGACGCGAGGGGGGATGCGAAGGAGGATGCGAGGGAGGACTAGGTCCCCGCTCCTCGAGCCCACGGCCTGTACTGGACACCCGACGCCGCTTGTTCGCTGTAGGGGCGAAGCGGCGGTCCAGCGCTCGCGCTTGGTTGGGGCTCGACCGAGTGCACTGCCAGGCCGTCCCGTCGGCACGCTAGCCAGAGCTGGTGCGCTGGTCGCTGACCCCACTGACGAGCGTGGGGGCGAAAGGGCCGGTGGGGCGGTAGGCGCCGAAGGAGGCCGCACAGGCTGCTGGTACCGTGCGCCACCGGCCAAACCCAGTAGCGCATCCACCGCACCGCTATCAGCTTCCCGCAGCTCTTCTTTTACGTTCTCGGGGCGTCTGGATCGGACACTTTTGCTTTCCGGCGCGGGCGGGGCGAAGGTCGTTTTTTCTTACCACTCGCCGGCTCGCGTCCCACGCCCGACCCGTCGTCTTGGGCACGCAGCGTCGGGCTCCCACCCTCCCCGGGCCCAGCAGGGCGCTGCGCAAGCTCCCCGTTCGCAGGGAGGCGCGCGTCAGACGTGGTAAGCGGACTGGGCGCTGCGTCGGCACGTTCCCGTTCGGCCGTTGGAACGAGGGAGGGACCCCCGCCTTGGGCTGCAGCGCAGGTAGCCCGCTCGCCATTCTCGGCGCTTGCATTCCAGGCCCGAGCGCATGCAGAGTCGGTACGGCGGCGTGGGATGCCGCTGGCCCCTCTTCGCCTTCGGCCGGCTCGTACGAGCCCGACACGTACTGCACCGTCGGGGGGACATCCAATGGCGTTGGTGGTCGGCGGGGCGGGAGCACAGGCTGGGTAGGTTGGGCGAGAAAGGAGCGCAAGCGCGCTGCGATCACTGCATTGTCCGGGTCCAACTGGGCCGCGCGCACATAGGCGTCCCGCGCATCTTGCCATTGGTTGTTGCACGTCTCGTACAGACAGCCCAAGTTGAACCAAACCTCGGGGATACCCGGGTGAAGCTGAATGGCACGACTAAACGCATCCAGCGTATCTTCGTACTGCTCAATCCGGTAGTACAGCAGCCCAATCGAACACCAAAACGTAGCTTGGTTCCCGTCGCGGTACACGGCCTGCTGGTACGCCTCGTACGCCTTGTCGTAGTTTTCTTGAACCATCAAGGCGCGACCGAGAAGGTACCACGTTTGCGCATCCGCCGCATCCGCCCCAGCGACATGGTCAGGTACTCCACCGCCCGCTCGTGGTCTGCAAATGGCGCGGCGGGGTGAAGATACAGGCCGCCCAGCTGTTGCAGCACCTTGGCGTGCTGGGGCAGCTCGGCAAGCACCCGCTCGTACGCTTCTTTCGCCGCCCCCAAGTCGCCCTGCAGTTCCGACACGTGGCCCACTTGGAACTGGATATCGGCCTGTTTCAGCGGCGCGGGCGGGTCAGGGAGAATGTAGCGGAAACACTCGAGGCTGGCGGCAAACTTGCGCTGTTGCTTGTAAATCACCCCGAGACGGAAAAAGATTTCGTTGGCCTTGTCAAAGTCGCGGTCCATGCTGACCACACTCGAGAAGGCTTGTTCGGCCTGGTCCAACAGACCATACCGGTCGTACAGAATCCCAATCCCGTACCATAGCCGTGGTTCTTTGGCGTTGGGCAGGTTGTAGAGCGCTTTCTGGTACGCCGCATACGCATTTTGCAAGTCGTCCATCAGCAGGTAACAGTGGCCCAGCGCCCCCCACGTCTCGCCATCCTCAGGGGCCAGCTGGAGCGCGCGTTGAAGCACATCCACCGCCACGTCCAGCTGCTCCATGTCCCGGTACACGTTGCCCAGCGCTCGGTGCGCCGCCAACGAGTGGGGATCGTGCTGCAGTGCATTCTGGATCGATTCAATCGCCCGTTCGTAGCCATCGCGACCGCCCATGGTAGATGCCGCCGAGGCTACCGTCGCGGGAAGGGGGGGGGGGGGGTAGGTTAGTATATCATAGCGAGCAGCCGGAAACCAAACTGTACACACCAATTGACAACCACGTTTCGACATTGGCTTGCATCAACTCTTTCATCACCCCTACCGGTTCTCGGGCGGGAACCGGGAGCTGGGCCGAGGCAGGGCGCAGAGGCGGCGAGGAGCTGGTGCCAGCTGCCTCGGCACCCGCAGTCACCGTGCCCGGCGCAACACCATTTTCCACACTCCCTCTTCCTCCTGCCGTAGCATGGACCGGCACGGGCGCCACCACGCGCGCCACGCTCGCTCCTGTCCCTTCTATCGGTCTCTCTCGTACCACGGGCGATTGCAGCGGAAGAGGCATCCTGCCCATCGTCGGAGTTGGTCGGAGGCGGTGCGCTTCGCCCTGGGCATGCGCATGAGCCGGAACATGAGCAAGGGCGTGCGCATCCGCTTCGGCTCAGTGGGGGCATGGACGCCTCCATGTGTTGAGCATGTGCATGAGCTGCGGCGTCCATCTGGGCCTGGGCCTGGGCTTGGGCTTGGGCTTGGGCTGGGCTTGTGCTTGCGCTTGTGCTGCATGGCTGCTTCGGCTGCTTGAGCTGCATGAGCTGCTTCGGCTGCTTGAGCTGCTTGAGCTTGTGCCTGAGATTGAGCTTCGGCTTCAGCTTGTACTGCCTGTGCCTGTGCTGTGCTTCGGCTTGGGCGTGTGCTTGGGCTTGAGCTTGAGCTTGGGTCTGCGCTTGAACGTGGGCATGTTGAGCATGGGCTTGTTGAGCATGGGCATGAGCATGAGCATGCGCGAGCGCTTGCGCTTGCGCTCGATCCTCTTCCCCTCGTCAGAGTCAGGAGGAGCAGCGTAGGGCGGGAGAAGACTCATAGCGACGCCCTGCTGGCGGTTCAGCTCATACTCCCGCTCGTACGCCATCAGCCGTTCGCGTGTACGTTCGCCAGCAGGCAGCATATGCAGCGCATGGGGACCACGCCGCGCGTTGTCCCGCTCCCACTTCCACTCCCACTCGCGCTCCTCCGTTCCTGCAGGCGACGCGTGGCGAAGTGGGTCGACTTGGGCGTGGGCAGCCTGAGCCTGAGCGTGGGCTTGAGCTTGAGCTTGAGCTTGAGCTTGAGCGTGGGCGTGGGCTTGCGCTTGGGCTTGGGCGTGAGCATGAGCCTGAGCTTGAGCCTGAGCATGAGCCTGAGCCTGGGCCTGGTACTCGTACTCGTACTCGTACTCATACTCCCGCTGGGCGCGCTCGCGCTCATACGCTGCATGCGCATCGCGCTCCTCCCCCGCCTCCCTCGGCGGGCGAGGGACGCTTCGTACCCGCGCGGCGGGGCGGCATGCCCGGGTGCCAGGGGGGCGGTGGTGGCCCGCCTGGGCTGGCGAGGGCAACGGCGACGACGCGGGGCCGATGGGCGGGGGCGGGATGGGGATGGGGCCGGGGCCAGGGGCAGCGGCGGGGCCCGGGCGGATGGCGGTGGGGAGGGCGGCAGGCGAGTAGGGGCGCGGCGCATGGCCCAGCACCGAGGGGGCCGGGGCGGCGGGGGCGGCATGCGTGCGTCTGGCTCCGCCTCGCGGTCGCGGCTGCATAGCGCACGGGGTACGGCGGCGGCGGCGGCGGCATGGCGGCGGCGGGCGGTAGGCGGCGCTGGGGCTGTACTCGGGCGGCGGCGGGCGTACGCGGGCGGGCGGCGCGCCCACGGGCATGCTCGGCGGGTCGGTCGGTAGGCCAGGCGGCGGCGCATAGGCGTAGGCGCGCATACACGTCGTCATCCGCGGCGGAGGCACGGGCTGGCGCTGGCTGTACGCCATCGATCGGGGGGCGGTGGCGGTGGGGCGGGCAGCAGGGGGGACGGCAGGAGGAACGGCAGGCTGCAAGGGGCACCCGCACAGCTGCCAGCAGGCGTGGATTGGTTCAGCCAACGCGGCCGAAGATTGCTTGCAGCCTCTCGGCACAGCACACCACCAGCAGCAGTGTGTGCCTGGGATCGTCAGCTAGCCAGCGCACCGTGACTAGTGAGTAGTGACTAGTGACTGCCGTGACTGCATGGATGGGTTCATGAATGGGTGCGGGCACGGAGCAACTAGCATCGTTGGACTCACGTACGCACATGTCACACACCGAGTCGTTGGGCAAGTGTGCTGGACCATGCGCACCCTGCATACCGCCGGCGGCCTGCGTTGCGACCCTACCCATTCGGCTGATGCATGATGCACGCGTCGATGCAGTCGGCCATCGGTCAATCAATCATCAAGTGACGGTGTGACGCGCGGGACGCAGGACCGAAAACAAACCAGGCCCTGCAATTCGGGACATCCGACGCAACGCACAACCCAGACACAAACACCCTTCCATTCAGCCCCCGCCGCACCAGGCGCATCTGCATCCGATCTCAGATCTCAGATCTCAGATCTCCCATGTCATACGTGTATCACATGCTCCAGTCCCCGAGTCACAAGTCCCTAATCACACCGTCACGCGTCCCCGGTCCCCGGTCACCGGTCACGCGTACCGCGTAATGGTCTCTTACGCCACCACAAGTCATGCATCATGCATCATGCATCATGTGACATGTGACATCGTGATCGGTGACTAGTACGTTTAGTACAAAACGTGAGACACATGGGTGCATTTCTTAACCGTAAAATTTAAAATGCTATCAACTTGGTTGCAATCGCTTTTCAATCAATTGGCCATCGATCACAGTGACATGTGACATGTGGCATGCCATTCATGTCATGCATGTCACATGTCACCGTTACGCCTTACCCGCTACAAGTTAAACCTGTAAAACGCAAAGCGCTCGCAAAGCTCGCAACGCGTAAAGCTTAAAGGTTCAAGGCGTTCAAGGTACGTTAAACGTTAAACGTTAAAGGATAATCGATAATGGTCTCCTCGTACCCGAGTTAATCATGGAGCATGCACCATGCATCGCCTCAGGCCTTAGGTTCGTTATGCGCTCAGTACCTTGCGCTCAATACCTCAGTCGCCAGTGGCTTGGTACTGAGTACGTCAGTCTCATCGATCATCATGCATCATGCATCATGCATCAAATTAACATCAAAGCACTCAGCTCGTTCAACGTACCCACTTGATGTTCCGGCCTGTTCCGGCTTAAATCTGACGCGCTGAGTTCCGCGTCCCAGGATACCGGCCGGCATCAAGCAATCAGTAGCTAGTCACTACTCACTAGCTAGCTCACTAGCTCACTAGTCACTAGTCACCGTGATGTGTGCCATGTGTGCCAAGCCCTGTTCAAGATATAATCACAGTACTGGCCTATGTCACGGTCCATACATGTCACATGTGATGCATGTCAAGCTAGTAACTAGGAGCTAGTAAGGCCTAGTAAGGCCTAAGGCCTAAGGGTTTGTCCTAAGCGTGAAACCCGGTCACATGACCTTTCACCGCACCGGCCCTCTCATCGATCTCTTCTACTTCCCGTTCGTAACGCATAACGCGCAAGGCTTAAAAGCTAAGGGAGACGCGGAAACGAGCGTCAAACGTCACGCGTCACGCGTCAAACGTCAAGTCAATGGTGGTATCACCGATCACCGGGCGCATTATTGAGGTTCGGTCTGGTTCGGTTCGCACGAAAAAGCGTGTTGGACGTTGGGTTGGCCAGTTAATTTGCAACTCCCAGCAGGTGCATGGAAGGGTCTGGCGATACGAGTGCGATCTGAGACCAAAGGCCAAGGGAAGCAAAGGATGCCCTGGTCCGAAATGGACAAGGGGCCAGGATCGAGGATCGGCGAAGCAATGATTTGACCGTTGAGATCTACCTGATGATCGATGATCGAGGATCGATGAGGTAAGATGCCCGTGACACATGCGGCTTACAAATTGGAATTGGTAAGTGCACTGAAACATTACGTCAAGGCGCCTTCAATATTGCAACGTTATTATGCAGCCCATCGCAACAGCGATGGCATTCCGCCGCGCCACCCGCTGTGGCCCATTCCGCCCGCGCAGGTGGTTTTTTTCTGCTGCTCTCCAGCCGACGGCTCAAACCGTGTGGCAGCGCTGGCCTTCGCACGCTGCAAGCACCGGGCCCAAGCACCAGCACCAAGCACAACACCAAGCCCCAGCGCCCCCCACCCCCACCGCCATGGCCTCCACACAGCGCGACAGCAGTCGCGCCTTCCAGGACGACTTCATCTCCTTTGGCCCTCCCCCGCCTCCCCCCCCTCCCTCCCGCCACCCACTCTCCTCCGCCCCCCTCTCTTGACGACCTCATCGCGTCCGTCGACGGCCACGACACCCCGGCCCACGAATCCCGCAAACGCAAGCGCGATGCCGGCGTGCTCGACCTCGCCACCCCCTGGTCCAAGGACGTTGACTGGCATACCGCCCGCCACGCCGCCCAAGCGCTGCACCGGGAAATCGTTGCGTTTGACCGCTACCTCGCCCCTACCCCCGACGAGCACGAGACCGCCGCGCTGCGATCCAGCTCATCCGCCAGACGGTCACCACGCGCTTTCGCGATGCCCAAGTGCACAGCTTTGGCAGCCAAGAAACGCGTCTTTATCTGCCCCAAGGCGATATTGACTTGGTCTGTGTGTCCGAGTCGATGGGCCAGCAGAACCCGCGGCGGATCCTCCACGCGCTTCGTACCGTCATCCAGACCAATGGCATTGCTGACGACATTCAAGTCATTGCCCATGCCCGCGTGCCCATCATCAAATTCACCACCCTTCCCTCTCTGGGCAAGTTCAAGGTGGACATGTCCCTCAACCACACCAATGGTATTGCCGCCGCGCGCTTTGTCAACTCGTGGCTCCGGCGCCAACCGGCCGTGCGGCCGCTGACCATGTGTGTCAAGCTCTTGCTCGCCCAGCGTGGCTTGAGTGAGGTGTACTCTGGTGGACTGGGAAGCTTTGCGTGCACGCTCTTGGTGATCAATTTTCTTCAATTGCACCCCAAAGTTCAGCGCCGGGAGATTGACCCGTGTGACAACCTTGGGGTCTTGTTGCTCGAATTTTTTTCGCTCTATGGCAAGCAATTCAATTACGATCAGGTTGGCATCACTGTTCGCGGCAAAGGCGGCTACTTTTCCAAAGCGCGTTCGGGATGGAAGGACGAACGGCGTCCGTTCCTCTTGTCAATTGAAGATCCGTTGGATACGACCAACGACGTGTCCAATCCTCCTTTAACATTCTCAGCGTGCGCCAAACGTTCAGCGGTGCGTACGACGTACTAAGCAGTGCCTTGTGTCGATTTGATCCGACTGCCGACCCGGGCCGCCACCTGCTTCGCCCGCCCCGCACCAAATTTGATGACCAAGGCCGACGACGAGCGGTCGAGCCGAGCCGGACCCCCGCTCGCTCTTGGGGTGCATCCTCGGTATCTCAGAGGAGGCTATCAAACAGCGCAATCGGGTACGTCCCCCTTCCCCCCCCCCCCCTCTTATTTGTCCGCCATCGGATCCGAGATCCATCGTACTGACTATTACAGCTATCGCGTCTCTCCGAGTCGGGCTACGTGCACAGCAAGTTGAGCAAGCCTTTGGAACGGGAGAAGCAGCCCGATGCCGTGCCCAAGACGACCAAGTCCCCGCCTTCCCCCCCTTCCTCTGCTTCCCCTTCTTCCTCGCCTCCATTGAGCCAAGCAGAGCGAGAGAAGACGCGCGCCCAGGTCGAAGCTACATTGGGTGTGGAGGTGGGGTCAGGGAAGCCTGTCAGTGAACCCGCCAGCCCCTTGAACGCCACAGAGGGCAAAAGCAGCGCGACCAAGCTGGCTGGTAGCGCGAGTGAGAAACAAGGCACTCGGTCGCCGCAGTTGGACGAGGAAGTGGAGGAACGGCCCAAAAAGCTCGCTCGGATTAGTCGGCGCCAACGGACGGACTTTTGGACGAGCAAGTCGATGCAGTCCCTGGGAGGGGGGACGAGGAGGAGTCAGACTAAGTTCCCTACTTGCCTGCAGCACAGCTCCAAGGTGCAGGGCGTCGTGTCTGAGCTCTGCTGAGCATGGTCGCCACGATCGTTCAAGGGGACGTGAGCGAACGGCAGTGAGGCTGAGGAGCCTGAGGGGGAGACGCGGTTTGGACCACAAGGTGGTTCCGTTCCTTGCGTTAATATCACACTTCCAGGAGCCGAGTAGGGACACAAGAAGATGGCATGGCGGTGAAACGCGGCGTTGCCTCCATCCCTCCATGGCCGTCGTCCATGGCGGCTTGCCGTGTCAGATTCGGCGGGCCAATCTTCCTTGTCACATGAAACTGCGGGGGTGGATGGGATGCAGTACAGTAGACTCAGTACTCAGTACTCTGGGCGATGGGGTCGATGGGCCGCTTTGCCCCGTGTTGATCAGACGGGCGTCATCGCGTCATCGAGCCAGCGCTCAGCGTGGGCTCAGTGCTCGGTATTGTTTATCAGTACTCGCACTGGGCCTGGCTTGGACGCAGAGCTCGGACGGACATTGTGGTGTCTACGCAAGAACTTGGTTGGTCTCGGCTGGCTCGGGGTAGATGTGCATGATGGATGATGGATGATGGATGATGTACGATGCATGATGTGTGTTGTTGTGACAGGGGCAGCACTGCCACCAGTCAATATCAATCGCCACTAGCCACTAGCCACTAGCCATTGGGCAGCCAATCAAATGGCCAATCGCACCATCTGAGCCCTCAGCGCGTGCAATATTAAGCTGTGCGCACACGACCACCGACACGTGCTGTTAATTAGGGGGACTGCCTGCCCGAAAGGCGTTGTCCGGTTAGTAGAGCTTTGGGGGGGGAGGTGCAATCGAGCGATCTCCTATTCCGGGGCAGGAACGCATGGCGTGTGTGAGAGAAAGCTATATCTCATCCTGCGGGGCGCCCCGTCTCGGCAGGTTGATGCAAAGGCTGCACCTGCTTTCCTCTTAAATCTTAGGCCCCATTCTCTTCCGCCGCCTTGCTATCGACCCGCCTCCCCCACCTCCGTTGCGTCCACGGCCATCGTCTTGAGGGCCAAACGTGTGACTGCAGCACGAAACGCGTGCCTGTGGTGAGTACTGAGTATACGCTGAGGTGCGGGTGCCCATCCGAGGAGTGGTTGTGGTTGTGAGCGGCGCCAAGCCCCCCCCCCCGTGCTGGGAAATCGAGAATCGAGTATCGATTTGGTACGTACCGAGCGGCGAACGCCGCAACCGCTCGGCCCTACCGCCTGCCACCAGCGCAGCCACACCGCACACAGGTGGCGCCGTTTTGCATAGCCCGACCTCCTGCTGACGCCCTCTCCACTCCGTCTCATCGGAGTACCCTCAGCACCAGATCAGGCTTGCCTGCCTAACCTTCCACCACCATGCCCGATCCGGACCATGGCTGGCTTGTTGAGCACAGCCCTCCTCCGGCCACGAGCAAGATTGCCTCCCCTCGTATGTGCTGCCCATCCTCCCCCCATCCTTGCCATTTGCCCGGCCGGCAAGTTGGTTGCCCCACCACCGAGCAATCCCTTCAACTTCTCGCTCCTGGATGAGTTTGTCCATTCCGAGCGCGCGCTTCCCCACCCGCCTGTCACACACGCCCAACAGCCCGGGACACCACGCTTGGAGCATGCCACCCCGGATACCCCCTGTGCCCCACCTCGCCGAGCAACCCACACCTCAGAATGGGTACGGGTACGGGTACGACGGGTACGGAGCGATTGGGTCAAAGAGAGATGGCCAGGGCAAGGAGGACACCCCCCCCCCAAGCAAAAGATCAAGGCAACTTTCGTTTCTCTCTACACCCTCGCCTTGGGACACACGATTCGTGCGCATCACCTCTCGGATCTGCCCTTGGAAGGGCAAACGTTTGAACAGCTCCTCCATGGCTCATCACCTACCCCTGATCTCCCTGCAGCGCCCGAAAGCAAGTGCGGGTCAATGGGCACGTCCTCTTCAACCACCTCCTCCGTAAGCCGGGGTGCCGCTGCTACTCCCCCCTCAGGAGGGACCTGGTGGCTGGATATTCTCAGTCCCACGCCCGAGGAGATGAAGGTGTTGTCAAAAGGTTTGGCTTGCACCCGTGACTACCGAGGACATTCTAACGGAAGAAACGCGGGAAAAGATTGAGCTGTTTCGCCACTATTACCTTGTTTCGTTCCGGTCCTTTGACCAAGACCCCTTTAGCCCCACCTACCTCCAACCGCTCAACATGTACATTGTCGTCTTTCGCCGCGGCACGCTTTCGTTTCACTTTCGCCCCACCCGGCATCCACGCCACGTACGAAAGCGGATTGAACAGCTGAAAGATTATTTGGAGGTAACGTCCGATTGGATTTCTTATGCGCTCATGGACGACATTACCGACGCGTTTGGTCCCCTGATCCAGGGGATTGAGTACGAAGTGGATGCGATTGACGATGCGGTGCTCATTCTCAAGGAGGCGGAACAAAGCGATATGCTGCGCCGGATTGGTAGCTCGCGCAAGAAGGTGATGGGTCTGCTCCGTCTGTTGGGTAGCAAGGCCGATGTAGTCAAGGGTCTGGCCAAGCGCTGCTCCGAGGCAGAGGGTTCAGTCACGCCCAAGACAGAGATTGGACTGTACCTGTCCGACATCCAAGACCATCTCATCACCATGACCCAGAACCTGAACCACCACGAAAAGATTTTATCTCGCGCTCACTCCAACTACCTGGCTCAAATTTCCATTGAAATGACGGATGCCAACAACCAGATCAACGATGTGCTCTCCAAGCTCACTGCATTGGGTACAGTCATCGTACCCCTCAACTTATATCACCGGCATGTGGGGCATGAACGTCAAAGTACGTTGCCCCCCTTGGATCCCTTCTCAGATCTCACCCTACTGGATGATGACGAGGGACGAAGATCAAAGAGACTGACCAGTGTGACTGGATTGACAGGTTCCAGGCCAAGTCGACGAACACGATAGTCTGTACTGGTTTTTTGGCATCTTGTCGTGCATGCTCTGCATTGCCTATGGCGGGTTCTTGTTGGCCTTGCGATACCTCCGCCGATGACAATTCCTCTTCTGCATACTACGATCGGGCCTCGACTCCCAAGCATTTATGTTGGTAGCCGGGCGGCCCGTTTTGGTACCCTCCCTACACATGTTTTGTTGTCCACGCACCGCCCTGACTTCTTCTCTGTTCCTTCATACCACTGATGCAATCCCAATTTGATCTGAACCTGAGATCCGAACAATTGATGACGCCATATTGGCTGATGAGGTCGTCGAGACCACCATACAGCAAACGCCGTGTTAACTCCAGCCTCTCATTCCTTTCCTCCTCCTCTTCGTCATATTCATATAGCCTCTCCGGATCAAAGGCAAAAAAGTGAGAGGTTTCATTCAACATGGTGCCCGGATCTTCTATCTTTATTGACATGCAAAAGGAACACACATGTCTTGCACGTCCTGACTTGGATGACTCGACCACCTCTCTCCTCCATCTTCCCCTCCCTGCCAACCGCGACGCGTGACGCACGGTACCTGAATAGTGAGTGATTCTTGGTCGATTGACTTCGCACGATTCCAGAGAGAAGCCCATTTTCAGTGTGAATTCCTACAGAGAGTGTTTTGTGCCCGCTTTCTCGTCCTTCTGGTGCGCATCGGTGTGTGCATGACTCGGTTGGGATCATGCCGAATGGCTTGTCGTAGCCAAACGTAGTCATAGCGGTCATATTCTGGCCTAGTCGCCGCGGCTATATGGTGGCACGTGACTCCCGCTTCACCTGGCAGGGACAACAAGCCGCAGCACACGCCAGTTGGTTTTCCGCGGCCATATGCGCCGACGGACTCGCGGTGGTTTGGAGGCTGCTCTGGCGCTTCACTCGCTTCGACGCCTGCGGGCTGCCCCCCGGTCATACTACACTCACCCAGTGCCTCGGCTTGGGTGTACGTGTGTACACGGCGAGTGCCTTGTTAGAGCTTTTGTTATACGCGTCTACTTAAAGTGCTCTAGGACGCGTCATCCGCAGTACTCAGTCTCGGGGCTAATGGGGACGCGCGGCACCACCTCACTCTGCCCATCTTGCCCAACAACGGACGCTGCCGAACCGTATATATACGTAGAGACATACTGCCCCCTGCAAGGGGCTTCCTCCGCAGCACAAACCCACCTGTATAATCCTGTGTTCTTCCCGCAACTCACCAACAGCCAGCCTCCGTCCTACTTTGCCCTCATCATTCCTCCCAACTCAATCGACCTCTCACCAGTCGCTACGATCAACATGGTCCTGCCCACGCCCCCACCAAACGTCGCAACCTCTTCGGTCTACTATGCACGCTCATCACTGTCGATACCACAGTATGCCGAATCCAGCAGCATCATCTCGCCTCCAAGCGTGCTCACCCGAGCGACCACAAGCTATTCCGAGTCGGTTCAGACGATTGGTACTACCCTAACAACCTTCCCTGGCGATGAGCGTTCATCTGCCATCCCCATTCCAAGTACCGAGCCCAAGGACAAAGCAATGCTGGTGGAGGCGTACCATTGGTAATGGAAGCTTCGAGCGACACCCACACATCGCCCTCCTACCAAATCAGTGGGCTTCCTGGAGCAGTTGGCTCTTCTTCCGAACTAGATTGGATGGATACGGAGGAGATACCTATTAAAGGTGACCAAGAAGACTTGCCAGCGTACTCTCATCGACCCCCCCGGTATCTTTTCCGCATGAGACGTCGTTTCACGTCGCGTCTCACCTCAATGGGCAACATGTCCGCATCACGGTACGTCGTTTTTTTCGTTGATCTCCTGCTTTCGCGCTTGTTGATGCATCAGCCAGAATGCTGACTATATATGTGTGGGTGTATAGGACGTATCTAGCTCGGAACCTCTTTTCCTTTACGAGGAAGGCACCGTCTTACCTATGCCCAGAGGGACCCACACCTACCGCTTGTCCTATGTCCACTCCATCCTTCGTGACCCCCAAATAAGGCAAGCTCTTCTAATTCTGCAATCAAGTCCCACGAGGGGGTCGATTTTATCGCCTACTCTCCCGAGCAACCCTGCGAGCGTCTTTTTCATCTTACCGCCCTCTCCTATACAGCTTCCCACGGGACAACTGCGCTGATCCACTTCCCCATGGGCAATGCGCCCGGGCGCACCTGGATCGCTCTTCCGACAAGGAGTGGGTACATCCTACGAACGCACGGGGATGGACCAGTCCTTGCCCATCTCGAACGGGACTCAAAACTACTTAAACGACAATACATTGCCACTGTGTCTCCTGGCGTATCCTCACTCTATGTGGCGGTGATTGCGCTTGTGCTCCGGTTGCCCTTCTTTTACGACAATCGCGTGTCCTTCTGGAACGGATTGCTGGAAGGGCAGGCATGAAAAATATGCTGCTGATTTTTCTTTTTTCTCGCGGTTTCTCGACGGCTAAAATACTTGCTTTGTTTCTTTCATTGGAGAGCCCCTGCTTTATGGAATCAGTGGGCTCTCTTCTTTTACTGTGTTCATCCTTCCTCCTGAGATGCTCTCTTTCCTTTTTTGATGCCTGCCATCCCTACCCTAATTTCATTTCTATGATCAGCTGGTCTTCTCTTCTACAGAGATCGTGGAAGATCCAATTGATGCTTTTGTAGTGAGGGCTATCCACTACCAAACAATGAAAGAGAAAATATTGTATTGGCCCTGGAGCGGTGTGCGTGGTGTGGTGTGCGGCAAGCAACAGATGCACAGGAACAGCATGATGCGCATGTGCGTGACGCCCCACCATCCTCCACACTACAGGCGAGCGGCAGAGGATCCATGAACGTACCCTCGCCAATACCCTGTCTCCCTTTTGGGTAGCAGAGATAGGATGGACACACCCTCTATTCCTGGTTGGGCTTTCCATCGAAGCGTAGCAAAGCGTAGCAAAATGCGCGCGCGGCAACCTGCTGACCTCAGCTTCGGCAGCGTGGGCACGGGGGCAGCGAGCTCCACGTGGGCCCCGGCCTGTCCCAGCCCAGGCGCCGATAATCAGGCGGGGCGGCGGCTTGCCAGGTCGGTGCTCCCACCACCCCCACCACCCTCTGCCCGCCCGGCCCCTCCCGCCCCGCCCCCCCCCCTCCGGCCATGGACGACGCCGCGCAGGCCAAGGTCATAGCCGAGGCGAACCATGCGATCCGCGTGCAGCTCAACCAGATGATGCACTGCCTCGATGCAGACCAGGTCATGGACGCCCTCAAGGCTGCCAGCGCCATGCTTGCCGAGCTCCGCACCTCGGCCCTGTCGCCCAAGGCCTACTACGATCTCTGTGTGTGCTTCTCCCCCGCGCCCTGCCCCTCGCCCGCTTCAGCCCCGCCTGACCCGACATGCCTCTGACAGATGTGCCCGTGTTTGACGCTCTGCGCCACCTGTCCGCCTACTTGCTGGATGCCCACCTCGAGGGCCGCCACCACTTGGCCGACCTCTACGAACTGGTGCAGTATTGCGGCAATGTGGTCCCCCGCCTCTACCTCATGATCACTGTTGGAAGCGTCTACATGTCCATAGACGATGCGCCCATCAAGGAGGTTATGCGGGACATGATGGAGATGAGCCGCGGTGTGCAGCACCCCACCCGTGCCTGTTCCTCCGCAACTACCTCTCTGGTGTTACTCGCGACCATCTACCCACAGGCAGCAGTCTTGGCCCCGAGGGAAACCTTCAAGACTCGATCGGATTTGTGCTGACCAACTTTATTGAGATGAACAAGCTCTGGGTCCGATTGCAGCACCAGGGACCTTCGCGCGAGCGGGAAAACGGGAGAATGAGCGGAGAGAACTGCGCATCCTGATTGGGACCAATTTGGTACGCCTTTCGGAACTTGATGGAGTAGACCTCGAGCTGTATCGCCGCGTCATCCTCCCTTCGATTCTGGAACAGGTGATCAATTGTAAGGACGTGATCGCACAAGAATACCTGATGGAGGTGGTCATCCAGGTCTTCCCCGACAATTTCCACATTTACACCCTAGGCCCCTTTCTCCAAGCTTGCTCCAGTTGCATCCCAAGGTCAACATCAAGAACATTGTTATTGCTCTGATCAACCGCATTGCTGCGTACGCACAGCGGGAGGCAGAGAATGGGGATGCGGAAGAGGTTCAGAGGCAGAACGAATTGGCCAAGGTCCGTTTGACAGAGAAGACGCGCAAGTTGCGCCTTGAGGCACGACAGGGTCGACCTCCTTCTCCCTCGGCTTGGGAGCAAGTTCGCCAAGAAGATACGTACTCTCGCGATGGCCAAATCAACTCAGCGATGAAAACAATTATGGGTACCGCTCCCCCGTACTCCCAAGCGGAGCAAACTGCCCCGTCCCTTCCCACCAAGTACGGCTCAGCTCGGCCCAACATTGCTACACATGGTGGCGGGTACGAAGAAGAGAATGCATGGGACGCACCTGTCCACTCGGCTATGGTGCCATTCCGCCTGAGGGCGAGGGGGGGAAACAGCGGGCCAGCGCGAGCTCGGATCCTCCCTCGACACCGATGGCGGGCAATGGCCATCAGCGCTCTCAGTCGACCGTTTCGGAGCAGATCAGAGATGCATGCCGACTTTACGGCATCGAGCTCCATAGCGGGCGTACCTTCTACCCCTGCGTGCGCCGACCGTGGAGCAGCTGGACGAGGTAGACGAGCACGTCGAGACCTTCCGCGGCGTAGGTCAATGTGCCTCTGTTCGAGGTGTTCTGGGCCCAAGTTGTTGATCTGATTCAGGCCCGCCCCGACCTCTTGCCCGACATCACTGCTCTTCTGGTCTCTCTGCTGCAGTTGAGCTTGGCCTGTTACCCGGACCGCATCGAGTATGTGGATCAGGTCTTGCGCTTTGCCGGCGCCCAGCTGGAGCGGCATGCCCAAGCTGTGACCCTTTCCTCCTTGCTGAGGAGACACAGGCAACCTAAGCAAACTGCTCGGCTTGCCCTTGGAGGCATACCCGTCTACCCTGACACTGTTGGCCTTGCCAAACTACAAGCTCTCCTCGATGCTCAGCAGTACGGCATACGGAAGCAGATTTCCCAAGCCATTGTCTGGTCCACACTCAAGAACGAACCCAACTCACGACATCGGAGGATGTGGACGGGATTCTGGACTTGTGCAGCACGTTGGTTGTACCACAAAAGGACGCACCGACAGTTCCATTCGATCGCTCCTTTGCTGCCCGCACCAAGGGGGTGGGTACGAGGGGCAACTCCCTCCCGCTGAAGCGCAGGTGCAAAAAGAGCAAGGGGCTTGCTCGTCTGATCCACCAATTCAAAGCCGAGCAGTGGATACCCAATTTGCTCTGCTCCAGTCGGCCCGAGCTCATTTTGTTCAAGGGGGGGACCGTATCCGGTACACCTTCCCCGTGCTCGTCTTTTCGGCTGTCGAGCTCTCTAAGCGGTTCAAGTTGGAGGAGAATGTGGCGCTGGAAGAAGATGCGCGCAACGAGGCCAAAGCCAAGGAAGAGGAGAGCCAAGATGTACCGAGCCATACGGCTTGGGTGCGCAAGATGGAGACGCTGTACAAGTTTATGCACCAAGTTGTGGATTTGCTTTACACCCGCATTGAGAGCAGCAGCGTCGCGGACCTTTCGCTTCGACTCTACCTCCTTGCGGCGCAGAGTGCCGACCAGTGTGGGTTTCAAGAACAAGCGTATGATTTCTTTGTGCAGGCGTTTGCGGTGTACGAAGAGTCGATCAGTGAGTCGCGTGCTCAGCTCCAAGCCATCGGCTTGATCATCTCCACCCTTCAGACCACCCGGCTTTGGGGAGGAGAACTACGACCGGCTGATTACCAAGGCCACTCTGCATGGTGCCAAACTGCTCAAGAAGCCTCATCAGGCCACGGCCGTGCTCATGGCTTCTCACATGTGGTGGCAGACCGACCCCCCAGGCGGAGCAACGTCGCGCTCCCGCTGCCTCCCGAACCCACGACTGGGTCCAGCCCCATCCAGAGGCGCCTCCGACAAAGGCAAAGGAAGGCAAGGATACAATCCTCGCTTCCTCATCGTCGAAGCCAAGGCTGATGCGGGATGGAAAGCGGGTGCTGGAGTGCCTGCAGAAAGCACTGCGAATCGCCAACAGCTGCATCGACGAGCGTTCCACCGTTGAGATCTTCTGCTCAGCACTGGACCAGTACCTGTACTACTTTGAGGTTGGGGTGGAGCGATCCAACCGCGGTTCCTCAACAGCCTTGTTGAACTCATCTCGGCCGGTCTGGATGCTCTGACAACAGCCGAACCCCCCCTTCCCGTGCGGGCTGGCGGGGCGGAAACGGGCGGGCAGGCCGATGCGTGTCTGGTGCAGTTCCGCATGCAGCTGCGGCACATGTTGATGCGCAACGACTGGCCCAGACCGCCGCGGCCCACCCGTCCCGGCCCGACTGGAACGGCGTCGATTCAAGGCGCGGCGACCAAGTGGGGGTCAGCATGCCTGTTGAGAAGGGGGCGTGATGGGGGGGCAATGGAGGAAGCATGAAGCTGGCCAGCACCGTGGGCCCCGAGGTGGGTCGTGCCACGGCGGCGGGGGAGTAGTTGCTGCGGCCAGACCGAGGATCGCAGAAGTAGCTACGTGATTAGCGGCTAGTTGCTTGGTACCCCGGACGAATCAGATCCGAGAGGCGCTTGCTGTGGAAACAGATCCGCATGTGCCTGGATTTGTACATTTCAAATGCAGCCTCGGGGCAAGAAGATGGCATCATCGGCATATCATGCATCATCCATCATCCATCCCATCCAGCATCGATCGCATCCGACCGCAGCCTCGCCGCCGCCAGCCTTTCCTTCACCACCACTACCACCACCCCAGCCGCCCATGAGCACCGCCCCTGTGCTACCCCTGTGGGCATCTGGTGAACCCAGCGCCCTGACTCCGGCCGCGTCCGACGCGCTGGAGGCCGCGGTGGCGCCATCGAGGAGGCTGCCGGCAGTGCCCGCACGCACGTGACCAACTGGGGCGGCACCTTTGCGGCCCGCGGAGCGCGTGTCTTCTCCCCGACGTCGGTGGCCCAATGCCTGGCGCTCGTCGAGCTGGCTCGGAGGGCGGATGTGGAGCTGCGCGCCGTCGGCAGCGCCCACTCCCCCAGCGACATCATGCTGACTGGGCAGAACGAGCGGGAGCCTGCGCCGCCACCAGCCGCTGCGCCCATTGCTCCGCCCCGCGGTGCGCCGCACACGCGATGGCTGGCTCGTGCGGATGGACCGGCTCGTGGGCCTGGTATCTGTCAATGCCTCTGACCCTCACTCCACCCTCGCCCCCTCCGGCTCGGCGGGAGCAGGCTAGGCGCGCCCACCCTGGTCCGCCCAGCATCGAAGTTCTGTCGGGCACGCAGCTGCATGACGTGCACCAGTACCTCACTACCGCTGGCCCGGCTCCGCTCGCGCTGAGTTCGTTGGGTTCCATCTCTGACCAGACCATTGGCGGTCTGATCTCGACGGGTACCCATGGTTCGGGCCTGCACTTTCCGCTGTCGCTGCCTATGTGCTGGAACTTACCTTGGTTGTGCCTCGCTCACCCGCGCAGGGGGGAACGCAGTTGGTGCAGTGCTCCCGCACGGATCACCCCGAGCTTTTCAATGCTTCCCTATGCGGCTTGGGTGCTACCGGGTTGATCACCCATGTCAAAGTGGCGGCGGAGCCAGCGTTTCAGCTGCACCAGATTGCGGAGGAAGTCTACTTTGATGCCCTATTTGGCAAGCCTACTGGCTTTCCTGCTGTCCAGGAGGCGGGGGAGAAGGGCGCTTCGATAGGTTCGCTCCTCGCTGCGGGGAAACGGTTGCCGATACTCGATGATCCCCCTGCGGTTGAAGGTACGGAGCACAGCAAGGGCCCGACTATGTCTTCCCCTTTGTTCCTGCCGAGGAACAACAACCGCCTGCCTCTGCTAAGGAAGGAAGCACACAGGAAATTGTGGATGAGGAGACGGTTCGAGCTCAAAAGCGGTTTGAAGAGCTGACCAACTGCACTCAACATCCTCGTCTTTTCTGGTACCCACAAGTGGGCACAGTGAGTGTACTTCGCGCCGATCGTACTGTCCAGGCACCCGAGTCCCCCACATTCCTCTCTCGCCTGTATGGTAAGGCAGTCGACCATACCCTGACCGAAGCCATCCTTTACATCTCCCGCTTCCACCGCAAACTTCCCCTGACGGCGGTCAAACTTTGGTACTGGCTCACCCACAAGCGCATTCCTAAGGACGCCCCTCAGTCCCTCGACACTGAGTTGACCTTCGCTCGGGTCGAGGCGGCTACCCAGCTACCGCCGCCCCCTTCGAACCGAGACAAGGGGACGGACGAAGATATGGCTTCGTTTGCTCGTCCTGTTGGAACTGCTGTCACGGCTGCCCTCCAGACCGAAGCCTATTCCCCTTTCCATGGTGCGGTGATCCCAGCTTTGGCCGGCGCTTCCAAGACGGAGGGTGTACCTGGGTGGCTCACGCCACGAGAGCAACTGGATCCCCTGTTGCCCCTTCATCCTTCTCACCCTACCACCTCCACAACCGACATTAGTTACCGCATCTTCAACATGGACTGTCTCTTTGCCCAGTACACGTCAGAGTGGGCCATTCCGTACGAACACACTGCTGCGGCCCTACGGGCGATGCGGGACTGGCTCACGGTTGAGCATGCCTCGCCGTATGGCGCACGCCTGCACTGGCCTGTCGAGATCCGGGTGACCGCGGCCGATGGCGTTTGGCTTTCGATGGCCTACGGACGAACAACAACTTACATTGGCGTTGTGCTCTACCGCCCCTACGGAGCCAATGTACCCTACCGTACCGCCTTTGCCAAGTTTGACGCTCTGATGCGGCACTATGCTGGCCGGCCTCATTGGGCCAAACAACACCCCCTTTCCCCGTCGGAGTTGGCACACCTCTATCCCCACCTGGGCGATTGGCTTCGGGTCCGTCAAGAGGCCGATCCTGACCAGGTTTTTGTCAACCCTTATCTCCGCCGCCACCTTCTTGGCGAGGTTACCGATCCCGTCCTCCCCGCGTGTTCAAGGCGCGCTTGTAAACACCAGGTGGTATCCCCCCCTCGTCGTAGGGCCTCTCCTGCAACACATCTCTTCATCCCCCAGTCTGCCTGCCATTGAGTCATATATATATCACACCTATTCCTGAACTTTGTCTGCCCTCGCTCCCTCTCCATTCCACTAGCGGGCTTGCACTTTGGACCCCACCCCCTCCTAATGAGGCCTTCACCGTACACACTTCACAGGGGTAAATTACAATCCATTGAGGGTTACTTTTGTTTGTGTTTTGTTCTTATGACCAGCAGGGCATGCGCCATGGCTGGTATGGTTGGTAGGCAGAAGGTTAAAGCTGGTATGCCTTCTCTGCCGACACGCCCGCCAGGCCCTTGGCAGCCTGGCCCGTGCCAAAGCACTTGAGGCGGATGGCCTGAACCGCAATGAAGCCCGTGGTCTGATCAGGCTCAAAGCCACCCAACTCGTCCATGGAAGAGAACTTCTCATCGTACAGCAGCTCATCTGATGATCGGCCTTCAATCACCACATTACCCTTGTACAACTTGATGCGCACCGTGCCATTCACCGTCTTTTGCGAGGCGGGAATGGAAGAGCGCACATATTCGCTTTCGGGCGAGAAGAAGAAGCCATAGTACAGATCTCAGACAACTTGGTAGTCACGATTTGGTCCCGAATCCGACGCACTTCGCGGTCTAATGTGAGTCCTTCCAGGTCAATGTGCGCTGCACGCAGAATCGTCGCTCTGGCGACTCGTAGCACCCGCGCGACTTGACCCCAATAAACCGGTTCTCCACAATGTCCACTCGACCCACACCATGCTTGCGCGCCAACGCATTGAGCGCCAGGAAAATCTCCACACCATCCGTGTACGTCTTGCCGCTCGCCTTCTCGTGCACGGCCACCGGCACACCCTGCTTAAAGTCAATCGAGATGTGCTCGGGTGTGGTGGGCGCCTGCTCGGGCGAGACGGTCAACTTCCACATATCTTCAGGAGGGGTGGTGTTGGGGTCCTCGAGAATACCAGCTTCGTACGAAATGTGGAACAGGTTCTCGTCCGTCGACCAAGGCTTGGACTTGGTCTGGGTAACGGGGATGCCCTTCTGGGTAGCATAGTCCAGCAGCGCCGAACGACCCACAAAGCGGTTGTAAAATGCCGGAATGCGCCAGGGTGCAATCACCTGAATGTCGGGCTTGAGACCGTAAAAGGTAAGCTCAAAACGCACTTGGTCGTTGCCCTTGCCCGTGCAGCCGTGCGAGACAAACTGGCACCCTTTCTTTTCTGCCGTTTCAATCATGCCCCGGGCAATCACGGGCGCGCCAGCGAGGTGCCGAGCAAGTACACGTCCTACCGAGACAACGCGTCAGCAGCCAGCGGCGGGAGATGAGGGGGAGGGGGGGAAGGAAGAGAGAGAGAAAAGAGAGAGAAACGCTTACCTCGTAAATGGCATTGGCCTGGACGGCCGGGTAAATGAGGTTCTCGATAAACTCGCGCTTCATGTCGGCCAGGCGGAACAAAGTCCTTGGCACCGACCTTGAGCGCCTTGGTCCGAGCCGCCTCAAAGTCCTCCTCCTGGCCCACGTCGGCCATGAAAGCAACCACATCGTAGCCTTCGTCGATGAGCCAGGCGAGGATGCAGGAGGTGTCGAGGCCGCCCGAGTAGGCGAGAAGAACGCTGCCCTTGGACATGGTGAGGAGAACGCAGGGTTCGGATGGTCGGCAGAGGAAGAGGCGGAGGGAGAGAAGTGGAAGGGGCGGTGCTACTCAACCGTGTTTATCAAAGATCGCTTGAGGCCCAACGCCCATCGAACACGTAGATGTGACTCGGGCGGGAAGGATGCGGGCGGTGGATTGGATTAAGGATTGTCACGCGCACGGACGAATTTTACGGGGGGACTGGCGCATTCAATATTCACACTGACACTGTGCCCGCCCCGGAGCCCCCGCACCAGAGACCCGCGCGGGGGATTTGCACCAAACAGGCTGCCCCGGCACACCCTATCTATAGCCCTTCAAGAGATTCAAGCTATCCAATGCTAGAATCTGCTGCTGCCAGCGGGGAGTACCCAGGCCGCATCCAGTCTGATACGGGGAATGGGAATTGGGAATAGGAGAATGGGAAAGAGGAAAGAGGAAAGCGGAAAGGAGAAATGGGAAATGGGAAATGGGAAATGGGGAAGCGCCCATTGATTGGCTTAGGTCAGCTCCGGTGCTTGCTGTGGGGCATACTGGCTTCGAGTTCAATAGATAGACAGAGAACGAACGGATCATCGCCCAACAAAGCCCTGTTTAGAGCTCTTGCTTCCTCCGCACTTGCCGGCCCCTCCTGTGCTTGGCCGGCGCGGAGGCACATTGCCACGCTCCCTCGTCCTCCCCGCTCCCTTTCTTGGTGTGCTCGCCATGCCCGCCACTGGCGCTGGCGCTGCTCTCAAGCCCCAGCCCAAATCCAAGCCAGTGGTCGAGGTGTCCGCAGAGCTCCGCGCCCGATTTCTGGCCGAAGCACGCGCCAGAATCGCCGCCTCTTCCGCCGCCACCGCTGCTGCTGCTGCTGCTGCTGCTGCTCCCGCCTCTTCAACCTCGTCTGCACCAAAGTATCCTGCTCTCGCCCCGCTCCCCCCCCTGCCCATCGACGCGTACTACACCTACCCCCGCCACCGCTCCACGGCAACTGCCTCCTCCACGGGTGCCTCCCGCGCCCCTACTACCTCTAGCTCGAACCCCGTTCGGCCCTCCGTTACCCTTTCCTCGTCCGCGACCAAGCCAAGGGCGCCCCCACCAGTCGCGTTGGTGAAGGTGCAGGTTGAGGAACCTGCACGACGCATTTCATCGTCTGGACCGTCTGGCAGTGCTGGTGGTGCTGGCGACAGGCGGAGCACTGTATGGTCTGGTGATCACGCTGCTTCCGGACGAAGAGGCGTGGAACTGGTTTGTGACGGATGTGCTGCCGCCTCTCGTGCATCGTTGCCATCCTAGCTGTGCTCGGCGCGATAGGGCCGGAGTGGGATACTATGTGTTTTATTACTTTCCCTACCTGCCCATCCGCCTGCATGGTGCGGCGTTCACTTCCCCACCGTCACCCTGCCTACCGTCACCTTCGTTCCGCCCCCTACCGAAGGCACTTTTGCTACCACTGGGTGGAACTACCACCATTTTGGCTCCTGCCCCCAGCTCCTGCCCCGCCGAGCCGAAGTGCGGGTGTGTACAACCTTGGCTAACATGCTCGGCCCTTCCCCGGCCCCACAACACTCGTGTTTCTCTACCTCTACTCTACGTGTGACATACTAGTCCTCTGTGCCCTTCTGTGTGCCTCGTTCCAGATGCCGGCGGCTTTGAGAATGGCCTGTTGCGGCGAGCGCAGTGCCGAATCCTTTGCGTTAGCAGCCCACTACGTGATCTTCTTGTTAGCCTTATCCTTGGTGCGGGTAAGGCCGACATGGAAGAGATGGAGCCGCTCATTGAGCCAAGAAAAGTTGATGTCCCCATTGCTACTGGCGCGAGACGACCAACAGACCTGGTACTGGAGCGGTCTTTTTCGGCACTATCTAACCCTTTATTTGATGGCGGCGTATCCCAATTGATTGTCATGGTTCAGAGACTTGGAGGAGGCTGATCGTTGGATGTTTCGGTGGTGCAGGTATCCGTCGGGCCCAGTGATTCTTGGTGGATATTCACCATGGACACCAAGGCAGGATCAGCAAGAAGGATGCCGACGTTTTAGGTGCGAGGGGTGGGCTGCCCGGATGGATATGTTGAATGGAGACAGTAGTAGAAAGCAGTACAACTGGAACTTGTCTGACAACTGGCAACCTCTTCCCCCGCTTTTGAGTTCGATTGTCTAAAATGGTCATCCACCTCGAGATGGCAGATGCTGACGGGCGCGTGGGTTTTGTATGTTGATGACTTCGATGACTGACTAGTGGTGATTGATAAAAGGCCCTTCCAGCTTCGAGCTAAGCGCTAACATTAGTCACTGTAGAGCTTCACAATAGGCTTCAAGAGGATTGTTGTTTGTTGGCGCTGCACGCCCCACATTCAATCTTCTCTACCCATCAAGCGTTCGCCCCGACCCTATCATCTCATTGCACGCGCCTGCCACAGCCAACCATACACGGGTCGACTTGGTGTGGGCGGGACGTCCGTTCACGTGCCACAGACAGCGCATCGCTTGATTAATGATTCCCTCAATTACCTTTTTCCTTTTGTTTTCCTTTTTATTTTTGCGCATCAGCGGTTTCCATCTCGAGGCTAATTAGCCCCGCCCACACAAAGAGCACAACCAACCTTTGACCATAACCTCAGCGCCCCAGCCCAAGCTGCCAGGTCGGCGCAGCATTGAACGTGAACGATCCCCATCCACTTGTCCATGGCTGAACCCCCGCCCTCTGCCGCAGCAGACGCAGATGGATTTGGGTCCAGTGCTCCCTTCGCCCCGCCGGCCTCGCTTACACTCGGCCCCGCCTGGGGTCTGCCGCAGGTGGACCGTAGCGCCTCGCAAGCACAGGCATCCCCTGCTTTGGTTGTGAGTATCCTTCTATCCGATCTGGTTCTTCTGACCTCTTTCTTTCCCCTCCCCTGGCTTGGTTGACTGTGGGCGGCCTAGGCGCGTCTGGCCGAGTTCCATACGTTGAAACAGCAAGGCGTGCATTTCAATGCTCACCTGTACGGTCGCCGCGACGCGCGCAACCCCGTGATGTACGCTTCCATCGTCCGCCTCCTCGACCTGGACCAGCACGCGTCCTTATTTTCCGGTGGACAGGCCTGCATCCAACCGGATGGTCCGCCCACCTGCCCGCGCAAAGGCAAGAGATGGAAATCCGCCGCCTCACTCGCCATGCTCAAGATTGAAGCTGCCCGCTCCCGACGCCGACAAGCACGACGCCATGCCCCCAACCCATTGGGAGGGAGGATAGAGTTCACTTCATCCTCCAGTCGGGTCAACCGACCCCTCCTCAACCCTACCACCCGCCCACGATCCTCGCGCCATGGAGAAGACCGTGCCCGTCGGACTCA
This sequence comes from Moniliella sp. 'wahieum', assembly GCA_003971905.1. Taxonomy (NCBI): domain Eukaryota; kingdom Fungi; phylum Basidiomycota; class Moniliellomycetes; order Moniliellales; family Moniliellaceae; genus Moniliella; species Moniliella sp. 'wahieum'. The sequence goes on along the minus strand of RSEE01000041.1, from coordinate 193,276 downwards.
CCATCGTTCCCACGACCACCGTTCTCGTCATCGTTCCCCTCCCCCCCCCCATCGGTCACGTCCTCGTCCTCGTCTGTCCCCGCCCACCCGCGCACGTTCGCCTGAGCCATAGCCTTGGCCTGCTTCCCAGGTCCCATGCAGAGAAGCTTAGGAGAATGCTCCGCCGCATACTTGGTATGAACAACCATGCTCTGCATGATTTGCTCCCCGTCCCACAGTGGGCGAGAATCTTTTGCTTGGTTTATTACATTGTTGGGTGGAGAAAAGAGTAGTGGTAGCAACTGGTTACCTCCACCCCATCCTCTGATGTCGCATTCTTGCAGTCAGAGGGCGTGGGGATTGGGCAACGGAGTGGAGATAGGGGAGAAACGTGACGCTTCTTGTGGCAGAGAAGCAGCTACCTCATCCCGAGCGGAAGAAGGAAGCGCAGTCAACATCTCTCCAAGCCGCATGGGTAGTACGCTGTGCTGAGCGCGCTGGCTGACGCTCGGGGTGCGGGAGATACAATGGCTGGGGTTTCCTGGAATTGTAGCCAGATTCCATTGATGGATACCCGATTGTCGGTGAGGTGTAGTGGTGGTGTGATGATGAGATGGTGAACCGGGCTAATTGGCGGGTATAACGATCAATGGCTTGGACATGTGAGCCATATGTGGTGTGGGAGCGTGAGTGCAGTGTAAATGAGTGCTATCGCATTCGGCATTGCTTCCCCCTCTCGATATCGTCCCTCTATATCTCTGGCCTCGTAAGCAGCGACATCAAGTCGTCAACAAGCATCTGTGCTTCTCATGAGATCATCTCTCCCTGTCATCCGTGGGTTGACACCCAACCCAGGGCGGACGACCGGGTGGGAGTGGTCGTGGGGGTGGACGCGGGGATGGGACTGCTTGAGCACTTTGGAGAGGGCTGCCAGAGACGCTGGACAAGCCAACAAGGGTGGGGACAGCATGCATCTTCAAGCTTCCTTCCTACGCCCCAGAGGAGCAGGCGTGGCCAGGAGAGCGGCAGAAGGCGCGGTGGGGTATATTCGGATGCTCAGTGCGGCGCCGGAAGCGCAGCGGGAATCCAGCAGGCACAAGGGCAGCCTAGGGCAGCCTCCGTGCTAGCTCCGGGCGGGTAGGATCCGCGAGTTGAGATCCGAGAGCCGGGCGCAGGGGCAGTGTGCGTGTGCTGCCCCGGCCCCAACCCTAGCCGGGACGGATGCCTTGCCGACTTATAGCCAGGAAGCGGCCCGGTCGGAACGGAACAGCCCATCTGGTTGCTGGCCCAGAGTGTCGCCGACGGGCGCCTGCGCATAGAGCAACAGTAGGCTGACAGAGGCACAACAGTGGCACGACATGCGCCCCACATCCGCCCGGGGGTATAAATGGCACCCGTGTCTGTCCCAGACCGCGCTTCTTCCCCCACCCCGCCCAGCTACCCCGTGCGCGCTCGTCTCCTTCCCCATGTCTGCCAAGATCGCCGTTGTCTACCATTCCCTCTGGGGCCACGTCGCCACCCTGGCCGAGGAGGCTGCACTCGGTGCCAAGGCGGCTGGCGTCCAGGTCGACCTGTTCACCTTCCCCGAGACGCTCTCGGACGAAGTCCTGGGCAAGATGTATGCCGTCAAGGAGCTCGGCACCAAGCACCCCACATCACCGCTGATGCGCTGGCCAAGTACGACGGTGTACGTTAACTGCCCCCCCACCCCATGTTCATGGACCATCTCTCGCTTGCCCCGGAAGCTGACACAGCAGGAATGGTATAGGTCCTGCTTGCCTTCGGCACCCGCTTTGGCCGTGCCCCCGCACAGGTCTCGGCGTTCTTTGACACTACCGGTGGCCTGTGGGCCACGGGCGCGCTCGTTGGCAAGTTTGGTGGTTTGATCACCTGCACCGCTGGCCAACACGGTGGGCAGGAGACGACGGCGCTGACCACGCTTCCCTTCTTCGCCCACCACGGCATCATCTACGTCCCGATTGGCTACCAGTTCCCCGAAGTCAACAACACTGACGTTGTCCAGGTGGCTCTCCCTGGGGTGCCTCGACGCTGTCCAAGTCCGACGGTTCGCGCCAGGTCAACGAGGAGGAAAAGCTGATCGCCAAGAAACAGGGCGAGTACTTTGCCAAGACGGTCGCCACGTTTGTCAAGGGCAAGTCGGCTTAATCTCCAATGCGTGTTGCATGTCCTATAGGTGGGCACGTTGTCATAAAATCTTTTCGATACCATCCGTTTTGTAGAGGAGGCCGTGTTGTTTTCTTCTGCAGACCATACTCGCTGTATACTTGCCACACCGCCCCAGTAGCAGCCTTCGGGCCTTAGTCTGCGCCACCACTGGGGCGAGGCGACGCCCGCGGCTAGGCTATAGACCCGGGAGGCTCACACCGTTGTTATTGAGAGAGGGTGTGTACAAAAATGAGAGAGATTCTTCCGTTGCATCATTTATCGACCCGGGCTGTACTGAGAGACTCTTCGTAAATGTCGGCGGGGTTTCCCCGTAGTCACTAGCCATTAGGCAGTATTTGCTGTGATGCTCGTTTCGTCCCATATTCGCAGCCTCCCAAAACACCCGAGCAGAAATGCTCGTAGCTATCAGGGTCGTTCGGCCAGCGTCCGACGGCCAGGATGAAATGACAGAAGAGTTGACATACAAAAGGCATTCGAAATATACACAGGACGAATATAAGTAGACAAAAGAATAAGAAGGCACAGAAAGACGCCGCTCAGAACCCAGCCGAACCGGCTGTGGTGGAGTGCGCGTCACCCCGTTCCTCCAATGTGTCGAACAAGTCGGCCCACGCGCTGACCCAGTCGACCTCTGGAGGAAACATGGGCTGAAGGAAGGTATTCGGCCCGGACGTCCCATCCCCAGATGAAGGGTTTGGTACGGGCTCGGTGTGCTCCCCGCCGGCACCAGGTGTCTGGGTCGCGGGAGGGGTGGGGCGTTGGCCGCAAGAAAGTATTGCATTAGTTCCTGCGACCCGGCTGTGGTAGTGTTGACCACGGGATTTTGCACTGCAGTGGAACCAGTCCACTCTTCCCCCGCAACAGGGGCAGCAGTGGTAGTAGGAAGGGCGGGCAGACCCGTAAGCGCATTGTTGGGCAACTGAGAAAGAAGGCCCAAACCACTCAACGGGACGCCACCCAGGGCAGATAATGTTCCGATTCCACCTCGTCCGCTTACCGCTGGCAGCAGCGGCCCGCCCGGGTGTTGGGCATGGCCAATGTTGAGCATGTTGGTCTGGGGCGTCATGGCAGCTAACCGGGACAGTTGCACGTCCATCAACTGTGCCAACTCGTCACCCCCCGTTGGGAGTGGGTCGAAGCCGTGGTGCGCTGCGGGGGCTGCATCGTGGGTGGGCTGCACCTCCTCCTCCGCTTCCTCTTGGGATCGGAGAAGCTGTTGCTGCAGCCCGCGTTGGAACGTGGCGGAGATCAGACGTTCTAAATTCTTACTCGCCCCATGCAGCACAGACCCTTCCACCGCTTGACCCTGATCTTTCAACCGATCAATGATCCAGGTCAAGTTGTCCTCCATCTCCCGCGTCTCCTCTGGACTGTCAAAGCCCATCACGCTTCCTGGGGCCGAAGGATCAGGTGCCGTGGCCATGTGCGCATCCGTGGGCGAGGTATGGTGGAAGCCCAAGGGGTAAAACGTGCGGGGGCGGTACCACAGGTCGGTAATCATGGCCAAGCAAGCTTGGAAAAGGTAATACCTTTGCATGCGATCCCGTCGACCGATCCACCCTCGGGAGGTCATGAGCCGGGCCTCGATAACGATTTGTCGTGCGCTCTCCAACGCGCGCGGCACGGACGCAACAAACGGTTGGTCCGGGTAGCGGTAGCCCTTGCTCATGAATGGACGGTGGAGCTTCAAGGTACGGTAGTACACGCCAGCCCGAATTAAGCTGGCCTGTTTCTGCAGGCGCTGAATGTCGACATTGTGCCTCAACCCTTCCTGGCCAAAGGTCAAGTCGGTATCCCGATGGGTCCATGAACGCGAAGTAAGGACTTGATGCAGTTTCTGGTCCAGCTTGAGCACTTCTTGGTAATCTACCTCCTCCGCTAACCCTTCCGCCTGCACCGTCAAGTCAACCACTTGCCGTGCCACATCGGCCGTTTCAAGCAGGCCGAGCCAGGCATCGCGCGGGCAGGGCATCCCGCGCGCACTCTGGGATGGTGCCGCCGGTGCATAAGGTGGACAGGTACTATAACTCATCGGGTGGATCCCGTACGACCCGTTCAGCCCCGCGTGGTTCCAGTCCGTCATGGTCAATGCCGTCCACACCGCCCGACCAATCTCCAGGTTGCCCATGCTCATCTGAACATCCGGATCAACCCACCAATGCATCAGCTTGCGGTTGGCCTTGTCCAGTGTCTGGTGTAAATCGGGCCGTGGCGCCGGGCCCACCGCGGCCCAACGCCCCTCTCCTCCGGGCCCAGCGGAGTTCCCTCTTCCGTTCCCAGATAGGGTGGGGCGTCAGCGGCCGAACCAAGCCTGTCGAGGCCCAGACGTCGAGCGGCACGCGTGGATCCATCGAGCAGATGGAGTAGATCTTTGTGCCGAAACCGATGGCCGAGAGAGTTGACAGCAACCAGAGCAGCTTGCACGCCTTCGAGAGAAGGGTGGGCAGCCAGCTCATTGGCCTCCAAACAATCCAAGGCTGTGTCGAGCCAGTCGTGGAGAAGGGTAGAAATCTGGTCACTGCTCCGGACCAGGTTGAAGGAGATAATGGTGGTGGAAGGTAGCAGCTCCACAATCGCACTCAGAGCAAACAAGACATACGCCAAAAACGTCAATCGTGGTTGTGGCTCTCCAGCCCCAGGTCCGGTCGCCGCCCCGGGTTGCACCACCGCCGCTGGCCGTGTCGATGCAGGAGCACCATCGTCCGCATCTACCAAGCGTGTCGCATCAGCCCGTCCGGAGCCGCCTCGACAATGGTTGGCAACCGGTTGGCCCCCTTGGATCCAAAACAGCCCGTTAGCGACTCGTACAGCAAATCAAGTTCCTTCATCACAAAATCCACGCGAACAAAGGGAGTAATCATGCCCAACTCCTCGAGGTACATGTTGATCAACTGCACCGTCTGAGGTTTGCCCGGCAGTAATGCCAACGCCCGCGTCTTGGCCGTCGCCTCGTTCAGGGAGTTTTTCTGCAACATCCGCTCGCCAATTGCCTGCAGCGCATTCCTTTTCCTACTGGGAACGTGGGGGGGCATATGTAGCGACGGGGGAGGATGATCGCTAGCTGCTGACCCACTTACCGTGGCTTCCCGAACCGGTTCCCTCTTCTGTCCCCCGGACGTCCACAGGCTTGCCTCCACGGCGGCCGGGGCTTTGTCCCCCCCTGGCTCGACAGGCCGCCCACGAATCTGATCTCCCTGCCTTGTCCTCGCTTGCCCAACCTCCTCGACGGAACCATTCACGTCCCTGCCCTCGTCATAGAGACGCTGAAGACCCAAGACGGCCGATGTAGTGTCCTGGTTCCCTAGTGTGTCCAGCAGTTCCGTCGTATCTTGGTTCCCGGACGCATATAAATGCGTTTGGGTCTCCGGCGGTGGGCAGATGGTAGTGCTGCTGCGCCTTAGCTCAGCCGCTTCCGCAACAATCGCAAACGCGGGCATCGACGCTCGCCGTGGGCTGCTGGCCATCTGGGACCCACCGTGGGCCAGGTGGTGCGGCAAGTGCGGGGTAACGGTCGTGCTAGTAGGTGAAGAGTGAGTAGTGGAGAAGGTGGGGCCGGGGGAGGGACCGAGAGTGTGTTCTTCGCCGCGGCGTGCGAATGGAGACCGGTAGAAGTTGTTCCGGAAGTGGGACTGGTAGCGATCGAGAGCGCGGCGGAGGCACCACCGGGGTGGAAAGATGGGGAAGCTAGGGATGTAGAGGCGGTGCCCATCCGGCCAACCAAACGAGCGGCATTGTTGCGTGCCTGCATGGCCAACTGCGCATGTGTTGCGGCCGAAGGAGTGGAGCCGGCTGCGGGAAGGGGAGGTGGGGTAAAGGTGGTGGGAATGGCCACGGAAGCCGTCGAGGCGGTCGCTGCACTCGGTTCACGAGGCAGACGAATGCGCTTGGGAGCGCTTTCATCTTCCTCCTCTTCCTCTTCGCTTTGCTCCCATTCGCCCGAATCTTCGTCTTGTTGTCCCGAATCGTCGTACCCAAACTGTGACCCACCAGAGAACAAGACACCAGGGGGCAAATGCTCTGCAGCGCGTTGCCGCGCTGCCTTGAGAGCCTTGCGCCGTGCACGCCGCTGTTCTCCTTCGGCCATCTTGCGCAAGCGTTTTTCCCGCTGTTCGGGTGTCTCATGGTCTCGTTCATCGCCAAACTTACATCCGCTCAAGGGGATCTTGCGGCGAATGCATGCGGAACACCCAGGCACCTGTCGGTCGCACCTGCCTTGGTGTCAGCAGCACAAACGGGACGAGGGTGAGGAGAGAGGAAGGGGACACACGTACTTGAGCTTACGGTGACGGCACTCGGTGCATGAAATGGGTTTGCGCTGTTTGCGGGGCCGCTTGTCTTGCGACGATGAGGGGCGTGGGTCCGACTGGGGCGGAGTAATCGTTGCGGAGCCAGCAGGGATGACGGGTGGTTGGGGCACAGATGGGTGTGCGGGGGACACACCGTTGCTCATGGTCAGAAGGGATGAGGAGGGGAGCGGCGGGCAAGGAGCAACAAGTTGGTGGCCGATGCGAATGGATTTTTTCGGTTGCCTCAAACCTCCTTCAACCTCAGTCACACCGTCGGACATTGCTAAGCCCGGCGAAAAATGTTAGGGGACCGACTCGGTCACCGACCGGTCTCATTAAACAACCAAGGCCGGTCGCCCCGTCACGCGCGTCACGGGCAGGCTTTTTTCAGCCCTTTCCTCTTGACTAGTGACTAGCCATAGTGACTCGAGGAGAGTACACTCAGATCTCAGACTGAGTTCATCTCCGGTTGAGCCCTCTATAAGGCGTAACGCGTAAGACGTCGAATAACAGCAGTAATTGCTGCGCCTCTTCGCGCGGAGAAGTGCAACCGGGTTAAATCCGTGTCTTGGACCCCACCGATTTCAATTGTTCCTGGGTGTCCGTGGCTGCAGGCGCTGCAGGCGGGTTGCGGATTTAAAATCTAACGTTTAACGTTTGCAGCCTCTGGGCCCTCAAATTTCAAAGCTTTTACAAGCTTCAACGTACTAGCTTCAAGCTTCAACGTCCAGCTTGAACCTTAAGAATAGCAGCGGATTTGTCGCAACAGGGGTCACGCGGTCACGTGCTGCTGTGGGTTATATCTCCCTGAAATCAATCCTTGGGCACTTTTCAAAACAGGGCCCAGCCTATGCCCTCCAGTGCAACACCTAACTGACCCAGCCGGAACCACTCCCAGGTCGGCTACATGTAAACCAGGGAGAGAACCGATCAATATCTCGATTGCTGAGGGGGAGTCGAGGCAGCGGAAGGGGAATCAGGATGAGGAGAAAGAGAAGCAAGTTGAAGAGAAGAGTGGCATTTGCCCGCGGCAGCCGCCGCCAGCGTGAGGGACGATATAGCAGACATGAGACAGGATGAGAGTGAGCCGCACAAGACCGCTTCGTCCTCGAAAGGGCATCGCAGGTGACATGTGACACACCCCACTGGTTGTACCTGACGCTGCTCGAGAGACGGAAACGGACCAGTCCACAGTCAGGTCAAAGAGGCCCCACAAAAATCTTTGACGACCCGGTCAACTTAGGCGACGGGCTTCTTGTGGAAGAAGATGGTACCAGTACCTTGGTGTACAGCACCTTGGCCCCTTGGGTCTGGGGAAGCATCAGCCAGACGAGAATAAGGGCCATGAAAGTGTAGTAGAATGGGACCCAGTGCAGGATCAGCGAAGAAAAGGACTCGAGAATGGTAAGGAAGCCAAACGAGACCCAGTAGGTAAGCCACTGCACATCGTCGTCCTTGGCCGGCGACTCGATCGCCTGGAGAGAAAAGTAGGCCGGCAGAGCAAATCCCAGAACGGTGGTGAAGAAGTTGGCGGCAATGTTAAAAAAGATGGCAGTGACCAGGAGGAAGAAGATACCAATCGTGCCATACGCCTTGGGCACGTGGGTCGTCGCCTCGCACTTGACGAGCAACGGGTACTTCTCCAGCTGAGGTAGGTGGACAGACGGTCAGTATGGTGCAAAAGAGCAAGAGCGCGGTGTTTGATCAGTTGGGCACGACGCACCTCCTTATCGATCTGAGCCACGTAGTACTCAATCTTAGCGTGGACCGACTTGAGCTGAGGGGAGCTGGACAGACGACATGACGGGGGAGGGGTGGACAGGCAGGCAGGAGAAGACAAGAGGGAGGGGTGGGAGGCAGGACGATGGGGGGATGAGGGTGCGAACGAGAGACCGACGCGTTTTCGCCGGACGACAGAGGGCTGGTTGGGCGCTAGGCCGAGGCTGACCGGTGGAACAGGCAGCGCGGCAAAATGGGCTTGGCTGGCTGGCGTGCTTGCGCTGGAGGCCCAAGGCCTGAGGCCTGCTGAGGCGCTGAGGCCCACTGGGGGCTGCGGGGCGCGGGGCGCCACGAGAGCCTTCCGCCCTGCCGGCACGGCGTCAGTGAGCAGTGGGGCTGCCAGCCCAGCAACGCACTGCCCCTCTCTCGTCCCGCGGGTCCCGCGGGGGAGCAGTCTTGCGCAGCGCTGCTCCAGGCCCACGTCATCGTGTCATCGATGGGATCCACAATCACCGATGGCAGTGCTATGTACTCCTGAAACAATGAAACGCTATCCGGGGCCTCCCCTGCTGCTGCGCCATGCCCTTCCATGCCTCGGCCTGACTGGCCCTGACCGCATCCACGTCTGCGCCTCCAAGACTCATTGCAGTCCTTCTGAAAACGCACGCGTGTGAATAACATGTCTAGCTATAGTGTTTGAGCGCTGAGCCATGCCCATCACCCCCCGTTGGCGCACTCCCCCCGCTGGATGGTGCTGGTATAGCCCTGGGGAGATGATGACGTGGTCTCATTGATGGGAGGAGCTTCCCTTATGAGTTCTTCTGTGGAATGCAGATCATTTTGTGTGTGTGTGTGCATGGTTCACTGACACATTGTGTGTACCTGGCCTGGCCAACTATTACTATGCAATCCCTCTTACCCTACCCATATAATTCCTCGGAACCATCAATTTGTGGGAAAGCATATGCATTTTGACCCCCCTTCTTATTGCGCCTCCGATCTCCATCGCAGTTGGTGTGGATAATCGATAGCTGAGAGAGATGATCGATGAGACAGTTATGATGAACATGTTATTAGTTGAACACGTTTATGAACTTGAGGGAACGCGCCAAGCTCGAAGACGTGTGGGAGTTAATCGTTGAGAGTTGTTGAACCCACAGTTCCCAAACCAAAGATGCACGATCTCGCTCAGGCACGGTTGGATGGTGAAGTCGATGAGATTGAACATCGATGAGGGGTGCCTCATCCCTTGAGGGCCTAGAAGCTTGACGCTTGAGGCCTGAGATCTGAGAAGTCGAACATGTAAAGCTCATTGGAATAGTATAGGACGAACGGGTGCGACGGACGACAGATGTCACGATGCATGATTTGTGACATGTGACGTGTGACGGTGGGTTGAAACTGCAGTCTCTGCGACTGGGCCACGGCGGCTGTGTGAGATGTGTGCCACGAGACATGTGGCAGCCAACGCTGGCCGGCTGAGGCAGCAGGGGGGCAGCTAGGATGCGGCGCCGCAGCGGCCCTGTGGAGCAGGTGCAGATAGGCTTCTGGGTTGGTGGGGTAAAGTGGCGAGCCACATGTATACTGCTTTTGATCACAGATCTCACCAGTCACTTGACTATAGTATCATTGACACTCTGACTCCCTCCCATTAGGACAGCAAGAACCAAAGTGCGGGTATCCATAGTCGCGGCCCTCCCCTTCGCCTTTTAAAGCGGACCTCTCTCACCTGCGACTCAAAAATATCCGTGCCATATCCCCAGCAGCTTCACCCGACACTTTCTCGACTAAGCTCATCCCGCTTGTACTTGCTCTTCTGGGGAGCGCCGCCACGGGGCTGCGCACCGCCGGGTCTCCCCCCTCACGGATCGTTGGTGGTGTCCAAATCGCCGTCGAATGGACAGTATGGACGGTGCAAGCGGCGGTAAATGCACTGTCCACCACCTCCACCCGGTCTCAGACGATTTTCATTGGGGCAGGCACGTACAACGAGCAAGTGGTCATCCCTGCTCTCAAGGGCCCTTTGGCAATCTTTGGCTCCACATCTGATACCGCTTCTTATGCCCAAAACACGGTAACCATCACCCACAACCTTTCCCAAAAGAATGGCTTGAACGACGATGAAACCGGAACAGTACGCGTACTATCTCCCCGCGTTTCAATGTACAACGTAGATGTGATCAACTCGTTTGGGCAGGGGTCTCAAGCCATTGCTTTATCAGCGGAAATGGACCAGTTTGGCTGCTACGGATGCTCAATCCAGGGCTTCCAGGACACTCTCTTGGCCCAAAATGGCAGGCAAGTTTACGCGCAAAGCTACATTACTGGCGCAACCGACTTTATCTTTGGCCAACACGCCCAAGCCGTCATCACCAAGTCCCAAATCGGAGTGGTGAACCAGCCCTTGGGGTACATCACAGCATCTGGACGCCCGGACGCGTCAGACCCTTCTTACTACCTTATCACCGACTCCCACATCCGGCCAGCCGACGGACAATCCGTTGCCGCGGCAGCTATTACCTGGGTCCATGGGGCCCTATGCCCGGGTTACAGTCCAGAACTCTGTGTTGGAAAACGTGGTCAACAAGGACGGTTACTCGGCATCCGGCAAAGACACGTCCCAAAGCCAGCTTGCCGAATTTGGAAATTCTGGTGCCGGAACGAGTGGCCCCAGGGTATCGTTCGATCACATTCTTTTAGGCGCTGTGGATATCGGCACGGTGCTCGGAGCGGACTACAAAACCTGGGTGGATCTGGCTTACCTTTAATCAAGCTGCCCTTTGGTTCTTCTCAAAATCCCTTGTTATACTTTTGGGTTTGCCCCCATAACCAGTCAGCAGAGATGGCTGTCTGCATCTCTTCGTTTGAAAGCGTTTGACCTATCTCTTTCCAATTCACCACGAGCCATTGTTCGTAATACTGGGCACGAGAGTGCCAACCCATGGTAGCAGCATTGGACGTCGACGGGATGGGATGGGATCTGAGAATGGAGACAAGGGATTGGCATAGAATAGATGAAAAGCAAGAATCATACGTCTCGCACCACACTAACTGTGGAGAGAGGGATGGATGCCAATCCGGTCAAGCGTGAACACCTCCGCTCTACATATCGCACAATGATGATGATGAAGGAGTACATATCGTCGGGGGAGCAACGGGGGCATAATACATTCCCGCCGCTATCCGGATCGAGAGCACTGGCAATTTCGCAGCGCAGAGCGCAGTAGAGACGACTTAACAACGACGGGGTCACTGTCGCAATTTAAGGTGCTAGTGATCGCATTCGCATGCCACGTGGCACTAAAAACGTAATACTGCGACTGTCGTGTCAATATTGAAATAGCAGGTCGGAATCCCGGATGGCCTTAGGGTTGCGCCCGCAATAAGTGGCTACTGCGGCAGTGAACAGGTCTAGTGCTGTGAATTAATTTCGTCGTCCGGCTGTCCACCAGCATCCGCCGACGTTCTGGTCCTCCACCGTACACCAAGCCTCCCCGTCGACTCGTCGCCCTCTCTCAGTATGTGGGCACCCTGTTTCCGCTCCCTCTTGCTGGCTGGGTGTGTGGTGTGCCGGGTGCACCGATGGAGCGGCGCTGCAATTGGACTATTGCGGGAAGAATGGCGTTGCAGTGGGGCTACCGGATGGAAGCTCCTTGCTAGGAGACCGCATCTCACAATGGATGTTCCCGGCGGGGACGCCGCATCCGCTGGAACCGATCGCCTGCATCCCCACCCAGCCGCCTGTGCCGGAGAGAATTCTGTTCCCACAGCCTAGATTGACTCTGACCCTGTTTTCTTCAGACTACATTCACCATGGCGCACGCTAACGTTTGGTTCTCTCACCCCCGCAAGCACGGCAAGGGCAGCCGCCAGTGGTATGTGTCTCTTCCACTTGCTTTTTTCCCTCCGCCTCGATGCTGACCCACATGATGTAGCCGCGTCTGCGCCAACCAGGGCGGTATCATCCGCAAGTACGGCTTGGACATCTGCCGCCAGTGCTTCCGCGAGAAGGCGGCCGCGATTGGCTTTGCCAAGTACCGCTAAGGGGGGCATCGCGGGGGGCTACCCCCCTTGTCCTTTTCGACTGCCAAAAGCTCGGCCGACTTGGCCCTTGCCCTTGGCGCGCCATGGCTACTCCTGCATTTCAATGCACTCCCATGACCGCTCACTGCTATTGACGGGTTGTCGCTACTGAGGAAGTTAAGGTTGGACGTGGTAAGGGGCGATCTTCTGTAGTTATAGTGCCTGCACTGGTATGGAGTAGAGGTGGGCGGCACGAAGGCCAGCATGAAAGCAATCCGTGACATATGGTAAACCGGTTCCTATTTGGGTACGAAGTCAGGCAGGTCGGGCAGTTTTAAATAGGAGAGTTGGTGCCATTACAGCGTTGCTCCCGTATGGCTCGCTGCCGCCCCGCGTGGAATCGGTGCGCAACCCCTACCCAAGCGCTCATTCAAACAAGAGCGAGGGCAACAGGGCACGATACGGCCCCGAAGCTTGGCCCAACGCATTGTTGGTGGGCGCGTGATCGACGAGAGAACGGAAGAGCCCTGGATCAATGGACTGCTTAAAACAGCAAATACATGCGACGCGTCGTGGTCAGCACGCATCTCACAGCGAGCGCACAAGTCCACGGATTCGGTGCAGTTTGCGCATCGAAGCCATGCCCCTTCCACCACATCAAAGCAGCTGTCGCACACATATACACGTGCATCAGCTGATTGACCGGCACCAGATGCAGCTCGGATAGGAGCGAGTGGACCACTTGCTGTACGCGTCCAGGGGTGTGGGGGCGGGATGAGCGCGCTCTGAAACAGAGAGTGGAGTCTCTGTCTCTGCCTCGCTCTCTTCCCCACCCGCCGACACGGGCCCCAACTCGGCTGCACCGGCGGCCGGACCAGCTGCCAGCATGGCATGGTGCAGTTGCACTCGGAGAGTGAGGATCCGTGGCACCTTTTCCCGCAGAGGGTGGTCTGCAGGGATCCACAGCCAAGGGTGCTAAACGTCGTCGTGCATCAATAGTGGATAACCCTGAAGTATCGAGCAGTGCGTCCCACAGCCTTTCGGCGGCGGGCGAATCAACCTCGGAATGACGGCCTCCTTTGAGTAAAGTGGCGGCACAAAGGTACCTGCCGCGTGGGAACCATGCTGTAAGACCGGTTGATCTTGAGGAAAATATGGGTGGGATTGTGAACCAAAAGCGAGTACGGCTCACACGATGAACAAAGGTTGTACCCCCCGTCCCCTCGACAGGGCAGCGCGAACAGAGATACCGTACCCCACCCGCAAACGATTTCCCACACGAGTTGCACTGGGGGAAGAATGGGATCATCTCCTCGTCCTCGTTGCATATGGGACGAGGCCGAGTGCGCTACCACCGAGTGCGTGTCTGGCGCACCGAATGGGGGGTTCCCCGGATCAAGGGTGGGGACAGGCAGCTGTGGGGGAGGTGCTTGCCAGGGATATACAGGACCGCGGAGAGCACGCCGGAGGAGACGGTCTGCGGCTTGCTCCAAGGCTGCTGCCGCACTCCGTGCATTCCGTTTATCGATCGGCGTCGTGAGTTTGAGACAAATGTGCTGCTGCGAGTGAGGTGGGAGCGGTTCTGTCGGCGCTGTCCGTCCGGGAGTAAAGGGCCTCGTCTCCGATTCTGTCGTAGGGACAGCCCACGTTCGTCGCACACCGCACAAAAGTCTCTCCTCCGGGCAAGATATGCAGTGGACCCGTACCCCTACAATCGGGTATTGTCCACACGAGGCACACGCGACACCGCCGTGAACAGCGTCGGTGGGGTCCTTACCAGTTTGCACGACTGAGCTATTCGCAATCGGCACTGCAGCAGAGGCAGAGGCAGAGGGTGCCGGCGTAGGGAGACGCGTGAAAAGATGCAAGGCATGTCTGTAGATGAGTTAGCAAGGGTGAAAATAAGGAGGCGGGGAAGGGGGTGGGGTACTTACAATCGATCCACAGCCATGAAGCAGACACCACAGAGGTGGAACCCATCGCACTGAGAGCAACGGTAATGACCTCCTCTCCATTCGCTACGAGAGCAAGCAGAGCATTTCCCATCCGCCTGCTCTTCAATGGGAACCAGGCCTTTTCATCTCGTTCCACATGAGCTCGTAAAAGCGTGTAATCGTTGGCGATCAGGATGTGGAGCAAGGGTGGAGGGGCCATTGGGAGCGGTTTGGGCCACATGCTCTGCTCCGTGCACCGAGATGCATACTGCCACAATTCGTACCCCATCGTTTTCTGTTTGGGCGAAGCCAACACGGACGATGCCGGCGAAGTAATCGACGATGCTGTCTCAAATCCATCCGCCTTGACCGAGCTAGACTGTGGCTGAGAGGAGGAATGTCCACCCCCGAAACGTCGAGGTCCACACATGTCGCACACGTATCGCAGGCCCATACCTTCGCTCCCACCCAAAGGGGAACGGCATTGGCTGCAGCTGTATTCATGGGGGGTACCACTGGATCGCTCGACAAGAGGCACCTCCCTTGACGGTACTGGAGGAGCCAGACTCGCTTCCAGGAGGAGGTGGGGAGCGCTGACAAATTTCGAGAAAGACAGCGTCGGCTGCGCCAAAGCGAGTGAACTTGGTTTTCTTCCCATCCGTTGAGGCGAAGCGGTGAGAGCGGTCTGGAACGCTGGCACCACTTTCGGGAAGTTGATGGGGCGTTGCGGTTATACGCCAGATCCGAGAGCAAATCCTCCCCAGTGTAGTAGACTCCGCCAGAGACCTCGGAGATGACAGAGTGGGTGAGGGAAAGGACCGACTCGGCCTGCTGAGATGACGCGGTTCGGAGATCAGGCATGTTGCTAAGTCCCGACGGAGCCTCAGCCCGAGCGCATCCACATCTGACACATGCAGCGAAGAAAGCGGAAGTCGCTGTCCCTCAATCACATCCGACATATCGTCCCGCGCGTCCACCCGCAACGCCCTGGACAGATCCGTCCCAGTAACACTCCTAGTACCCAGCTCCGAACGAATGCCCAACTGGGACAGCCCATCATCGAAGACGAATCCCTCTGTGCTGGCCCGGTAGGAGACTCCATACTGACGCGCTGCGAAACGGGAGGGGATTCATCCGGGGACGAAGAACCGCTCCGAGAAGATGTTGCTCCGGCTGTACCAGGCGATAGAGGAAGGGGCTTGTTACTTTGTGACTTTCCCCACGGGGACGGCTGGATGGTAGGGCGGGGTCCTAGGTCAAGGGATGCCAAGGACCCATTGTTTGACGACGCTGCCCCGCCAAGTGAGAGGGACGACGTGGTGGCTCTCGATCCATGTCGAGTCTGCTTCCACTCTCTGAGGACACCTTCGAGTGAAGGTCAGCGTGCTCCCATTCCCATCACTGAGGGGGGGATGATCTGGCTGCTGAATCGCACCTTGCGCCGATCATCAAGGCTTACCAGGTCGGCAGGGTCGGGGGAACTCGGGGGATGAAATGGACTGAAGGTATCAGGCTGAGATACGTAAGGCGCCTCCTGTTCGGTACCAGGAATGCTCCGATTCCCATTCCCCATGTCGGCTGGAGGGGACAGAGCTGCCAATGGCATGTGAAGAGAGTGTGTGTTGGGACAACCCTCCGCCCAACTCGCTCTCGGTACCCCAATCACTCAGAGAAAAACTTGTGCGCATCTTGGCAGACAGGCGAATTCAACGACGTGGGATCCTTCCAGCTCGCTGGCTAATCCCGGATCCAAAGAGCATCCCACAAAAACGAAGGGCAGAAGAAGGAGAGTGCATCCTCCCAATCCTCCTGGCACGCCACATCGCACACCTCGCCGTCGTCGTCGACGTACGATAAGTCGAACACAGCGCGACCCTTGGGTGGCGGTCCAGGTCTGCGCAGCCCAGTCATCGTACAGCTGCAGGCTTCTTGCGATCCGCCGCCGCACCGGCAAGTACCCAGCCGTACCGGCTGAGGCAAAATGCAGACGTTTGGTGCGTCCGTCGGCCGCGGCACACTTGACGACAAGCGGCACGCCCGTCGCAACCGACGTCGACCCTGAGATGCCTGAAGCGCCGGAGTTTCCCGCCGCGGTGCTCGGATAGGACGAGCCGGACGAGCCGGTACTCGACATGGTCGGCGGGAGATGGTGGCAGCCGATCGCAGCGACGGGGCCGCAGTGGCGCTGCGTAGCACATAATTAGTCCTCGATCGGAGATAGGCGGAATTCCACGTGCTGCGGATATGGATTGGTAGTGATTGTATTTCTGTGGCGGCTATCTAATACGTTCGAGAGCACATGCACAACAGTCCCAACGCTCTCCAGTCCAGCCCGTCAGCGAGGCCATCGGTTGCTCCCACTGGCTTCTTTCACCCGGTCTCCAACATGGACAGAGCAGACGTGCGTGACTAGGGCGACTCATTTTTCCACGCCGATTTCTAATGATGGCGCCACCACATTTCTTTTCAGTGTGTGGTTGGACATAGCTGTTTGCTTCAACTGCACCTGCTTCTACCAACAATATGCCTGCCGCTAAGTATCCCACTCCCGAAGAGGAGGTGAGTGCGGTGAGAACTGCCCAGAGTGCAAGTCAATGACCTCTATTTCATGCCAGAGTTGGCTCCTAAGGCAATAGTCATTCTCATCTCCGCATCCCGTGAATAATGAAAGCGAGAGAGAAGTACGGGCGGTAAGTCCTAGTTCCGCTCCGAATTCGAGCCAGAGCTGGGCTGGGGCAAGTTGGTGGTACTAGCAGCCTTTGTGAAGGAGTGAGGGACCAGCTGTGCATCCCACCTTTGGCCGGATCAACAGCCTTTTGTTCCTGTCAGAGGTTGCTTATTTCGCATTGGACGCCGCGGCTGCGAGTCGTGCTCGGTCGTTGGTAGGAATGCTTCTGTGTCGGATCTGCTGTGTCGATGGGCTAGCATTGGAATGAGTGCAGTGCGCTTGGCCTTGTGGTCTTTCGTGGGCTCATTTACCGGTTGTCAAACCACCGGAGAGAAAAGGTGCAACGCCAGGGCATTATATGGAGTGGAACCTATTAGTGGAGCCAGGCTTGGTCGGGAAAAGGCTGAACGTTTCAGTATCCACGTGATCCTACGCGCCACGGGCCATGCCAGCTTCACTTTCAACTTCAAATGTCAACGCAGCCGTGGGGCTGGAAGACAAATTAGGTAAGTAGATCCTTCCAGCACAGCGCCAGTATACGAGCTCTGCCGCCCCAGTGCCGCTCCAGTGCGGGCCCAGTGCGTGGACACTGGACCAGTGCCAGAGTGGCTGGGCGGAGGGGCCATTTTCGGCCGCGAGAGCGCGCCAGTTTTTTTCGCATTTTCTGCTCTCGCCCCCTTCTCGCTTTCTCACCACCACTCTGGCCCCCTCCTCACAATGAAGGTGTGTCCCATTCTCACTCCTGCTCACCTACTCTTTTCTGGATGGCCATACTGATGTTCTCCTCCTTCAGCTTTACACCGACATTCTCAGTGGCGACGAGCTCTTCTCGGACTCCTACCCCATGGAGGAGGTCGACGATGTCGTCTACGTCCTCGAGGGTAAGCAGATCACCATCAAGGACGGTGAGGTCGACATTGGTGGCAACCCCTCCGCTGAGGGTGGTGACGAGGATCTCGAGGACGGCGCCAAGACGGTCATCAACATTGTCAACGCTGCCGACTTGCAGCAGACTTCGTTTGACAAGAAGGGCTACGTCGGCTACCTCAAGTCCTACATGAAGGAGATCAAGGCCAAGCTCCAGGAGACCAACCCGGACCGTGTCCCTGCCTTCGAGAAGGGCGCTGCCGCATTTGCTAAGGTCATTGGCAACTTCAAGGAGTACGACTTCTACACTGGTTCCTCGATGAACCCCGACGCCATGGTTGTCCTCGGTGGCTGGAAGGAAGACGGCGTTACGCCCACCTTCATCTTCTGGAAGGACGGCCTCAAGGTTGAGAAGGTGTAAATTCACACCGTTCTAGTCTTGCCAGCCACCTTTGTCGTATGGTCGTTAAGATCCTCAAAAATCCATTTTCAATGGATGCGATGATCTTGATAATCGCTAAACCTCATCAAATGGGAACGATGTGTAAAGGGAAAGAAAAACGTCTATGTGATGCCCGACCGACCTTCCCTCATAGCTTACATCTATCTGGTACGGTTTAGAAGCGGTTATTAGCTTTGGGGTTTCACTATGCAAAGCCGGGAGAGAACGGGAGCGCAGAAACCATGGAGTTAAAACATCACGCCCTGGGGCCTTAGCCTGAGGCCTGAGGTTCGGGCTTCAGCATCTACAGCCCGGGGCATACCTTTTCGTCATACTAGGCACGTGGGCTGTCGGTTCTCCCTCTCCGTGAGAAGCTCCACATTGATAGCGTTGAGCCACAAACTGTTTTGGGAACGCAGTGTGGGCATGCAGTTTAAAACACCTTGGACCAGGTCCAAGGAAAACAAAACAAAGGGGGTGGGGAATGGCGAGAACTTGGTACAAGGCAAAGGTGTACGAGGAGCCTGAAGAAGTGTGCATTAGATGTCTGTCTGTTTCGGATATGCCCAGCAAAAAAACTGACGAGAGTGGGATTCGAACCCACGCCCCGGAGGACTGCGGTTCAGATTAGCCTGAACAGCGCGTTAACCACTTCGCTATCTCGCCTGCTGTTCTCTTTGTAAGAGTGAGTCTGTTTGCATAAGGCCCCTTATTGTTACAGGTTATCATTTTGTTACTTGTCCTACTATAATACTCACCCCCGACCTTGTTACATGTGCATGGATTCCACCTTAGTGACTAAGACTATAGACATATCTCCCCCTCTTCGGGCCACGCCAGTTACAAACGGATTGGGGAACACATGTCATTCAACATCAAGATTACTGAAAGACGTCCACCTTTCTCTCAATACACCCTCCAGATCTGGATCAAGCGGTCGTTCTCGTGCTCATTCTTGGCCAGGCGGTAACCCTCGGGAGCAGGAATGATCAGGTTGCCCACAAACAAGTTTTGGTTGAGCCAGGCATACTTGCCCTCGGGCGCAATAAACGTTGGACTGACCCGCATCTTGAACGCATTGGGATCGGCCGTGGGGTACTCCATCCCAGGATCATGAATGACAATTTGTTGTCCATCGTCCGTAAGGAGTCGATACAGCGCATTGACTGTGTACACACCATCGGGTCGGACCAGAGGTAAGTCAGCCCCCCGGGCACGACGCTCGCATGAAAGTTAGGCCCATCGGCGCGGCCACCAACAATGGGCCAGTAGGCGTCCCGAATCCCGTCGGCGCTATGGTTGGACGGACCGGGGACGACGGGTCGGAGCAGGTCACCACCAAGTCCATCACGTGCTCCACCTGGACTGGGTCGAAGATCTTTTCCCCCATACAGAGCAAGGGGAAGCGGTGTGGTTTGAGGTGCTGGACGACGAGGTGCAATTGGCCGCCAGGGCGAGCCGGGCACAGCTTAAGATCAAGCTGTTGCCCAGCAGAACGATCGAGAAGTACCTCCACCCCCACATGACGCGAGACAAAGAAGAATAGGAGGGAAACGGAGAGAGGAGAGATAGAGGGAAAGTAGCTTTGACCAATGGGTCTCGGATGGAGTGCGCACGTTGTATTGGCACAGATGCCGGAGAAGCAGCCGAAGAGAGAACAGAGGAGGGATGGCCGTTGACGACGATGACTGGCGTCACTTGAGAATGGTAGGTGCGGAGGGCGGGGGGGGAATCCTGAACTGCAGTGTGTTGGCCAGTGGTTTTATATAATGGCGGGGGAGCCAAAAGTAGGAGGCCGGCACATGTGTGGCTTTTGGCACATATGGACAGCGCACATAGATAAGCCAGACCCCACATTAGGCGTCAGACATGCCGCCTGCCACTACGATCGATATGAGGCCAGGGAGGGGCGAGGCTAATGGGTTTGAATGAATGGATTTGTGATTAATGATTGGCGATTACGATATGGGGCCGGCAAAGAAGGGGCGTTGTATTCGAGGAGGATTGGGCCCCACCAGTGCTCCACCCGGCTCTCTGCTTGGCGGCGCCGCGCGGGGCCGAGCAGCCCCCGCCTTCTGTCGCCGCATTTGCCCCGCCCATTTGCAACTTTCACGTTGGCCATCGATCCCGACGGGGGGTGGACAGGGTTGGACGTTGGCTTCCTGGGGATCAGCCTGATCCTTCCTGGCCATACCCCGCCTGCGCTCGCAAATACAAGGACAGCGTACAGGCAGTGGTAGTTACCGGAGTTACCCGTCCTCACAAGAAGAACTCCTCTAGCATCGCCATGGACCCTGAAGAGCACTTCTGGCATCCCTGGAGTCGCGCCTCTCAATAAGTGCCGCAGGGGAGAGGGACACTATACGTGAGGTGGATCAACGGCGCAGTAAGGCTGTGACCATGCTCACCAACCAGGAGCAACACCAAGACACGCTGCTGTGTCAACCGCGTACTAGGCCCCTGTTTTGTTGCTTAGATAAAACCCCTCCATTCTACCGTCACACAAGAGCAGAGGATCCTATACGCCTCGTCCCATGTTCTCCTTCGAGGGACTCACCCGCCTCAAGGCGGTTTGACGATAACATGCCCAAAACTCGGTGTCCAAGGGCCCCTGTGCAACAACCCCGGGGGGGTATGAGCTCTTTATGAGGCTGTGGCGACCTGACGAACCGCTATGGCTGACACGACGCGTCGGGCCTGCGCGACTCGCTTTTCCGTGCCTCTTCTTTGTGTTTCTTGTGCGGGGACGAGACAGTGATCAGGATGTGGTCATCGCCAAGATACTGCCCACTGTGCGCGAGTCCGTCACTCGCCAATCCGTCTTTACGTCTCCGCTGCTTTGCGGGGGAAGACTTACCTCACGCCTTCTCTCCATAACCTTCGATTGCCTACGGCAGCCAGCCGATTGCACTCGCTCATACCACAAGAATCAATTGATGGAACACGCACACTACATCTTTCTTACACAGTATCAGAAACGTCACCTGCTGGCCATATCCTGTGTGCGTTGAAAAAGGGAAACTGCCACCCGGACCTATAGTACTAGTACCGTCTCCCCTCTAAGTATATACCTGTGCGCGAACCTATAGTTTGCCTGTTGGAATGACACGATTGCGGACTTCCCATTTTGCAGTAGAATCACGGCTGTTATCGGCTTGCCGTCTTGATTCTCTTCTCTGATTCGACAGTACCCACTTCGGTTCATTCCCCATTCCACCACCATATCGACGCAACGTCTCGTCATACACACCCTGCCCTTATCGGCGGACCAGGCAAAAACTATCGCTCCACGCTTAGCTCCACCCTCCTCACTTGTAGACTTTTTCATTGATCCCAGCCGGACAGCGCATAGCGATTTGGTGTGCGACGGCAGTCCCTCCCTCCACCTCGATCATAATTATCAGGTCACCCCTGCAGATATGAGGGGGAGCACTGTGGTGACGATTGGACCAGGATCCGGGGACCTCCTTTCGACCATCGTGGTTTGGCTGGAGGGAGGGGTGTTGCTTTGCCTGGGGTACATCGGGAGATGGAGGAGGAGATGGGTGGCAAAGAGGTCTAGTTGGACGCTGTGTGCTGGAATTGAGTGTTGTCGTCCTGTGGGTAACTCTCTTTGGTATGGGTGATATGCTTGAGATGATATGCATGAAGATCGGCGCGAAGAGACCCGGTTGCAACCATGCAATCATGGCAATGTGCGATTTCCCGACTGGGACTCGCCCTGACAAGAGGGCGTGAGGCGTGAGGCGTGAGGGCGTGAAAGGGAGGCAGTTCCACCGCAACAGAGTCTGAGCGTTTAGGCCTTAAGCAGGACAGACGAGCGAGAGAAATTGACAACGACTGTGCTGGCAACCATGCGCCATGGGCATTTGGTTGTTCGCATCTGGCGGTACTTTTCGAACAGATACTGTGCGCGCGGTGCGCGCCCGCTGCTTCCGTTCTCTGCTTTTGGGGTGCGCGCAGGACAGGGTTGCTGCTTCCCATTACGTTGGCTCGGCAGACGTTGTGGATTGTACTAGACGCTCATTGGACAGGCACACATGCGCCTGCCTGTTGTGCCGAGCCCTGCCGGGTGGCGATGCACCGGAGCGAGGTTTGGCCAGGACAGCAGCAGGCGGGGGCCTGCGGGGGCAGCACTGCGCAGGCAGGGCAGGTGCCCTGCAAGGCAGGACGCGTGATGCGTGACGGCGGGAGATCCCCGCTCCCATCCTCGACTGGCCCTGTGCCGTTCCCCCAGCTGCTCGCGGTGCTCGTGTGAGCAGCCACGGCGCCAGTGTCGGCGCTGCCCGGGCGAGCGCTGTGCGAGCGACCGAGCGAGCTTCGGCCGCGGTGGCCGCGAGTGCGACGCACGGCCCCCGGCACGCGCAGTGCGGTGGAGCACGGCGCACCATGCTCAGTACCAGTGTGCATAATGCGCATGCTCGACACGCACGGAGGCCGTCATGCAGTGGCCAGACGTATGCCTCTGCGCAGCTGCCGCGTCATGCATCATGCATGCCCGCAGGCGCGTATATATGCTTCCGCTCTTGCTTTCTCCCATCCCCTCCCCCGTTGCGCCCCCACCTGCTCTTTCTGCGTCTGCCACACCATAATCTCCATCGCGCTTGTAGGCCTGCTCATGGCCGCCAGCGATGCATCCGCACCTTGGCGCCGGCTTCCCGGCCGCATGGGTCCCCAGCTCCAGGCGCAGGCCGCCAAGCGGGGCATGCAGCGTCGCCAGGCCACCTACAACGACAGGCCTGGCAGTCCGTCACCACCCCACCCAGGAGTGCACCTACTACAACTACCCCCCGCCTCATCCTTCAAGACCGCCTTCCCTACCATTTGGCAGATTGCCGACATTATGCCTTCCGACCAGGAAGCCAACTCGGTCTGGGCTTGCAAAAGCAGGTCCAGGTGCCCACACCGCCCCCAAGGGCCAGCCCACCGGTTCCGAGCAGGGCACCCAGTACAACACCGCTCAGGACCCCGACTGCTGGTGGACCGAGACCAAGTGTGTGCACCCCAAGGCACCCGGCGTCCCGCCGGACGTGTACACGTGCAACCAGCCCGAAACGTGGGGGCTGACGTTTGACGATGGCCCCAACTGCACCCACAATGCTTTCTACGACTTCCTCAAGTCCAAGAATCAAAAGGCCACCCTCTTTTACATTGGCTCCAACGTATTGGACTGGCCGTTGCAGGCCCAGCGTGGTTTGACCGACGGTCATCAACTTGGCGCCCACACCTGTCGCATCACTACATGACTCTCTCAACAGCACCCAGGTCTTTGCCGAGCTCTTCTACACTGTTAAGGCAATCAAGTGGGTCACCGGCGTCACCGTTACCTCCTGGCGTCCGCCGTACGGCGATGTGGACGATCGTGTGCGTGCGATTGCCTATGGCCTCGGCCTCGACACGGTCATCTGGACCGACGACACCAACGACTGGAGCATCCAGCCCCAGGGCACCGCTCCTTCGTCCGAGATCCAAGCCAACTACGCCTCCATCATCAGCCAGGGCAAGACCAACCCCAGTGGTGTTCTCGTTCTCACCCACGAGATCAATGGTGACACGATGCAGCTCATGATGAACGGTACGTCGTTGGCCTGGTTAATTTTGCTGTCGTGCTTGAATGCTTTTGTGCGACAGACGCTGACCTCATTGTTTTGCTCCGCCTTCAGAGTACCCTACCATCGCACAAAACTTCAAGTATATTGTGCCCGTTGACGTGTGCCGCAACAAGACACAGCCGTACCGGGAAAACACGTATGTCTACCCCAACTTTGCCCAGTACACGGGGGGCAACGTCATGCCCAGTGGCATTCCCTCGGCTTCCGACATCACTGCCTCTTCCGCCGCCTCATTGCAGGTTGGTGTGATCTCCTCTACCTCCCAGGCTACGCTCTCTGCCTCCTCGGGCGCTGCTGCCAGCAGCCAATCTGCAAGCGACCACAACAAGAAAAGCCCTGCCGACTCGGCCTTCCCTGTTGAGGCGGTGGGTGGCGCGGCTCTCGCGGCGCTCGGTGGCGCAGCAGCCTTGTTCGTTTAATTGATGACCCTATTTTTTTGTTCTGCTACCACACGTTCCTTGACCTCTTTGTCTGGTGGTGAGGAGCTGTGCTCTCTCTCCTCTCATCTTCTGCGTTTTCCCTGTGCTCCTCATGATCCTGTACCTTCTCATATATTGACTCGCCCCACTCTTGCTCCTCGCACTTCTTCGAGTCGTCTTGACGGTTGATTCTGCCGGATGACAAGGGCTGCGTTCTGCTTGCTTGCGTAGGTTTCCACCTGTAACCGGAGGACTCGTTTACCCCTGCTGTGGCGCTGAGGCCGATCTGGTGGGGTGGCAGGGGATGGGGCCTGTCCAATTGATAGCCACCGCAAGGGAAGAGGACAGACAAATGAAATGTTTCCTGCCGCAACGTGCAACGTGCTCACCCAAATTTCACATTGGGGTGATACGGCCCGCGGATGAGGTAAGCGAGTTCGCTCCGGCAGCATGGCGGATGGGCAGGCACAGCAGCGCCCAGTGCCCGCCCCCCCACCACCACCGCCCCACCCCCGTCCTCCCTGCCCTCCACTTGCCCCACGATGGCCGCCCAGCAGTCCCAGGGAATTTCCACCCTCCTCGAGGCCGAGAAGGAGGCTGCCAAGATTGTCCAGAAGGCCCGTGCTTGTACGTCCCCCCTCGTTCCTGCCGCACGAACAGCCCATGACTGACCCCGCTGCCAGACCGGACACAGAAGCTCAAGGACGCCCGCACCGAGGCCGCAAAGGAGATCGAAGAGATTCGCGCGCAGAAGCAATCTGAGTTCGAAGAGTTCGAGAAGAAGGTACGTTTTTTATTTCCTTTTTCTGGTGGTTGAGGGGTACCGTCTTGCAGGCCCGTTTTCAGGGGGTGTAGGAAGGGGGGAGGATTCCCTGAAACGCTGCTTGCCTCAAGGGAGGTTGCACTGACATATCTCAGAACCAAGGCTCTGTTTCGGAGATCCAGGCGAAGGTGGACAAGGACACGGAAGTGCAGCTGGCTGAGATCACGTCGCTCTTCAACGCCAACAAGGAGGCCGTCCTGGACAAACTCCTTTCCAAGGTCACGGAGGTCGACCCGCACTTGCACCGCAACCTGGTCAAGTCGGCGTAAGGTCACGCATGGCGCTTGAGGGGCCCTCCAGCCGCTAGTATTGCCAATTGACGAGATGGGAGAGGATCTTGTTTTAGGCGGAGGCGTCTCGCCGCTGCGCTTGGGAGGCGCAGGGTTGCAATCAGATTGGGTTGGTTCCCGCACGCAGGGGAGATGAGTGTTGCTGGAGAGTCGGGAATCGGGGAAGCGAGAGGTCGATGAGCGGCGAGGTCGATGCGGCAGGACGGGCAGAGGAGGCATAACAGATTGTGTCGGTTTGTAGCGCCTTGGATGTGTAGAGGGCACAACCCTAGCCGGTGGCCGTGCACGGACAGGCCTTGGCAGGTAGCTGGGGACGATGGGTTTTGGGTCGAGTGTGTTGAGCTGTACTCGCAGTGCCGGACCACCTCCACCACCACCCCTCTGTCCCTCCCGCTGCTGCGCACGCTCTCGCATGGCCCCGCCATGGCCCCCGCGCCCACCATCACCTTCGCGTCGCTCCCCGTCGAGCTGCTCGCCAGCATTTTTGTCCTCCTACCCGCGCGAGACCTGCTGACATGCCAGGGTGTCTGTCGTTACTGGCACTCCATTGCTTCCGACGCCCATCTCTGGATGTCTCTCGCCGACACGCTCGTCGATTCTGGCGTGCCCGTCCCGCCCTGCTCAGGTCCTTTTCCTCCCGAAGACGCTACCGGCACGACCGCCTCGCCAGTCACTTCGCCAAAACCTCGCCATCCCCCTCGCCACCCACCTCTACGGCCACCCCATTGCCCGCGCGCACGCCACTGCAGCACGCGCTTATGGTCCAAGTGCTGCGGGCCCAGCAACTTGCCCACCGCTGGGAGATGTACGGATCTGAGCCACTCGCCGTCCAACGCATTCGCGCCCACATCGACCGCATCACCTGTATGAAGCTCCTGCCTGGCCCTCAGGGACTGCTCGTCCTCACCGCCTCGGTCGACAACTGGATCCGGATCTGGGACTTGTCCGCTCCTCTGGCCGCACCGCCCTCTTCCTCTGACCAGGCCGCACAGTCGCTGTGGCGGACTCCCTGCTGTATTCTACCGAAGCGGCAGAACTGCGGCTGCACAGTGAGCGATCGCCGCAGCCACGCCGCTCGCTCCGCTCTTCCAGCTCCCGTAGGGCCGAGGACAGTGAGCACCCGTCCCCCCTCCGCACCCGTCAAGGCTCCGCCACCGACGAGTGGAAGGGAAGGCGCCTCTTGGCGGGCATTGATACCGGCGTGGAAATTCTGTGCCTCGACGCAGAGCTCAACGAGGACAATAGACTGGTGATTGCAGTGGGTAGCTGTGTGTCAAGCATGTGCTGCATGATCTACGTGGTGGATGTGGCCAATGGCCACAGCGTGGCGGACTACCCCTTGTCCAACCCCTATGGAGACCGGTTTATTGCACGTGCCATCTCCTCCGCGGACCACGAGTCGGTACGTCCCCTTCCCATTCACTCCCCCCGCCTCTCATGTGAGGGTAATGCTGACGCTGTGCAGCGGTGGCGGTGTACAATGGCGATGTGCAGGTGTTTGAGTGGGCGTCAGGGCGCAGCGCATCCATCACCCAACGAAGGAGACATGCAGTCAACGCGCTCAAGCTGCTGGACATACGGTTGTCTGTGTTTCGGATTCGGGACTGCTCCAGGTCTTCCTCTTGCCCGACCTGGACGACCGAAGCCGAAGTTCCTCCGACACTGGGTGGGATGAGCGGGGGATTCCTGCCCGTCGCCGTTCGGTCTATACCGAGTCGGTATCCACTTCCTTCTCGCGTGCCTCTACCCACACCTGCTTCTACCCCTTGGCCCCCCTTGGGAGGGGAGGACATGCGTTTCCCCTTTGACCTGGAGGACGAGGAGGGACATCCCCTCCCCCTGAACCGGGTCAGCTCTTAGCTTGTGTACCCTTGCCCTTTGCTGAGTCCAGCCGGCCCCTCACTGCTACCTTTTCGGAGGAAATGGAGCACCGCCCGTCATACGCATACCAATCTCTTCGCCGTCCCCGCCGTCGCTTCGTCGCTCGCGGCCACAGGAGATTGTAATCCAAGTTGCCGACAGCCGCGCCGTATCGCAGTACGCTTTGCGTGGCTTGCCAGAACAACAGAATCGGACCGACGTCCACGACGGAGTAGACGAGTCAGAGCCCCTGTTGTTCCCGTACGACTGGCCACCTGTCCTTCTTTCTCGCGCCGAGGTGGATCGGGTAAGCAGCACGAGCATTGGTGCGACCGGACGACGGGCAGTTATCATGGGACCCATGATTGGAGGTATTCCACCTGTGTACTGTGTTCAGCTTTTGACTCGCCGCTCTTGGGCAGAAGAGGAGAAGTCAGCACGGTGGGAGAACGAAAGTGCGGCGGGCTCCCAAAGTGTCGACGACCCTGTTTCTACCCGCGCCTCTACCCCAATGTCTGTCGCTTCGGTCAGTGGTTCCCTCAGCTCCTACCTCCCCGACCTGGAACGCAGAGAGGAAGGTTCGCTGCACACACAGGCACGTGCCCTTCACGCCGCTTCGGCCGCCCACCTCCTTCCGCTTCGTCCTACGCCCGACGTCGGCCTGCCCAGTGCCGAAACCCTCGCCTCTTCTGCCGACTTGAGGCGGCTCGAGCGCCTGCTCGGGCCCACCAGTCGACTCCCTCTTCATCGCAGGGAAGGCGCGCGCGACTCTGCTCCTCACAGGACCGGATTCACCGTCCCGGACCCGCCTGCGCGGCCGCGCCCACCCCTCGAAGCCGGGGGGGCGGGGCAGGACGGCATCCTTCTAGTCCAACTACGTTTTCCTCCTCCGACGCCCTCCCTTCGCCTTCTCTCCCTCTTCCGTCCCCCCTGCTACTGTACCTGCCACCCCAGCTAGTTTACCCTCTTCTCTTCCCCTCGCCCCTCCGCCTCCACCTTCGCTGCCTGCGCCTCTCTACCCTAGCGTCTCCACGGCTAGTGCCCCCGCTAGCTCGCTTCCTTCTACCATCTCCTTTCTCCCGCCTTTGGGCCCGCCCCGTCGTCCTCGCACCTCGTCCACTTTCGGCCCGCCAAGCCGCTCGGATATCATGGCGGAGATTTGTCTGGACGAGGCACAGGGGGTCCTGTGTCTCGGCACAGCACGGGGCAACCTGTGGATTGGGGATTACTTGCGGCCCTATGCTGCTTCTTCCTAACTTGCTTCCTACCTCACAGAAAGAAGCCATGGCAGCTCCATACCCTACTTTGCCTCTGCTGCTCCTCCGTTGTCGGCCGTCAACGTTCAACCCTTATCTACATCCTTGTATTGTGCTGCGCACGTACCTGCAGTGGTTTGCCCGCCCAAGGCGCGCTGCTGATCGTCAAGTGGTGCATAGGGGGGAAGATAGAAGGGAAGAAACGGGAAGAGCATACAAGTGCCGCACAAAGACAGTAAGGGCACGGGTCTTTTGCCCACTAATAGGGGGGGGGGGATACTTGGTCCTTGTTTGCCAACGTGGCCAGGGTGCCCTAATCATCACATTGGTATGGCATCTGGAAATATGGCGAACAGGCATTTGAGGGTTAGCATTTCAAGAACACTGAATGTGGTAAGCAACTCATATACTAACCGGTAATGGGGTCAAGTGTTGTGGATCCCTTGGCGCGACCTGGTACCCTGGGACGCTTCCCCCGGCATGCTGGGTCAAAGTAGGGGTCAAGGCGGGTGCTTGTGCCCTAGGCGGCCTAAGTCCTCGCCCCGCCTACCAGTGGGCAGCGAGTCGGTTCTTGCATCGCGTTCAGGATTTATAATGTGGCGGCGCCGCACCGCCCAGCGGGACGGAGGGGGAGAGAAACCTCGCTCGCCCCCTCTGGAAGTAGGCAAGGTAGGCGCTGTTGGTGATCCCAGCTCCTGATCCACTCGGACACTCCAACGGACTTGTCCAGCAGACCAAACGGCTTATCGACCGTGGGTAAAGTCCAGCCAGGCTCCAGCGATAGGAAAGGGAAAGCAGGGAACCGTGAGATCTCTTCTTCATTTGCTTCATTATTTGCAGCAGGGTAGAGTTCCTCGTGCTTCTGGGACGATGGGGCGGTACGGGTTTGAACACCGAAAGGCGGATTGAGTGGGCCATCATGTATCATCCCTGTCTCCTGTTGGTCCACTTGTCCAGCGCGCGTTGCCCGATCACAGAGCATACTCACACTTTGCACAGCCCGGTCTCGCACCGACTGCAACTGCGATTCTGGTCGGGCCATGCGTTGAAACGTCTGCCGCAACCCGTGCAGGGCATGGAACGCTTCTGCATCCCGGGTGGTGAGGACGGTGTGGTAGAGCATCGTAGCACAGATCACCAACGAGTACGTCACTGCTCCCGATACGTCGAGCGCCACATTGGCGTCGGCAAATGCGACGCTGCTCTTGGCCCAGTGCAGGAGCAGCGCACTACGCTCGGGCGTCAGGCGAAAGCCCAAATCAGCAGGGCATACCTCTGACGGCCGCAAGAATACACGGTGAAGCAAGATCTGCGCGGCGGCGTGCAACATGTGCAGCATACCTGCCTGCGCTGTGGGTGTGCGCTCCACACCAGACAAGGAGGTAAACAGTTGTTCCAAGTGTCCAGGTCGGTGACGAGTTGGTGCAGTACTTGATCCGTCAAATTCCTCACCCCCGTAGGACTGTAGACCGCTTTGACCACCCTGCCCAGCAAGACCGTTCCCTGCAGCATTGCACGGGAAAATGTAGCGAGGGTATCGGTATGTTTCTGCTGCCCATCCTCCTGCCCCGATGGGTCCGGTACATCAAAATCTGTCAATTCCACCGCGAATGGACGACCGAGTTGGATCGAGATCCATCGATCGTACATCACCACTTCCCCCCACAACCGTCGCTTGCGTGCTTGGACCACCTTCTCGGTCTGGGTATTAGCTGGTCCGACGGCGTGACGGTGAAGGCCCAACCCTTGGGCCATGCGCACTACCAATCCCGCCCGGTTCCAGCACCGTGTGGTGCATTGCGCTGCCACCGAGCCATGCAAGTCTGGATGTGCCGAGAGGATTAGCATGGCATAGAGTGTCTCGACCCGGCAACTCGACAGCACATCCGACTCCCGTATCATCTCGTTCACTGCCGTCCGAGAGGAGGAGAGAACAGAGTAGGGTACAGTCCGCCGTAGTGCCCCAGCAGCCATGATGCTCGAGACGAGCAACAGCGAGGCCGAGGGGTGAAGTTGGATAAATCCCTCTTACTCAGCACTGGCACCAGGGGAGCTACTTGCTCAAAGTACCCGCCGATCAACTTCTCCCGCACGTCGCGTGAGAGCTGGTTCTGCACCACAGAGGACATCGTCACCGAGTGACGCACACCTTCCTCCGCGTGGTCTCGCACTTGCGGACGAACCAGTTCGATGCCCCCCCGACTGTCGTCGCCACTAACGTTTGTAGAGAGTAGTTGGTATGTTGGATCGTCAAGGAGGGATTGGGCTTGTTCTGGCATGCGGGCAGACGAGAACAAGAGGAAGTCCGTGGGCGTGGGACCGAGCCCAGTAGTCTCCTTGATCCTTGCTCCTTCCTCTGTTGGCTCAGCATCAGAGGAGATGGGGGGCTGAGGTTGGCAAGGTCCAGGGATAAGAACGGGGACTGGACGGAGGGATGTTGGAGAGGCGGAACAAAGGGTTGGGTAGAGGGATGAACAGAGGTTTGGGAAGAGGCCGTGAGGAGTAAGGGCCGGAAGACAGCACGGAAGACTGGACGGAAGGCAGGGCGGAAGGTTGGAATCGGGCTGCGTTTGAGATAGGAATGGGGGCGTGAATAGGGGGCGGCATGATACTGGTGGGAAGCTGCATGGAAGCGTGAATGGGCAACTGGAGTTGGGCCAAGTTAGCAGCCGAGGGTGGCGGATGCCTGTTGGGAGGTAGGTATGTTGTAAGGGATGGCGACCCACCCAAGTCTGGGGAGTGACCAATGGGAGCATACTGCCACGCCGACGTCCCGATAGAGAGGGAGACATCATCCAACAGTGGGTCATACGCCCCACCTAGCATGTTGGGGGCAAACAGACTGGTCGGGGTGCCCTGACTCGCAGGCCAGCCGCGGTACAGGTCTTCCCTGGGGTGGGGACGACGGTCGCGTTTGCGCTTCAAGCGGGTCTCGGAAATGGGAAGATGGAATGTACACTCTATCAAAAGATGGGTTAGGTATGAAATGCAAAACGCACCAATAGAAGGCAAGAGAGAGATGGGTGCAGGGACATACCAGCCGAGTAGAACTTGCATTGCTCACATACCACTTCTCCATCGAGCATCAAACAACGCGTCTTTTTGCTCCGGCAAGAGTCGCAGGCTCTCCGAGTGCGTACCCGGCTACTCCGTCCGCCCAACAAATCGTTTGGTTCTCCAGAGCTGGAGTTGGGGGACAAGTCGGAAGTGGGGCCAGTGTGCGAGTGGGAGAGGGGCTGACAGAGAAGAGAGTGGGATGGCGATAAGGACAGTTGGGATAGCAGCGGCGACGTCGGAGAGCTGGAGGCTAATGTCATACCGGTAGGGGCAGTGGTCGCGACAGTGGGAGACATAATGTTGTTTTTGTTGAGCATGGAGGATTGATGATTCATGATGAAAGGGAGAAATATTGCGAAGAGCAGATCAAAACGTAGAGCGACGAAGGCACGGAACGGCGTATACGGCAACACCCACGACGAGAGGGACCCAACTGACGTACAGCACAGCGACAGCAGTAGCGATGGTACAGAACCAACTGAAAGAAGTGGAGTACTACCAGCTAGCCGGAGGCTCCCCTAAAGCACAGAAAGTGCGGGTCTGAGTCTCAGTCTGCGGTCTGAGTTCTGTTGGGTCTTGAATCTGAGTCTGAACTGAGTATTACTGTGAGAGTGTGTGGATCTGTAAGAGCGCAGAGTTACGATATACCATTGATGGTCCCAGTGCGAGAGAGATCGGGGCACAGTGTCGCTTCAAAATACTTGGCAAAAGTCGATTGCCTTTTTCACCCCGGATGCAGTAGTCGCACAGGTCCGATATTGAGTCCCGTTCTGCGGGATACTGGGCTCGAGCAAAGACCCCGGCGAACTAGCCCCTACTGCGGGACAAAGAAGTGGAGAGGCACAGCAGAAACAGAAAGGCGGGCCTGAGATCTGTGAGATGGGATTATCGATTATCGATTATTGATTACGATTATACCGCACAGTTCTCTCGACAGAGTGGTGGGATGTCTGGAGAAGCTAGAAGGGAGGATGGCACTAGTCACACCCGTCACATGCGTCACACAACAAGTCACATGTCACATGTCAGTACTGTCACTCAGTACTGTCAGTCCTCCTAGTCCTTGGAGCCTCGGTGAGCGCCTCAAGCTTCAAGCCTTCTAGCTTCTCTTCAGTCCGGTTACCGGTTACCGGTTACCTGCGGAGTAAAGCTAGGAACTAATAGGAACTAGGAACACGTAACACATCCGGCGTAACGCGTAACGCACGTACCGCGCCGATCAGCCGTTGGGTATTGGTTGTGGCAACAAAGGCCGGCTTTTTGGCTTTCGGGTTGCACAACAAAACCAAAAGCCTCCTGAGGGGTACGGTAGGGTGCGGTAGGGTGTGTTGGTTGGGAAATACGATGATGGTCGATGAAATCGATGAAATGGCCACATGTGATGTCACATTCATCACATGTGGACCCACAAAGCCGCAGATGAATGATGCCCCCATGGTGCATGGGGAGATAATCGATCATTGACGATTACGAGAGGGTGAGAAGCACGGAGAGGGGCTATAGGACCTGCTAGAACCAGAATGCTTGACTTACAGTTGACATGGTATTGACATGTGAAGGCATCGATGTGACACCAACCACCAAAATGGACTCATGCCTGTGAGCCTCTCAGAACTCAGAGGACCTTGTGGTGCTGAGAGGATGCTAATGCAACTGATGCACTGAGTACTGACGCGCTGTTGACGGCTGATGCGCCAATAAACTTCTCTCGTTCTCCCTCCTCAGATATCAGATTAGACCGAGCGTGTTGGGCGCCTGCCGAACGATGAAGCTAAGAGCCTCACCGGCCTCACCGCGCTCAGTGGACCTTAGAACTACAGTTACTATAGTGCCTTACTCTCCATATATATGCTTCCACCGAGACTGCAATGCATTGGGATACTAGGCAGCTCGCTGGGGCAGGAGAGCATTTTCAGATATTTACTTG
Source organism: Moniliella sp. 'wahieum' (assembly GCA_003971905.1). NCBI lineage: Eukaryota > Fungi > Basidiomycota > Moniliellomycetes > Moniliellales > Moniliellaceae > Moniliella > Moniliella sp. 'wahieum'. The sequence goes on along the minus strand of RSEE01000041.1, from coordinate 159,927 downwards.
AATAAGAGATTGAAGCATTGGCACCAATTGGGACACCAGGGGACATCTTCCCATCATGCATCATGACATATCGGCTAGTAGAAACTGGTATGATCCATGATAGAATGACAGATGGCATGCATGATGGCAATCGCGATAATCGATAATCGATAATTCGCAATCGATATATACTACCACAATGGACGGTGCGCAAATTATATACGCTTTCTTGCTTTTTCTATATCCCCAAGCCGCTGCGCCCTGTCGTAGCAGGCCGTAGCTTCCCCGCCGCTATCACATGCAACGTGACATGGCCTCAATCATCGACATCTCTCAGATCCTCAGGCCTCATGCACCTTATATGCAGCATGCGACATGTGACATGTGACATGTGACCGGATCTGCTTCTCAGGCACTCACGTACTTACGCTTATACGCTTCACGCCAGTATATAAGTCAGCCACAGTGACTAGCTAGTGACTAGAGTGACTAGTGACTACTAGTGACTAGTAACTGTCACATGTCACCTGTGTCACTAGTTATAGGATCAATTAATAATTCCCCAAGTACTAACGATTAAAATGCTTGAAGTGACCACAGTGACTATAGTGACTATAGTGCCTAGTGACTAGTGTGGCTACTGCTAGTGACTAGTGGTGCAAGTGATGCTTGAGGAGCCCAGTGATGTTGTGACTGGCGTCTTAAGAAGGCTATGCTTAGCTTTAAGCTTCTAGTCAAGTAGTATATAGGCCGTAGGGGTACCTAGTAACCGGGAACCGCGGTTATAGTATACTTGTGGTGTGTTTCCACGGTTTTACCGGGTACAGGCTTTACTGTTTCGGTTTCCAAGCTAGCCTCCTGCTTGAAGCTTCAAGCTTCAGTACTCAGTAGCTTCACTTTCTCCCTGGGGACTGAGTACTGATGGCCAAAAGAACGGGACAGATCGCACGAGCATCGAACTGTTTGACCCCTCCCCCCAAAACACGACTTGGCTGCCACGATATACGTACAATCAGTTTAACACACCCAACACACTCCGTTTTCAACACACCCAACACACTCTGTTCTCTCGCACTGTGGTCTTGCTCACACATTCGCTGGAGCAAAACTTATTACTCCGCCCTAGCACACGTAGTTGGCTTCAGCGCCCAGCCCGATCGCATTGTTCATCGACTTCCATTGATCACCACACATTCGCCCGTCTTCCACACATGCCATTTGCGATTGTAATAGGATAAACGTTATAAATGTTGTGTTAATGTTACGATAGCTGAGCACAGCCGCTCACCGTGACTGAACCGTGGCTACATAAAGCTTAAAGCCTCTCTCAGATTTTTCACATGCTCACTTGTCACACTAAAAGCTCCCAGTTTCCAAGCTTCTTCTTCCACCTGATGGGGTGACAAGCAGGAGACGAGAGACGACGTTAATTCGAATGGGAGTGTAGGCGTATAGTGTGCAGGCCACACTGCTCTCAGTAACTCAGTATTCAATATTCAATATTCATAGCCACCCGGTGGAGCCGAGTGAAGAAAAGAGATCGATAGAAGAATGCGGAAAAAGAGGTGGAAAAACAATGTCTCGATGATGATCGTGAGATGAGAGAAGCAGGCGTTGACCACCATCAGTGTGGTCTAATAGAGCCCATCGGCCTTTAGTGACACGTGGGCCGATACACACACAGTCATATCGGGGCAGTGCATCCCGGACCTTAATTCCACGAGCTTCCACTGGCTTCCGGTCCCGGAGCCTATCATGGCCCATAGGTATAACTTTTCTTATAGCTCTCTGTTGAAATACCATATCCCGCTTTTTCCCCCCATCGCCACAGCATCGCTAACAATTGGCCGTCGTGACAGGGGAGGCCTCCGGCCCCCCCTAAGGTCTGTTGGTATCTCATATCTGAATAGCTAGCGAAACCCAGCATCGGTGCCATACGGCCCATGCCATGCATGCATCCGATAGATTTGCAAGGCTACTATAGCTTTTGACTTTTTTGGTCATTCCCGCATCATGCATCATACATGATCCGGTGACCCCACAGTATTCCTGTGTATTATCACACTCAGTACTCAGCCACATATTGCAGCGCTCTCCGCGTGCAGCGCCTCTCTCCGTTTTGGGCTTTGTGCTACTGCTCACTCAGTACTCAATACTCTCTGTTACTCAGAGTGCGCTTGTGTGGTTGTCCTTGGCACTTCGCAACTACCAACTTTTACATTTACATCGGTGTCTCCGTTGATGTAGATGAGAAAAGCTTACTGCGGTAACCGGTAACCGGTAACCCCGTTCGGTGTGCCCCCATGCCGGTTTTAGAGTAACCCCCGCGCGGGCTCTGCTTTTTCATGTATACAATGTAGCCATGCCAGTCTCTTGCACCCGCTGGTTGTTGGATGTAAGTACACTGGGAGTGGAAACCCCTCCTCCCCTTCCTCATTGTTTTTTAAACCCACGCGTGACCCCTATAGTCAACAGCCCGAATCCTACTGCCCTCACGATCCTCCCTCACAATTTTCGTATAGCTCGTCGCGCTTGCTCTTCATACGAACATCATGCATCAGAAAAGCACATTGACCACATCCCCCCCGATTCAGTAATCATTCAACTAACGAGAATCTTTTCCTCTCCTCATCGTCTGAGTTCTGACACATGGTACTGAGACAGGCTGAGACTCCGTGTACCCAATTGATACATAGTAAGCAATGCATCCTCTCCATGCAGCAAAGAGGGCTGAGCGCTGAGAGGACCTGAGTGAGTAGATCTATATAGAGGCTGCAATCAAACCTACCGAGAGGGAAGCAGGCATGGCCAAGCGGAAGGAAGTACACGTGGAAGGCGGTGGACCTCTCCTACATCGGACACATCTATATACTTTTACACTGTTGCAAAGGACATTCTGCTGCCCGCGTCGCACGTATTGTGCCTCCGGGGTACATCGTGTTTTCCACGTATACTACACGGCAGAGGGTCTCACTTTTCCGTCCTTCCACACTGGATTCGATGTACTCCTAACCTGGGTACCACACGGATCCTTTCTCCTGTAAATTTGTAGAACTTGTGCGATAACAGTCTACTGTCGTCATGGGGCGCGATCCTCGAGGTGGGATGCCCTGGATACCCTTCCCTCCTGTAGGGCTGGTCGCCAGTCCTCTCTCTGTGGTTGAGAGTGTTAGTACCCATTTTGCAGCCCCTCCCGGTCCCGTCCGCCCCATGGTCCCACCTGTCCATGGACCACATTCACCCAGCTGTGCTGCCCTCAGGTGACTACGACGCCATCCTCGTGGTGGTCGACCGCTTCACCAACACTGCCTGTTCGTCCTCGCTCTTCATACGTCGGACGACGCCGAGGTTGTTGGCGGGCCAATTCATTCGCTTCGTCGTCAGCTATCACGGGCTGCGGGTCGACATCGTCAGCGATCGCGGTCCTACTTTCACCAGCCGTTTCTAGCAGTCGTGTGCCAACAGATGGGCGTACGGCCTAGCCTCAGCTCCGCCTATCATCCCCAGCGCGACGATCAGACGGAGCGGGTCAACCGATCCTGGAACAGTACCTGCGTTGCTACCTCTATCACGACCAGGACAATTGGTCTCATCTTCTCCCGGTGGCTCAATTGGCTTACAATTCCAGCACGCACTCTGGCACCGGCTTCTCCCCCTTCTATCTGGATAACAGCAGGGAGCCGCGGGGGGAGATACACGCGGTCGGCTCTTTTCCCACGGGCCGAGGATTTCGTTCGCTCCCTCCAAGATGCCCGCGGGAGACTGCGGGCGAATCGCTTCGCGCTGCCAGGCCCGTTACAAATGCCTGGCCGACCGGCACCGCTCGGAGGGCCCCACCTATGAGCCTGGAACGGCCGTGCTTGTGCGCCGAGACGGGTTTTTGGGTAGCTCGCGCCCCTCTGGTGCGCTGGACCACCGCTTTTTGGGTCACTTCCCAGTGGAGCGAGCCGTGGGACCGGCGGCCTACAAGTTGCGCCTCCCCCCTTCTATGCATATCTACGATGATTTCCACGTCTCCCGCCTGCAGGCTTACCAAGAGGGTGCCGTGCCCGGCCGCTTGATTACTCCCCCGCCGCAACAGGCCGCTACGGTTGAGGACCCCGCTCGGGTGGCGCTGGAAGTGGAAACCATTCTTGACGCCCGCCGAGCAGGGCGCGGGGGCCAATTGCATCAGTTCTTCGTCCGTTAGTACCGAGACCGCCCACAGGGGAGCAGGAATGGTTACCGGCCGGCCGCTTGTCCCCCACGTCCCCGGTGGTTCGCTTCCACTCCGCCTACCCTGAGAAGCCTATCACCGCAGCCCGCTTGCTCCACATGCGCCGCTCCCTGGCTCGCCCCCCCCCCCGCCCGAACGCCCCCCCTTCTTCCCCCCCAACTTGATTCTGGCCTCCTGGTTTCTCCCTTTTTGTCTCTGCCTTGTCCCCGTTCCCCTCCTTCCCCTTTTTCCTGCCTGGCTTTTTTCCTCCCTCATGGAGGGATGAGGATAATGTCACCGTCCTCTTAGTTATGAATCATCAGGAAAATCTTCTCACCCCGCTCTTCCCCGATCCTGTTCTCCTCCCTCTCCTACCAGTGCATTCTTTGCTTCCCTTGGTACTTGGTCTTACTCGTATCGCCCGACTCTTACAGGTATACCTCTATTCTTGAACCACACGCCGACGATGGCGGGGGAGAGCACTGGACCTCACGGTCCCGTGTGCGCCTGTTAACACCCGGTAGAAGGGACATAATACGCTCTGACGTAGGATACATTTCCGCCACCGGAATCCGAGTTCTGTTGTGTCGAGAGGCCTGTGGACATTGGCTGGGCACTACTTCAGACCTAGTTCACCTGTGCTCCCTCGACCGCTATGCCATAGAGGCCTCTAGTAACTCTGACGCTGTCCCCAGTCAATATATACATCGAAAAGGTGTCTATACCCCAGGGTATAGAATACCAGATGCCCCCTCTCACTGTTTTTCCTCCCTGCACATACTTGATGCCTCTCTTCATTCCTCTCTCTCCCAACTCGTTTCTCTACAAATGTGCTTTCTCAGAATTTATTGGTATATCAAATGATACACGTTCTATACTATATCTCCTTCTCCTTCTCCCTTTCCCTCCCTCCACTCTCCGCCTCATCTCGCTGGTTCTCTTCAGCTATGACTTCGCTGCGGCTACCCATACTCACACCTTATCGTGGCAGACAGTTTTGGCGGCTTTGGCCGCCTGATGGTAGTGAGCATCTCTTTGGTTCAACACCTAAAACAGTCAAGATGTGCATGATGGTCAGGACAAACGGCCCCCCTTCATTGACTTGGTTGTCATGCAACTATGGAGAATACATTTCTATACTACAACCATATCATTGACAGAGCTCAAGGCTGGGACAATGTAAAAAACGAGGAGACCACCGGGCGTAATACGGCACGGTAAGCTGGGGCTTCTCCGCAGCTTGGTGCTGGGGGCAACCATCGCTGGCACCGCAGTCACACCGTTCCACCGTTCTTCCACGTTGGAGGGGCGATACCATAGCAACAATGCGCGGGTGGCTGTACTGTAACCGCGGATATCTCGTCTCTGACGCTAGGCCGGCGGGCTTTGGCGATCGGAAGTGCAGGAACGAAGATTGACAAAAAAACATGTCAAGTGCACCCTGTTTTCATAGGCAACCGTCTCAAAGTAAATCAGTTTTCGCATTGAGCTGCGCAGACGGTCATCATAATGACTGACATGGGCTGCAACCGGCGCCAAGATCTCGTAACAGCCTATTACTCGTGAGCTTCATGATGGGTGGCACTGAGCATGACCGGAGAGAGCCCAGGGCAACTTTCGTTTCCAAAGGAAGAATACCTCATTGCACGTCAAGCTCGAGCCAGTGTTCCAGTCGTGAGCAAAACGGGTACCGGCTTAACTTCGAAGAACCTTGCAAAAAATATGCTTCAAAGAGGAATCGAACCCCTGTCACATCGACGTCTCACAGGCACTAGGGCTGTCTGGCAACGATGTAGTACCACTAACCCATTGAAGCTTGTGATTGACGTTAAGGCATGGAGCTTATCGTAACGCGTGCAATGCACGCAGCCCGCGTCACCCAACCACCCGTCACCCGTCACGCGTCACGACGCTCGTGAATACTACCGGACAAGCTCCTTATATATTCACACTAAAAGGATTGTATAGCTTCACGAGCAGACTGTACAGCTTCAAAGCACGGGCCAATGGTAGTTGGGGAAGAGATAATAGCCCTTCTTACTTGCGACCCAGGGGGTGGCAGACAAAATGCGGGCTCACCGCATCCATCACAAGCCAGTCGGGATGATATCGATGATGGGGCCTTACTGGCTTTACCATGCATGCTGGTCGAACCGGTTCATCACGCTTGCCGCCTCCTCGCAGTCCTTCTGAGCGCGTTTCCTAAGGGGGGGGGGGGGTTAGTTCCAAGCTCGAGCGCAACACGGAGAGGGAGAGGCGTACCGCTTGAAGAAGATCGGGCAGTCATTGTTGGTACAAATCACGTCTTGGGTCACGGATCCCTGGCAGCGTTGACAGCAAGTCCACAGCCGAGCGAACTCCACTTCCAGCAGAGCTTGCTTATCCAATCGCTCCGCATAAATCTCATCGATCCGCGGAAGACAGTTTTGACAGACAGGAAACTGTCCTGCCGATTTGGGCAGCGCCGTGCGGCAGCCTAGACACTGCGCGTCTTGACGGCGAACTTCATCAGTGCTCCGACACTCGATGTGACTTGTTGCACGTTTCGGGTGTGGTGCCCACTCAAGAGGGAGCCCGAGCGACTACCCATGATCGGCTCGAAAATCCGCATCAGGGGCTTGGATAACTGGTTGTCGAGGTAGTAGCGTGTGTCGATGGGGATGCTGTGCTCTAGGACGTACAGCGGGTCTTCCGATTTTTCGTACGCAGCCGCGCCTGAGGAAGGTATGTTAGGAGAGGCCAATGGAGGTGAAGTGGGGATACTACCTTTTGCACCCTTAACGATCACGTAGGGTACACGGTCGCCCAAGGAGGGCGCAGAACCCGGGTCGCGCTTGCGCATCCGCTCAGCCAGCTCAACATGGGCCTGCTTGGCAGCATAGTCGGCTTTGGCCAATGCTTTGGAGATGATCAACAGAGAGAGGTCAATTTTGTTTTGCAGCAGGTCGGAAATGACCTGTTTAACATAGGCCTCGGCTGCTGCCACGTCCCGGTCAATCAACATCTTCCGCAGACAAGTTTCAATGACAATCTGGACCAAACGACAGTTGTCTCGGCGGACCGTTTCGATACCTTTGGTGTCCATCTTGTCGTACTATCAGTGCGAGTCCAGTAGAGCCCCGCATAACGCTTCTTGTTGATTAAAAGGTAGGGGAAGTAGACCTTCTCGAACTCCAGCTTAATCGGGTTGATGAACGTTTGACTCACCCGCTCTGCCGCCTCAGCCCCCAGCCGCATCGCCGTTTCAAGGTCTGGCACACCAAACTTCACCATGACCGAGTCGGTATCGCCATATATAACCTCGGCATCGTGTTCGTAGCCATTAGCAATGGTGTAGTGCTGCTCCACCTCCTTTTTGGTCGCATCAATCATTTGTCGTCCATACGCGGTAACCGACATGGAGATCTCCAGACACGGTAGCTTGCCCACCGTCGCCCCGGTAAAGCCATATACGGAGTTGGCCGAAACTTTGAGTGCCAGTTGTCGTCCGTCCAGCACAGCCCGCTTGAACGGGTCCGTCTCCTTTTTCAGGTCGGCCTTGGCCCGCTTACGGGCTGAAAGCAGGTCCTCTAAAATCGTCGGGAGGAGACCCTTGCGGAGACTCGAAGTAGCAAAACAGTTCTTGTTGGGTGTCACAACATAATCCTTCCCCTCTTGGAGGTGCAGCCGCTCAATCGTCGACTTGGTTAGGAGAGTCGTATAACACAGATTGTGTGCCATCATGATAGAAGGATACAGCGAGGCAAAATCAAGTGTTGCAATAGGGCGGTCATAGTAGCCCTGCTTGGGTTCGAGCACCGTTGCGCCCTCATACTGCTCATCGCTTGATGCTGACTTGAGACTGGGCACGATGTAGCCTGAGGCATTCGCCTTGCGGTAGAGCTGGCTGATAACCTTGATCTGCTGCCCGCGAGAAAGAAGGTAATTAAACGGCACACACCGGTCACACGGGCCATCTCAATGTAGTTGATGAAGCACATGAGCTTGTCCATCAGCCTCTGGGGAAGATACGCATCTTTCAAACAGTAAATGGCCAAGCGCCGACGGCTTTCTGGTCCTCCATTTTGAAGTTCCGTAATGAGCGAATGGTGCACATCTTCTTTTTGCTCACTGAGAAATTCAAAGGAGACTGAATTGAGGGTGTAGGAACGCAACTTGTAGTCCCGTTGCATGACCTGCAGCATATCCAATTGCAGGCGACCTTGAGCTCAGTCAGCTTGTTGTCCCTCGTGCCATAAGCCTTGGAGGAAAAGTGGGTGGTTTTGACCTCGGTGCGAGTGTTCCTTTCCCTACCAAGGTAAGGGAAGTGGGTCGCCTTGATAGCTTTGGCCCGATCGACAAGGTAAGGGAAATCAAAGTTAGACGTGTTGTAGCCAATGACCATGTCAGGGTCCACCTCTTGCACAAAGTGTGCCCACTCCTCCAGCATGACCTTCTCCGAATCAAAGCTGCGCACATCCGAGCCAACAATGTTGGCCGTCTCATTGAGCGTGAAAATATTCTTGACAAACGGTGTCGGCTCTCCCTGGCGAGTGACCATTGCCGCAATCTGGATTACCGGGTCCAACTCAGCTTGGGGGAAAATTCCCTTGCGCCCGGCACACTCGATATCAAAGCTCATAATCCGCAAGGGCGCAATCTTAGACCACTCGCCTTCAGGTGCATGCGAGATAACCATCAAAAGTACAGCTAACTTCGATCTGCACAGTCGACGCCTTTTCTTGATCGGGGAGAAGTGTGTACCGGCCCGCAGGATCTCGAGCCAATTCATCCCAACAATGTGGCAGTCGATCATGAAGCGCAGTGGATAGGCAATATTCTCGTACGTTAGCACCTCATCCCCGGCGGAAAAGAGGTCACGGAAAGCAACCTCGCCGCGCTCAAAGTGGCTCCGTAATTTGGGCAAGCAGCGCGTGTCGGCCATGGTGAGTTTGAGAAAGGCTACTTGCTCCGAACCGAGGTAGCCCATCAATGACCGTTTCGACGTTAGCTCGACCGAGACCACGCCAGCGAAGCCGAGGGTAGTCTGGGAACGAAGTTAGCCAGTGCGCACAATGCAAAGGGGTATGTAGGGAAGAAGGGGACATACATTGAGTTGGTTGCGGAAGGCAGCACAGGTCTCCTGCCGGAACCCACGCGGGGCATGGACGTAAAAGTAGGGGAGGAAGCCGTGGACATGGACGAGAACCGAGTGCCCCTCTTGGGTTACACCGTATATGCGGATGCTGGGTGGGGACGAGGGCTGAGTGTACTCCTCAATGTCGATCTGTTGGAAGACTGTGGAGAGGCAGGGGGGGAGGAGGGATCAGCTCGGCTCACATAGGAGGTCGGCGACGTACTTAGGGCAGTTGTGTCGGGGTCAAAATTGGATAACTCAGGGCGAGACCAGGTCTGGGCTGCGAGCGATGGGTCAGAACAGCACAAGCACCGATTGGACCGCAACCCGGGGAAGGAAAACGCACCGCCAGTGTCGAGCGCGACGAGGTGGTCAGCAAATGATGGGTTTTGGGAGGCGCTGGGCGCTGCAAACGACGGCGCTTGGCGCTCTGCACCGCGTCGACCTGGCCAGAATGCATGGAGGTAGCCGAGGGCGCCATGGAGAGGGAGAGGGGAGGTGTAGGACAGCAGCCGGATGGGGCGCTGGGATGGCGTGGAATCGAATCTGGTGGCAAGCACTCGGATGGAGGGAATGGTGCCCCCGCGGCTCAGACGCGTCCAAGCGCCCCAACCCTAGCTGCGCGACGCGACGCATGAACATTTCAATGGAGCCACCAGGATTGGCTGCCTGCGAGGGACACCGGTCACCGGTCGAGTGGGGGGTCGAGGCGTCGCGTTGGACGCGTCGCGCGTCGCCCTTCTCTTCAACGGGTATCGTTTCACCACTCCTTTGATCGGACTAGGTCCGAGTGGCGCCCGTCGCAATGGTGAGCGGGAACGAGTTACGAGTGGATCGAAGAGCAGAGCAGTAAGCGAGAGACCGAGTCGATCGTAGAGGAAAGGACAAAAAGGCCACGCTGCGCGCCCCATGCAACGATCCTATGCGGACTGTATTTATTCATCTCGCGCCATACGCCATCCAACACAACTGACTGCCCAGGGGTGATTAATTCAAGGCAAGGGTCGGCTTTTGATCCAAGTGCGAAAAGAACATCAGAGAGAGGTGAGGCGTGGGGGTTTAGCAAATACGTTGTGTACGTTGAAGTTCCGCAAATGGACTGACTATACTGGCCTGTGTATCTCCTTCATTGATCCTGTTGTTGGGCAAGTCGAATATTGCGGGGGAACATGGGTTTGCTGAGCATAGTCGAATGCAATTGCCAAAAAGATGGATCGTGCAGTGTAGCTTTTGAGTAAAGGGTCGGTGAGCGTGAGCCCTCTCCCTTTGCCGCCAAGGGGACTCAGAATTTGCCTACGATCGGTCAGCATTCTAAGCACCAGATAAAGAACGAGGCGCATGACGTACCCTGGAGCAAGTTGCCAATCATCTCGCGGGCCGTGATGACAGCCGTGTAGTAGAAAGAGGGGAAGTCCAGCGTAGAGGAGATCACGTCTGCAAAACCAAATGGCAGCATGGGCGGGATCCAGCCCTGGGCCAACTCCAAAGCCCAGCAGCCACTCTCGGGCATCATGTACTGTTGACTTGGCCGCGCTGGAGGTGGTGTACAGATCCAGCGGGATACACCTCCGGTTCGATCGCGCCAGCCTTGTAGGCCCGTTGTTCACCCCAGAGAATGTTGAAGTAATCATCAGCCTGGCGCGCGCGAGACGGAAACAAGTTAGTGTGCTTCACTTGCCAAATTTGGGGAAGGGACGTACAGTGTGGCGACCAGTGTGGCCCTCGGTTCCGATCGGCGTTCCAAAGAAGATCAAGTACTGAAAGGGGGAAGGAAAATGTGAGTTGCAGAACAAAAGATGGGCGATCGACGATCGACGTACCTCAGTCACGCTGGCGTGGATAATGAACATCGACCCCATTGCGCCGCCAGCATTGTTGAACACCCACTCCTCTTCCTGGCGCCAAGAATTTTTGTTGAGCGTGGGCCCAATCTTGGGGTCGGCACGCAGCTCGGTGATGATGGCGTCAAAGATGGCCTCAGTTGAGTTGCCGTGCTCCTTGACGGCACGGCTGGTCATGGCGTAAATGGCCTCGTGGTCAAACACGTAGTGGTTTGACTGCTCGCGTACATCAGTATCAGTATTAGCATCAGGGTCATGGGCGTGACAGCGGAGAGAAGGGGCCGCTGGTACATACCTTGATGCGTTCCAGCCATGGAATGGCAACGAAGACGAACGCGCCCAAGAAAGCGAGGAAGGCAGGCCCCAGCTCGTGCACGAGCAAGTGCCTTTGCTCTTCTTACTTGCTTTGGGAAGGGTGCGCTCGACTCGGGCGCACTTGCCTTCGACGCGCGGCTGGGCTTGCTGCGGGCCATGGGGAAAGGTGGTGGGAAGGGGGGCTACCTGGACTGGAACATGGGCTTGTACATTTCGCTCCGTACGCGGTTCGCCCCGAATGCGGTGCGCCAGCCGCGCGCGCCAAATGATCTCATTGTGCCTTCCAGCGCCAATTCCGCCTCCGCTCTTCCGCAAAACGAGACATTTCAGTTGCCGACACGGGTGCTTTGGCAACTGGCGGAGGGATCTGTGGGCCCGTAAGCACCGTCGGTAAAAAGAGATCCGAGCTGCCAGGAACAACCTCCTGGTACCGACGACTGCGATTGCTCTAGCGGAAGCTCGAGAGAGCTGGAAGATAACAAAAGGGAGGGGGACTGATAGTGCAGGAGCTGGCGCAAACTGGGGCTATACTTGCCGTTTTACCGTGCAACCCGTAAAATTAAAACGACAGGGTTCACTTTGAGCGAAAAAATGTGCACTCGCCGGGATTCGAACCCGGGCAACAACTTATGTTAGCTCCTCGTGATGGAACCCCACTAGGCATGGGAAAGTTGCATCTTAACCACTTGATCACGAGTGCTTTTGACGTAATCTGTACGAGCCAGTCAATCCTTTCTCAAAAACGCGACTCGCAATCAGCAGGCCCACAGTTTTTGGAAGTTCAGCGCTCGCTGAGCGAGTATCATGGAAACGGGTAGCCGCAAACCCGTACACAACTCCCCTACGCCTACCGGGCTCTCGTACAATTATCATTGCCAACTTGTAAAGGGAAAAAAGAACGCCTCAAGGCCTTATGTTGGGACCAGGATGAGGTATAATACTTCTATGGGTTTTGTCTGTCTCTTCAGGTCGATCCTCCCGATCTTGTTGAGCAAACGGTATCAAGGGCAGCAGTGCTTGGGGCAGTACGAAAGCGTGGGACGCTGTCACCAATCCGGGATACGACAAAATATTAAAAAGTTGGACGAATAGGGAATCGAACCCCAGACCTCACACAAGCAACGGAAATGCGAAGCGTGCGCTCTACCAACTGAGCTATCCGCCCGATCGTACTAACCTTTCACATTTTTGGTCAGGAGATGCATTTATTATCTAACTGCCGGGACGTCTCTCTGCTCCCGGACCCTCGGCTATATCCGTACTCTTCTCATACCTTCCTGTACTTACCTCTCCTCAGAAACACATCCTTCATTCTCCTCCAGCATTGAGTGCTTAGGCTGTGGGACCTCTGTAAAGAGAGCATGCATGTGCAGGTAAGAGGGAAAGAGGTATTCAGAGAAATGGGCCTGTACGCAAACAGGAAAGCGGGCTGATCAGTTCTGCTGTTGCCCCTTGTTCCACGAGTTGATCTGGCACTGTTGTTGTCCGTTGCCGATGACGTTGGAAGGGTAAATTTTCGCCTTGGGGATCGGCTTGGACGGGCTGCCAGCAGTTTTGGCAGGAACGGCATTGCACCCATCTGGGTTTAAACGGTTGCGCGGCCAATCCGCCCCATAACCTCCTTCGCCCCACACTGTATAGTTGGGATTGGTATACGCCTCTAGGTGTCGGGAAATGTAGGCAGCAGTGGGATAATCGGGCGGGTCGCAGCCCACGTTGGTCTTGCCTGCAGGCTGGTACACTCGGATCCAATCCAGTTCCATCGACGAGGGCCAAATGAGTTTGTTCCAGGAGGGTGTGCCAAAGTTTTGCGAGATGCCCACGTTGGCTAGGATGTACAGCGGTTCCGGCGGCACGGGACGAGAAGAGATTTTAGAAACGGGGTCGGCAGCCAGTTCGTCCGCTGTTAGTCGCCAGGCGGGCGTACCACTGGCCCACCATTGCACATGACCCCCTTGGCCCGGTTGGTACTCCACCGCATACTCAGTAAAGGTACCAGTAGAATTATCTGGCAGGTACTGCATACCCTGCTGGTCTGTGGGAGTCACCCCCGACATACTCTGTTGCGTTAGCTCGCCCGTGTAGCTGTTGACAATGGTGCGGTTGTCCAACAGCATGGGTTTCGCGGTCGGCCGGTAGTAGGCACTGCCAGAGCAAACAGATATGTCAGCGTCAATCCCATTGGGAAAGTGCACGCACTACACTACTAGCAGTTTCTAGCAGTTTTGTAAAAATGCGGGTGGATCAGATATGGAAAAGGAGAAAGGACGTACTTGTACGGGGCAAACTGGCAGCTTTGAGAGACCGTCATCCCTTCTTGCTGGTTGACTTGGGCCTCAAACAGATCAATCTCGGAGCCATCCTGCCAGGGTAGGAACCATTGGGGAACTGCGGCCCGGATGATCGTCTCCAGGGCAGGTGCAGGCCGACAAGCGTTGTCCCGGGGAGAAAAGAGAGAGACTTGCTGCTGTGCTTTTGGTTAAAGGACAGTTTCCCAAAGCGGATGTGTCGGGGTCATTGGTTACCGGGTTGGCTGGTTGGGCAAAGTGCCTATATCGCACGCATCGTAGCTGTACGGCCAGGTACCTTCCAACGTCGCGCCATACCCTCCCCGACCCAGGTTGCCCATCAGCCAAATGGGCAGGCCACAGGCCCGAGGCCTTGGCTTTGCCAGGGAGACGCACACTAGCAACCAGTACCCCTCCCGTAAAGCAAAACTTGTTCCACGACTGGACATCCCACCAGGAAGTGAGGTTGTGTCGGGATGCCGGCTGATGGTGATTCGAAGCGCACCATTGGCAGTCGTCACAGCTGCCGGGTCATACCAACTCGTAGTTGTTGGGCCCAGTTAGTGCAGATCGACGGCTCCCAAAAGGGGCTGCCGAGTCGAGAGAGGTCAGCATTCTCCATCATGGACAAAGAGAACAACGAGGGCACTGCAATTCTACCCAAAAGTACTTACTCGTCGCCAGGGTAAAAGCTCCGGCCGGGCGTTTCAAACTCGTCGGAAAAGACGAGGTGCATTGTACTCTGGTCAACGCCCGACGGGCGCGTGTATGCATCCTGGGGCGTGTCCGGGTCAATGAGAGTAGTGCGAACACCCGGGATGCTGGACGATTGGCCCGATCCATTGGTACCCCCGGGTCCTAACCACCAAGGTGGTCGTGTTGTCTCGCACGGCGGTCAAGATGGGATACCCGGCAAACAACATTAGTAACGCAAGGATGAGCACCACCAACGTGGTCATATTCAGTACCCCGCGTGTACTGAGTCCACCACCATTCTTGTTCTGGTGAGTAAAGTCGTCGGCCCAAACCGATGCAGCTCATCGTCCAGATCATCCATGTCGGTGTAGTAGAGCCCCGAAAGTTCGGTCGAGGGATCCTTCAAAACGCCACCTCGTGAGGTTGTAACAGCTGCCGAGGATGACGCGGTTTCGCCCACCCACGGAGGCTGCGGCCACAGTAGCGCTTGGAGAAAACGTCATTGGCGTTGGCATTTGCATCGCTTCACGCCTGGCGCTCCAGGGGCAGCCGCATACCAGTGCCTGGGTCACCCAGCCCGCCCCACCCCTCCGACCGGCGGGGGCGCGATACCAGCATTCCGGGAGGGTAGTTAGCCCCTGCCCTGACCAATGGTGCCGGACCGACATCTTTGTCTGCTTCTGTGTTGGACCACCCAGTGCGATTGCGGGTGGATGCACAGCGTCGTCGGGGCCCGCGCTGGAGGCTGAGTAGATGGAAGAGGCACCGTGGCTGCCCAATTCGGTAGGTGACTGTCACGGTAGAGAACGTGCTGGGAGGTATAGGCATCGTAGGATCCTTCATCGTAGGAGTCCAGTGGAGCGCGGGGTTGGTAGGTGGCCATAATGATACTCTGCTGGCGAGAAGAGAAGGTGTATGTGTGTGGGGGTGGGAAAGAGAGAGGTGTACTTGGTACTCGGCTCTGTTGGAAGGGCCACCAACAGTGCACAGGATTGTGGTTGAAGCTGCGTTTATATATTCTCCCTGACTGATGCTGTTGTATTCGAGGTGGTACGGTCGCTTTTGCTCTCAGTGAGTGGGGCCTGTGTCGCTGTAACGTGACGCCAAGTAGACGAGACGTATATCCTTCGTCTCTCGCTCGTGGCACCAGGAGGGCCCTGGGATGTGTGGCTGTTGCGCTTGCTGCACAAAAAAGGAGAGAGAATGAAAGGATTGCAGCGAGGACACAGCAACGAAAGACACCTCGCTGCTGTGTGGCAAGTATGTGATGCTGATACCGAGCGACATGCAATCGGCACAGGCGCAGCTGCTGACTGATGGATGAGGATGGAGGGTGATGCATGTGGAAGACCCGTGACATGTGACGTACGATGCATGACGCAGCGGTGGGGGGGCGGGGCTTCTCAGGGCTTCTCTTGGGGCGAGGCGTGCTAGGGAGAGTCGGGACTGTCGGGAGTGGGGGACAGGCTGGGACAGTGTGTAGTGGACGTACTGAGTAATACTCAAGGTGCTCAAAACCTCCAAGTTGAAGAAGAGTGTTGTTTGAGTTGAACTTGAACGCTGAGTTTGAGTCACTTGCACGGTAGTTGACGCGGCTGGCCAGGGATATATCTTCGTCTGGGGGAGGGCGGGGGGAGAGGTAGTGCTAGGGGTTGGTGTGGCTGAGGCCAGTGATTAATGAAATGACTAGTGGCTAGGGAGGCAGGGAAGCGACACGCTGGGGCGCAGTTCTTCTGCTGCGTTGCTCCTATCTGTTGGGATCTGGCTGGCGAGTGTGACATGTGGCATGCAACAGCGCTGGGCTGCCCGCCGCCACGCGTGCAATTTGAAACGAGCAGGGCCAGCTGCCCCCGTGCCACGCGCACCGCCAGCACGGGGCCAGTGGCGGGGGCGGCAGGGGGGCGCAGGCAGCCAGCGTCGCCCAGCGGCAGCCAGGCCGGTTTGATTAATGAGGCCTGAGACTCGTACTCAATACCGATAGCAGGCGCAGAACCTTCAATTTCAAGCCAACGCCTCCACCCTCCACAGCGCCTTCGCCTCTTGCCGCGTCCGCCTCCTCCTCCTCCTCCGCTCCTCCTCCCCGCCTCCTCCTCCTCTCTGCCCCCCCCCCGCCTGCCCCCTCGCCTCCATGGAGGCGCCCTCCGCCAGCGCCCCCTCCGCCGGCCCTGCCCCCCGCCGACCCCAAACCCGCCCCGCCCCGCGCCGGCCAAGGCGTGTGTGCGCTGCGCCAGCATCAAAAGAAGTGCGCGCCCTCTATCCCTGCTGCTCCCCCTGCAACAAGGCCGGCCAAATCGAATGCCTCTACGTCGACTCGGGCGCCGCCGCCGCGGCCGCCCCACCGCCAAGGTGGTCGCCGAGCGAGCCGCGGCTGCTGCTGCTGCTGAAGCTGCCGCCGCCGCTGCGGCCACCGAACCCTCCGCTGCCTGGGCGCGTCCCACCGCCCAGAGCCTCTCCCCGATGCGCCCATCCCGCGCGCCGAGTTCGGCGGGCTGCCCGGCCCCTCCGACACCCGCCCCGGCCCGCGCCCTGCCAAGCGCCCGCGCGCCCACACCATTGCCCGCTCCGCTCCAGCCGACGACGCGCTCCCGCCCGCACCGCACTCTCCGCCCGACCCTGGCTCTCCGCCCTCCACGTCGGCCGTGAGCGTTGCCATGGCCGAGGCCAGCCGCATACGCCAACACCTCTACGAGCGCAGCCGCGAGAAGAGCCAGTACCTCGCAGAGGCCTCGCTCCCCAACACCACAGACGAGGAGGACGATCAGCGCTCCACTTCGTCTCCCACCGAGCCCGTGTCGGTAGCTTCCGCGGCTACGCGCACCCGCGGATGCGTCTCTCATCCCTCGGCCTAACCGCCCTGACCCCCACAAGCTCTCTTCCAAGGTTGTTGGCCACTACTTTGACATATACCCGCCGCCACAATGCACTCCCACTGGTCATTTCTCTACTGGCCCGCCATCTCGCTCATTCCCGAACAAGACTTGGAGCGGGACGTGCCGGAGCCGCTCTTCTCGGGCGCTGCCTCGGCGCTACCTTGCCGCAAGCGCCAGGAAAGCCCCAGGATCGTGTTATGCTCGCCTCTCGGAGCACTCGGCGCAGCAAACCTTGTCGTCTCTGGCGGTGCCCGGCCTCCCATTACGGTCCTGCAGGCCCTCTTGCTCCATTCGATCCGTTTCTATGGTGCGGGCGACCTACGCCGCGCCTGGCGTTTTAGCTCCTCGGCCAGTCAACTGGCAGTTGACATGGGTCTTTACCGTGCCCAACCCCCGGCATCGAACAAGGGCGAGCCCGGTCCTTCTCTTCGTCAAGCCCAGCTTCGTGCACTGTGGTGCTGCTTTTGCTTGGAGAAGGTCTTGTGTGCCGAGACTGACCGTCCCCCCTGTTCCGCAACGATCTGATCCAAGCCCCTCCCGTGTCAGAGATCGAGTCGGACGAGTTTGAACCCCTGTTTCTTCTTCGGTCCTCATGCCTGACTCATCGCGCTCCCAAACCCTCGGACCGTTGCATGCGGCCAGCAGCCTCAATCTTACCGCTCGCATTTACCAGGTCCTGGAGCTCATTCTGCTGAACCAGATGGCGACCCAGCAAGCCACCAGCGCCCTCCTTTCTTCCCCTTCGACCAGCAGCAGCCCCACGCCCCCCAGCACGGGGGAACGGAGATGCAGGTGGCATCGTGGGCGCGGTGCATCGAACTGGACCAAAAGTTGAATGAGGTAGCTTCGTCCTGGCCCGAACGGTTCCGCCTTTCGCGCGATGGGCGACCAGCAGTGCCAGGCGTGTGTCTCGTGATCTGGTTCCATCTGTGCAAGATTATCAACTTTCGTCCGTTTATTCTGATGAAGGAGTTGCCCGCCTCGGCAGCGGCAGCGGCTGGCATTCCTCATACCATCTCGGCTGTCGCCGCCACGGCGTGCCTTGCTTCGGCCTCGGCCATCGTGCAGCTGTTTGAGACGATTGCCGATTCCGGTCTGCGGTTTATTGCGGGCAACAATGCGTTGGCCATCTTCACTGCGGCGTCGGTCCTGTTGCCGTATTCGACGCACGACTCGCTCTTGCCCGTGATGGTGCACGAGTGCAAGCATGGGGTTCGACGCTGCCTCACCTGGCTCGCTGAGATGGCGATTACCTGGCCCATTGCGGAAAAGCACAAACGCGCACTCGAAGAAGTCGCAGCTCAGTTGCCCGTTGACTTGGGCCCACCAATCCCTAACCCACCACGGTCCCTCTCCGAGTCAGGGGTCCATGCTGCCAGCCCGACGGCTCCCAATCCGCCGCCTACGCCCCAACCGCCAGGATCCAAGCGCAAACGTCCCCCACGACCAACCATGCGCACCACAAGGCCACGTCCCCTCTTGGGTTTGGCGGCGAACTGGCTCTCCGTCCCTTTTCGCGCCGGAGGGATGGAGTCGAGCCAGAACAAAGAACCGTCCACCTCGGACGCACCGTCTGGTTTGCATCGGACCACCTCGGAAACCGCTGCTGATGCCACCTTGCCTTCCTCTGCCCAAGGCGGGGGGGAAACGGACGACTGGACAGCTCCACCCAACACCATGATGGCTAACACAATGTACGCCGAGTTGCTCTCGTGGATCCTATGCCCAACGACCCTCCTTCCCCTGCCTCGCCCCCACCGCCACCTTCCACGTCCACGTCCACTTCCAATCCCAATTCCAATTCCAATTCCACTTCCACCTCCACTTCCACTTCGACTGCGAACCAGCGCGGCCGTACTTCTCTCTCGCCCCTCTCTCACCCGCCCCGACCTCCCTCTAGCTCCTTCCCCCCTCCCCCGGCGCAGCAGGACACGTTGGCCCTCGACTCGGACATCCAGGCCCTGATTCGCCAGAGCTTGAAATCGCGATACGGCGCTCTGGGATTCCTCCGTCCCCCGCGAAATGGTCGATGTGTTTGATCCGGCGTTGTACACGTTTCGCTGACCCGGCCAGACAACCAGGCAACCAGGACAAGGGAACAGGGGAACTAGGGAAACTAGGGAACTAGGGAACTAGGGAACTAGGGAACTAGGGAACTAGGGAACTAGGGAACTAGGGAACTAGGGAACTAGGGAACTAGGGAACTAGGGGACCATGGCCTAGGGACGCGACAGGCTGCATGAGATTCCGACCCACGTCCTCTTGTCCGCGGTGCACGTGGACGTTGGGTACGGTCTACCTTCCTCCCCTTCCTCCTTTCCTCCTCTCTCCTCTCTGGCCGTATCGGGGTGCAACACCCGCCCAGGCTCGGCCCGGCCGGATGGGACCGATGCGCGGTATGGCGTAAAGGCAGCTACCTGTTCGTCCAGCTGAGGCTCTGCCTTGAAGCTTGAAGCGAAGTTTGACGCTTGAGGTGAGATCGGTGTGAGGCCCCGTTCGCCTTGCCCAGGTGCCGCGTGGCCGTGCTGGCTTGCCCGTGCGGTGAGGCTCACTCCTCGCTCCTCACTACTGTTCCGACTCCAGCCCCACTTCGTCTTGCGCAGCCCTCGAGCAAGGCGGATTGGATATTGATTGGTGCAGATGCTAGTCGATTCCCTTCCCTCCCAACCCTTCCCCTCCTCTCCCCTCCCCTCCCACCTGCCTACCTACATGTATACACTAGACACCTGGAACGTGAAGGCGTGAGTTGGAAGAATTTGTACCAAGTATTGACCCGATCCACACGACAGGCGTGCCGCTTGGCTTGCCACTGTTCACTTGCCTCTGAGCGCGTCCGTATTGCGCTGCGCTTCCGTCAACCGTATCCGCCCTACCGCCGTCCATAAGATAAGGGAAAGAACTAGGCAACCGGTAAAGACAATCGGTAAAGACAACCGGGAAAGACAACCGGGAAAGACAACCGGGAAAGGCAACCGGGAAAGTCAGTTAAGTGTTGGAGAAGGTTAAGTTCCTCCGGCCTGTCGCGCACGCGGCTGGTACGACAGCTTTGGTGGCACAGCCGGCCGGACCCGGGAGCGGCGGGGGGGCATAGGTCGGAGGCGGCGGCGGCGGAGCTCGGATCGGTGGCGGTGGCGGTGACGGGGACGAGACCGATGCCAACGCCAAAGCCGAGACGGATGGCGAGACCGAGACCGACGCTGATGCCAATGCCGAAGCTGATACCGACGCCGATGCCGATGCTGACACGGCGACGAGGACGAGGACGAAGGGGCGGCGTCCAAGGGCAACGTGGTAGTCAAAGGAGGGGTGGGGTGAGATGGACTCGGGCGGGCGAGGAAGGAGGGTGGGGGTTGGGGCGGACCGGTGGGGGCACAGCCGAAGCACTAGTCGCTTGGCCGACCGACATGGCGCGGTGGGAGGTTGCCACGGCCCCTTGGGCCAGGGGAGCCGGGGAGGCGCGCAGTCGTGGACTGGGCACACGCGGTGGTGGCGAGCTGGCCCGGCCCAGGCCGAGGAAGGAGGCCCATCCTTGAGAAGGGGAGGTTGGGGAGGTCGCGGAAGACGCCGGTGAGACGGGCGAGGTGGACGAGGTCTGAGAGGTCAAAGAGGTCGTGACTGGGGGGTGGACACGGATCGTGTGCCGGCTCCTCGGGCGGGAGGGACGCCAGTGTGTACCAGTACCAGTACCGGTACCAGTACGGGAACGAGCGGAGAGGAGGAAGGCAGGGTTGCGCAGCATGGGTCGCAGCTGTGCAGATTGGGAATCGGTGTCCGTGTCAGTTAGTACTTGGTTGTCGTTCGCAACAGCAGTAGACAAGGGACGCACCAGCTCAATAAACATGGGTACCAGCTCGGGAATGGCTGTCAACTCGGGTAGTTCAGGGTCCCCCCTCCTGGCCACTTCCTTCTTGCGTCGCGGGCCAGACGCAGCCACGACGTGGTTCCCCCATGCATCTACGATCGTCGGCCTGGCGCAGGAGGCACTTCGTCCTCGTCCCAGTCCCAGTCGTCGTCGGATGAGTCGACGACTCGGAGTCCGCCACTCCATCCAACGTCGCTTCCACCACCTCGTCCCGCACCGCACCACCAAACCCAAAGTGCTTCATCACCTCTTCTGAGAACTGAGCATCGTCCACCGTGCTCCACGTGTCTTGGGAAGTTCCTTGAGGGCCGGACAACAGTTGCTCTGCTTCCGACGCCACTTTTTGCCGCACAAGTTGTTCCGTACCTTGGCTTCTCTTGCGAGCTTGGTTCGGTATGCATGGTCCACCAGTTGGTCCATCTCGGCCATCAGCACCGCTCGTTGAGCCGGCGCGACGGGCAATAGGATTTCCAGATTGTGCCCAGTCCGCCGCCGCGATTGGACGGGTGCACCGGTTCGGGCAGGATCGGTACCAGGCTGGTCGGTGGCCTGGTCCGAAGTGACCACGTCGGGACCACGGACGAGATTGATGAAGCGTTGGATCCATTCCATCAGTCCATCAAACAGCCCGGCCCCACGCGAATGAACATTGTACACAAACGTATAAAACGCTTGCTCGTGCCGCGCCACCAGGTCAATAAGACCTGCACCGTATGTTGTGCCCCCACCGCGCCCGGGGCAGAGACGCATAGTGCCGGTCCAGCCCCTCCACCGTAGCGATGAGGTCCGAGATGAACACTTGCAGGTCCCCAAGGATCCGCAATGTTGGCGCCTTGTACACTTGCGCCAAGGGCGTGTAGAGGATGGTCACTACGTCCTTAAGCAAGGTCGCGGTAAGGGTCTCGGAGAGCAAGGCGAGCATCTGCTCCTTGTCTCGCGATCGAATCGCGGTACGCAGCAGTACATGAAGGTCCTCAAACAGCCACGCCGAGTCATCGGGCGGTCCAGGATCTTCATCCAAACGGCCTCGAGCGGCCAGATGCTCGCGGTAGCGCATATCCGTGAGTAAGATGCCGCAGCCAGGGTACAACGATGAATCTGGTCTCGTGCCAGCGCAGGCCCACAGAGCGGCGAACGGAGAATGGCGGTAATCAGGTCCCACCCTGGCTTCTCTGACTGCGCCCGCACCCGCTCTTGGTCCGCAGGCTCAAGGTCGACGTACGTGTACACCCTTCGGCCAGGTCTAGGTCGGCATTTTGTCCTCAATCGCCTCTTGGATTGTACAGTTCCCGAATCTCCTCGCTCAAGCCCGATAAAAACATGCGCTGGATCAACGACTTTTGCCCAAACGGCTGGGCTAGGAACAGATCCAGCCCCGCACGGATCATCGCGACCGGGTTGGAGATTTTGAGAATGCCGCGCAACATGCGGTAGGGCATCATGGAGTGAAGATGCTTGAGCTGGGTCAGAAGCTCGGACGATCGGTCGCCTTCGCGGAACATGTGAAACAGGGTACTGGCGGCCGAAATACGCGCCCAGGCAATGACGGCGCGGTAGGAGGGCGGGAGCTGGGCATCTTGGGGATCCGCTTGATCGTAGCAAAGACCGCGCAAGACCATCGGGCTGTACCAGGTCTGCTTTAAACGCAGCCAGGTGGGACTGAAGTGCCTCCACCCGAGCCGTCGTCTCGGCGGCAAAGCGGGCGGCTTCGGTTTGACGGCATTGGTCCAGCGCTTCCCGAGCGGCAGCGTCACGCTTCTCGTCGGCCGTCAGCTGGGTCGGATTGTCGAGAAGAAAGACGCGCATCGTGGCGGAATCGGCGAGTTGAGGGTGGATAGGAGGGTACGCAGAAAGGCTCGGAGCGTCAACCGATTCTTTTCACGTGACAGTTTGGTCATCTCTTGTTCCCCGGCCTCCATAGCGCCCCGCCCTGCCGGACCAGCATCGGCCTCGTCATCGTAGTAGCGCGTCTGGCTCCGATCCTTGTTCGGCGGAACGGGCACATCAATCTCGGGAACTGCGTGCGCAACGTATCGGCCAGCCGACCAAAGTCACCATAGCGTCGCGCCACAATGGTCTCTTCAATCGTGTCGAGGGTGAGGCCACGGCGGGTGCGGACGAGGAATTGATCGTGGCTCCTTTTGCGAGGTACAATTCCTCTTTCGGAAACCACACGGACAGCGACAATGTTCACGTCAAATAATGCCTGGCCCTCCCGCGCCGCTGTGTCGGCGGCCTGCAGCTCGGACGCGGCCAGGCGCTGCGAGTCGGCGGCAGACAGACGCACCACCTCCTCGGGCGGCTGGGTAGCGATGGCCGAGGAGAGCAGGAGGGAAAGTAGCGCTGCAGACGCAATGCAAGACGGTGGCGCTTCGTATCCTCCTCGCGGTCGTGGGAGGAAGACAGATTGCGGGCGAGCATCTGGTCGGCAACAACTGGATCTTGTCGGCGTAGAAGCTGGGTGGGGGCATGGGGCGGAGGACGGGAAGGTGAGGATGAAGTGGTGGAAGACAAAGCGCAGGATGGGGAGGTCTCTCGTGGTAGGTGGAGGCGCGTGGGCGGAGCGGACGGAAGGGCGGGCCGAGGAGGGCGAGGGCGTCGGGCGAGCGAGGGCGGTGATCTCGGCCGAGATGGCGCGGCGGATGAGCTCCTTCTTCAAGTAGTGAGCGCGCAGGGGGGTGAGGGCGAGGGGGTCAGAGGGGGGTGCGGACGTGGCCGGGGGGGCGTTGGGGGGGCGGCCATGGCGACGGCCGGGGGGGGGGGCGGTGGTGGTGGGGCCGCGAGTGGGGTGCGGAGTGGCTACAGGAGATGCGGTGGTGTGATTGATGGATTGATGTTTGGGCGGTGTCACATGTCACATGCCCCCAGCCAGTCCAAGGCACGGATGGGTGGATGATTAGTGTGTTGATCGCTGATCGCTGGCTGCTGCTGCGTTGCTCAAACGACGCTGGCTGCGGCCCGTGCTGACGTCATCCGCCTCCCTCCCTTGGTGAAGCGTGGCAGCCCCAGGGTGCACCGCAGGCCATTGTGGGAAGCATCATATCCATCCTATCTAATCTCAGAATCTCATCGTTCACCACCGATCCAGACGCCACGCGTCAACCCCTTCACCCAGCAGCATCACCGGCCGCTTACCTACCCCCCGCTGCTTGAGCAGGTCGATGACGGTCGTCTGCGCGGAATCCAACGGCTGTTCCGCCTTCGCTTCTTCTCCCGGGTTGGGAGGGGAGGAGATGATGGGTTCCCAGACTGCCTCTTCGGCGCAACGTCAGTGTCTGTCTGTCTGTCTGGGCGTTGACATGTTGACAGTTGACAGCTATGCTCCAGCTGCACCCGGCCGTTTCCGGCTCCCTGCTTCAGCCTCAAGCAACGCCTCCCCCAGCCAGCCCGAGATTCCCCGCTTTGTCTAACCGGCACCCGGTCTCTCTTAGACTCTCGTCCTATAGGGCCATCTAATCCAGAACACGTACGTTGCGGCCCAACCCTACCTGCCCCTAGCACAACTGCTGTGTTCCAGCTGTGCCTGCGGCGCCCCTGCCACTACGCCCCTTCCCCGCCCCCCTGCCCCGCACCCGCCCCGGGGCAGTGTGGCGCCCCTGGCCCAGGTCTGGTTCTGGGTCCAATCGTGCCCACTTTTCTACTGACAGAAGCAGGCCTCCCTGCACCCCATCCCCCTCCCCTTCTCCCCACCACATTCCCCTCCTCCAGCTCCTCTCGTCGACATGCTTGGGGAGAAGCCTGCCGTATTCATCATTACGGTCGCTGCTGTAGCCACCGCATTCGGTGCGCTGGCTGCCTGGCCCGCCCGTCGCAACGGTGCGTCCCCCACCAGCAACGGTCCCCACAGCAAACGCAGTTGAATCTTCGGCTCAGCAGGCCAATCCCCTCCCTCCCTCGACGAAGAAGAACGTCTTACGTCTGACGCCGGACGCGGAGGAGCAAGTCCCTAAGAACGGGGCATTGTTCGTCTCAAGTCCACCCCGCTCTCGTCTCCACGCCCAAGATCAATGGCGAAAAGGACAAATGGCTGGCCTACCGACACGAGAACGACTCTCACCCGCCCCCGGAGAGTTCTTGGCTCTCCTACGCTCACGAAGGCGACGATTACCAGGGGACAAGCATGACACCAACCGGAATCCGACGCTGGGCGATTCATGGGTCTTGCCTTCGTCTGCTTCTCTGCGTGGGGCCAAGTCCAACCCTCAGCTACGCCAGGCCCGGTCGGGAGCTAACCTACGCCCGCCTCCGGCAGCTAGGGCTGATCCCGCACCGCCCGTTCCTTCTCTGCCGAAGGTATGCAGCTCCTGTTAGATCATTTGTGTGTGTGTACTGAGTACTGACATCGCTTCGAGCAGGTCTTCTCGTAAGAAAGCGTGCAGCCATGAACCCGCTTTGGAAAAGATAAAACCTTTTGGGACGGCATTGATTCTGTGTGACGTTTTGGTCTCCATCTGCACCGCTACCTAAAGCGTACACACGACAAAAGGCACACCGAATCAACCTGGATCACATGTCCCTGTTTCCGCCACTTCGGTCTGATGGGCTGAGATCACATCAAGACTGCCTCTATCGATTTCCACCTGAACCGGCCCTACCTCGTGCCATTCGTATGATTTCATCTCTCCAGGAGAGCCAGATATGCATCTCTCTCTTGGGGGAGTGCACTTTGGCTCCCCCCTCCCCCTTTTGTTTACTTTTTCGCAAACGCACACACATTCCTCTTCTTCCCCCCCCCCCCCTCTCACCACATTGCATCCACACCATATCCTCTAAAACCATATTCTAGCTCCCACGGGTCGTATAAGTGAGTTGGCAGAAGCTGTGCACCCCCACCGTCCACAACCTTGATTGATGAGTGGGCTTTTTGGGTTGGGAGGAAAGCCTGCGAGAGGTCGAGCTGGTTTAAATCCAGAAGCCGAGAGCAATGTCAACCGTGGCGCTCTTAAGCGTGCAACAGCGATAGAGTGCGTTGGGTTGGATGAAGTTCAACAGGTAGCGCTGTTGACCGTGTTGAACGTTGCCTCTTGAGATGGCTGTCTCATTTGGCCAAACCAGAAGCCCTTTGAAAGTAGCCGTCGACGGTAGTTCAGGACGTTCAGGCTCAAGCTTGAACTCTTCAAGCTTCAAGCTTGTTTCCCTTGTCGGTGCATTTCTTCGATATCTTTTTGGAAGAGGGCAGGCATCTCGCTAATATGACCTCTTTCTGTGGCAGTCTGGAACCGTATTAGGCCATGCACGATACAATACACCATCAACGTTGAATTCAACCGCCTTCTCTCTCTCTCTATTGTTGGTCTTTCCAGGAAAGTTTGCAAGTTGGATAGCGGACCGATTGGCGACACCCACCCCTTGTGGCTTTTCTCGGCACAAGCTACTGACTGAGAAACTGCGTATGAGTACTGACATGTGACAGCACACGCAAGCTGTGGGCGCTGGGCGAGGCTGTCTGGTAAGCTCAGAGTTTGTCCCTGTCTTAGGTTTTGCAAACGCTACTACGATTAGTGACTAGTGACTAGTACACAGATGGGGCGGCTCTGGTGCCTGCGGCCTTTTGCAGCGCCTAGCAACTATTTTTCTTGAGAGAGACGACGACAGTGCAGAACCGGACTACAGTGCAGAAAAAATACGCTGGGGGAACGGAAAGGGCCGGCCAATAAGACCACAGGAGGTACGAAGGGGTCGGAGAAAAGGATTCGAATCGGTGACCTTTCTTCATCAAGTCGATCATGCGACAGCGCCAGGAATCATTACACGCATCAACCTTGCCTCTGGATAGGTGCAAGTGAGAGCCTGCTGGTGCCTGTGCCGGGGGGGCTGTCGAGACTGGCCCCGTGGGGGGAACGCGGCAGCAGCGGCAGCCTAGGTCGAGCCAGGTGATAAGTGGGAAAGATAGCCGGGGGGCGTCGCAGCGTTGCTGCCGACGGCGGCGGGCAGCCAGGCTGTCGGACAGCTCGACGGGCCGGCCTACTCGACGGCCCCGTCCCTGTTACTTCACCGCACCCCCATGACAACACATTTTCCCCGTTTGCATCGGCCCGGGCACACGCTTTGCTCTCGCCCCACCATCTTCACAGCGCTGGTCTGCTGCACCCGCCATGTCCGACCCAGCACGGGAAGCGTCCACGGTTCCACACGCCTCTCTGCTGACGCTGACGACGAAGTACGATGGCCTCGTCGACACGCCCGAGGTCAAGCGGGCAGTCCGGCGCGTGGATTGGATCCTGATCCCGCTCCTGCACGCTGGGTATGCGCTTGCGTTCAGCGACAAGGTCATTCTCTCTCTCTCTCGTATGGGCCTGCGCAAGACACCCACCTCAACACGGCGCAGTACTCCTGGGTCTCGTCCATCTTTTACTTTGGCTACCTTTTTGTCATCTGTACTGGCGAGGTGATTCCCTATGCACCGCGCATCTTGCCCATCTCCGTTCTGCTGTGTGCCGTTGTGGTGGGGTGCACAGCCGCATGCCGAGTTACGCGACGCCGGCTTGATCGTCTGTCGCCTCCTTCTGGGTCTGTGCGAATCGACCTTCCCTTCCTTTTTGTTTATCACCTCGTCCTTTTACGCACGCGAGGAATGCCGCGCAGGTCGGCGCCTGGTTCGCCGGCAACAGCATTGGTGGTATGACTTCTTCCCTTTATGCCTATGGCGTTGGCCATATCAAACACCCCCTTTCCCCCTGGCGGTGGCGTTTATCATTTTGGGCATTTGCCAACTGCTCTAGTACGTTGTACCACCCTAGACCTCTTTTCTTTTGCCTCGCTCTCCGTCTGTCATTACCTTAACTGACCCTTTTCCAAGTGGCTTGGGCATCACGGTTCTTTTGCCCTTGAAGATCAGCCAGGCCCGTTTTCTCACCAAGCGCCAAAAGTACCTTATTGCCCGCCGGGTCGAAGCACGGGGAGCTGGGAACCGGGAGAAGGAACGGTGGGACCGCGCCAGATTCGCGAGTGTCTCCTCGACCCGAAACTTGGATTGCTATCGGCATCGCTACGGCGTGCCAACTGCCCAATGCCGCTCTCCAATCCTTCTCCAACATTGTTTTGGAAAGCTTTGATTTCACCTCTCTTCAGGTTCGTTCTTGTCTCGGGCTGGTTTTGGTTGCATGGCGGCAGACGCCAGTGGTTCTGACTTTTGAGGCGCATCTCTCTCTCCTCGTTTTGCCCCCCCCCATAGACGACGCTGCTCAATATCCCCTACTCGGTGATCGCCGCCACGACGATTGCCGGCCTGGGTTGGTTTACGGGTAAGACGACCGGTTCAAATGCTATTGCATTGCGCTGTGCTCGCATCGTATCATTGGCGCGTCGTTGATCTACGTACGTCCGCGCACCAGCCGGGGCGTGCAGCTGTTTGGGTACTTTCTTCGCTGTCGGGCCAGCCACTTTTCTCTCCTGCTGGGTCTGTGCCAAGCGACAACCGAGGCGTCACCAAGTCCAGCACCTTCAAGTCAACGCGATCATCTTTGTGTTCACTCGGCTTCCAACTTGCCGGCCCACATATCTTTATTGGCAAACAAGCACCGCACTACCAGGGCGCGTTCTGCGCCGTCATGGTCTGCTATGCCATCACATTTGTCTTGAGCATGGTGATGCGCGTCTACCTTGTTTATTGCAACGCGCAGCGTGACCGACTTGCCTCGCAGGCTCTGTCTTCTCCGGAGCCTCCACCCTCCCGGACTCGCCCGCTTTGGTTTCCCCGACCGAGGCTGCCGTCTCAAAGCATACCTCCTCCTCCGATGGCAAGCCCCCCTCTGCTCTCGCGTCGTTCGCAGCCGACGAAGCTGACCGCCCACGTCGATCGCTTGGGCTCCGAAGCCGATCCACAAACCAGACGGACCGGGGATCTAACGTTTCGTTACCGCCTGTAAATGTGATGCATGTACATGCTACCACCGCCACTGTTCTCCCCGTCCCATGCGCCCGAGTACGGGTTGGACACATGGTGCCGCGCCGCCCACTGCTTGATGCCAATACCATCTTTCCGTACAGGATTCCTGTCGGATCGCACAGCCGTGACGACAGTCGTACAAAGCAACTAGGTCATGTTGAACTGGGAGATCAGTTCGACGGCATGGCGCCTTGGGCCTATCCTTAGACCTTAGGATTTCGTTTGTAGGCCAGTAGGCCAGGGACATTGCAGAGAGCCAGGTGCCGTTTCTGGTTTCTTGCCTCAGGCCTTACGGTGGGCCGACAGCACCCGCCGCCGCCGCCGGCGTGGCTGACTAGTGACTGTGGGTCGGCTGCAGGCGTCCGAAGGTCAGCACATCCTACCCGGCCCTGCTCGCACTACATGTCACGCACCGTGGCTGGCGAAAGTTTGAAGGCCGGGAGAGGCACCTGGGCGCTGGATCAGTACCAGCGGGCCAGCTGGCTAGCTGGCCATGGACAGGCTGGACGGCAAGTCAGGCGAGCGTGGTGCTGGGTGTTGCTTTGTGTGGTGGGAGGTGCGAGGTGCGAGGTGCGGTGGGGTGCCAGGGATGGGTGGTGGCTGGGGTGATGCGGATGGCGGCGAACGGGAGCGGGTGCTGGATGGCCCGGAAGGTGGCTACGCCCAGGTGGCAAAGCAGGCCAGGCAGGCCGGGCGGGATGCGGGGAGACAGGCGCCGCGCCGGGGTGCGACGGGCGGCGTGAAAGTTTGGCTGAAACGGGCGTTGCGGAGCGTCAGCCGCCGCGCCATTTCAGATCCCCTTGGAGTAACTAGTAACCCTCCCCGCCTCTTCTCTCCGCCCCACCGTCTCCCCGCCCCGCCCACCATGTCCTTCCTCGTCGGCGATGCGTCCTGCGGGCCGTCCAACGCACTCTCCACCCTCGGCAAGGGCCTTGGCGCCGACCGCTCCCACCAGGGCGACCGCTTTGTCCCCGGCGCCGGCCCATCCCATGCGTCCATGCGCTCCTCCACCCTCCGCACTCCCGCCGCTCCTGCTGGCACCCACCGGCCGCTGCCTCCTTTGCGCCCCCACACCCGCCCGCCATCCATGCCTTTGACCTTGCGCCCCTGGCAGACACACTCCCCGCCGGCGCCCACCCGATCTGGCCCCGCTCAACCCCGCCTTGTTCTCAGCTCCCGCGGGCCCAGCCCAGGCCCAGGCCCAGCCTCGGCAGGCCCCAGCCCGCCTGGGCACGCGACTTTCTCTCCCAGCCAGTCTTTCCTCCTCCCCGCCCCCGCGACTGCGTCGGCCACATTTCTCATTCGCCATGCCCACCACCCACATGGCCCACCGCCCAATGGGCATGATGCCCATGACCCAACGAGCCCCGCTTCTGCGGTCCAGTATGCTGGGGGGAGGGATGCAGCATGCCATGCACACCCTTCCCAGCAGCAGCACAACAACAACACCAACAACAAATACTGCCCCCTCTGCTGCATGGGCCGAAGCGTTCCAGGTGGTGGACAAGGCAGCCCAGTCGGACAAGAGCCAGTCCAATGCCGAAGTGGCAGCCCAGCATCTAGGCCACCTCTTGACCAAGGATGCGTGCAGGCGGTGGAGCAGGACCCTGTTTTTGCTCCAGCACGCATCAATGCTCACCTCAGGCAAGCCGAGCCCGAGGCAGCTGAGGCCACCCGTGCGGGGCGGTGTGGCGGACCAGGATGCGCTGGCACGCGCGGCGGAGCACTTGGTTCACACTGTCTCCCACGACGGCTCGGACAAGTTCCGCCAATCGGGCTTTTTGGGATTGATGCGCAAGTTGGCCGATCGACAGGCAACGATCCAAGGGGATGAAATTGTTGACGCCTCTTCCGTTCAGGCGTCCACGTCCAAGCACACCCTGGATGCCGAAAAGTACCTCCCCACCGAATCTTTGTTGACACCACAAGGTCAACGGCCCATCTCGGGCCCAGGCCAACTTGACCAACCTCCTGGCTCGGCAAGATGCCGCCCGGGACGAGCTGGGCGATTTATTTGCCGCCGAGGACGCTCGCGGTGCTGAGAAAGAAGCTTTGAGCGACAAGCTTCTGCTGCTGAAGGGGGGAGTTTGGGGATGGCGGGGACATTGCTGCCGGATGCGCGAAGATGATGCTGCGTTTGCTCAACAATCCGCCCTGTTGGACAAGGCCAGGTCCCACGCAGCCGACGCGGCAGGTATCTCTCATGAACAAGCTGAAGCGGACGAATGGGCCAAGTATCAGTCGTTGGGCACCCAAATCCCTGGCGCGTCCAGTGCCTGGTCTGAAGGCTACGTGCCTCCTGCTGGACGCGAGGCTATAACAAGTTTCCCTCCCCTCCATCCGGCCGCGCAGCACGCGAATCAGCAGGCGCAAGAGCAAGAGCAAGAGCAAGATGCAGGCGACTTTGTCGGTCGTGGCTTCTCCTCTTCTCAAGCTGGCCGGGGCCGATGGGGTCCCAGGAAAGCGAATGGAACGCGATGCAAGACCAGTGGGAGCAATGGGACCAAGAACGTCAAGAGACTGCTACCGCCGCTTCCACCGAGACGCTTAAGAGCAACCTTCGCCCTGCTCCCGCCTACCACTTTGCTACCTCCAATCCGTACGCAATCAACACGACACGTACCCATGGCGCGCACCACTTGGATACGATGGACTGGATGACAGAGGAGCATGGCCTGTTGGCCCAGCGCGTTGAAAGCCTGTTGGTTTCCGAGGCCCGGGTGCAAGCTTACCCGAACTCGGCCGACGCCTGGCTCGAGCTCGGTGTCAAACAACAAGAAAACGAGCGGGAGGGACAAGCGATTGCTGCGCTCCGTAAGGCACTCGAGTTGGATCCCAACTTGCGCGCCGCATGGCTTGCTCTCGCTGTCAGCTACACCAATGAGGGCGACCGGTTCCAGGCCCGGACAGCGTTGGCGCTGTGGCTTCGTCACTCGCCCACGTACGCAGGCGCCGTGGCAGCTCACCTTCCCGACTCGGTCCCGGCCGACTCGTTGCATCCGGCCTTGATCGAGACGCTGCTGGCGCTGGTCCGTGCTGGGGCGCGGGGCGAGGCGCAGGGCGTCGAGGCCGGTGGCGTCGACGCAGATATTCAGATGGCCTTGGGGGTTTTGTTCAACACCACGGCCGAGTACGAAAAGGCAGCAGACTGTTTTGGCTCGGCACTGGCGGTACGGCCGGGCGATTGGCTTGCACAACCGTCTGGGTGCCACCTTGTCCAATGGAGGACAACATGAACGTGCGCTGGGCTACTACCATGCCGCGTTGGACCTCCAACCTAACTTTGCCCGCTGCCACTTTAACTTTGGCCATCTCGTGTCTCAACCTCAAGCTCTACCAGGATGCCGCCGAACACCTCTACACCGCCCTTAGCATCCAACACTCCCAGTCCTCCTCCCCAGCCGGCGCAGCCGACGACGAGGCTGGCTCGCGCAGCCTGTGGGAAACTTCCGCGTCGTCCTCGAGCTCCTGGGCCGGCCGGACTTGGCGGAGCGCACGCGCCAACGCAAGATTGAAGACTTTGACATTGCAGACTTGACTGCCGCGCCGGCCATGTCGGCCGTGTAAGCATGCTCCCAGGGGGGTGCTTGACTGATGCATGATCGACTCATGGCTCTGATGTGTGCGTAATGATGCATGGTGGGCAATGCGGAGAGTGCGTGAGCAGATGCATCTACTAGGGTAGTGTCCTTAGTAGGCTGTACCTATAGAATGTTACAGGCGGATTGAGATTGCGATTGAGATGGAATGCTGATGGACATGCCAGACGCGAGTATGGCGCTGGGACATGGCTGAGAGGCTGAGCGCTGACTAGTGGCGATGGCTGCTGACCAGTCAGGTGACCCAGGGGCACGTGCTGAGGTAAGACCAGGCAGCCAAGCCACGGCGGGCGGACTGAAAGTTGCAGGGGCGAGAGTGGCGCGGTGCGCAGGCCGTGACTAGTAACTAGTAACTAGTGCTGGTGATGGGCGCGCGCTGGCACGCATGGGTGATGCTGATCGATGACTGTCACCGGCACCCGCCCCGCCAACCAACTCAACACTCCACGCCCCTCACTCACACCCGCCCATGCGCCCTGTCCGCTGAGCCCATGGCTGCCCT
The DNA here is from genome assembly GCA_003971905.1 of Moniliella sp. 'wahieum'. Taxonomy (NCBI): domain Eukaryota; kingdom Fungi; phylum Basidiomycota; class Moniliellomycetes; order Moniliellales; family Moniliellaceae; genus Moniliella; species Moniliella sp. 'wahieum'. The sequence goes on along the minus strand of RSEE01000041.1, from coordinate 126,776 downwards.
CCGCCCCGCCCACCCGCTGCCCCCTCGCCCTCGCCCTCGCCACCGCCATCGTCACCCCGCCATCCTACCATCGTCACCACCACCACCCCTCCCCCACCACCCGCCGCAGCCATGCGCACCGTGTATGCGCCCCCCCCCCACCCCCGGCACCAGCAGCCCCGCCTCCTCCACCCACTCCCCCATCCCGTCCCTCGCCGCCAGCGGCACCCGCCCTCCGCTCCCTCCCCAAGCGCCGCCCACGCCCCCACCATGCCGCCCGCCGCACCCTCCCCCCCGCATGGGTCCCCGACCTCCAGCTTGCGCCTACCGCTGCCGCCGCCGCCGCCCGGGTCCGCCCTCGCTCCCGCCCGTGCCGCCTGCGCCCATCGAACTGCCGCCCGATGACGACATCCCCATTGAGGATCTGCGCCAGGCGCTGGACGGCGTTCCTCGCGATGACCTTCTTACCGCCCTCGGCAGAGCAAGACCATGATCGATCTCCTGCACAGTTCCCGCGATGCTGCTCTGTCGCGCGCAGATGCGCTGGCTGCCGCTCTAGCTGAACTCGAGGCCAGCTTTGCCGCTTACCACACCGACGCAGAGAATGCTCGCCTTGCCTCTCACTCGGCTAGTGCTGCCGAACATGCCGCCCGCCAGTCTGAGCGCGCCGTCGCAGACGCTCTGGCTCGTGCTGACGCAACCCAGGCGGCGGCCACCAGTGCCCACGAGCGTGCCGAACGCCTTTCCACCCGCCTCGCTCTCTCCGAACGGCAGCGCCGACAGGCGGACGCTCTTGGCCCATCTCCAGAGCGAGCTCGAGGCCCAGCAAGCCATGGCCACGCAGGCCGAGGAACGTGCTCTGGCAACCCAGGTTCAGCTGCGTACCAAGCTTCGCCAGCTGACCCAGGACCATGCACGCGTCACCGCCACTGCCTCTACCGCTGCCACCCCTTCTTCCTCCAGCCCCACCTCCATCCCTCGCCCACATTTGATCTGTCGGGACCGGTCGCCATCACCCGTACTTCCCCTGCCGTTCGACCTGTGTTCGAAGTCGATACCACTCCGGCCATCTTGGCTACTCCTGTCCGCCGTCTGGGCCCAGCCCCACCGGGCCCGTGCCGGACAGCCCCCACTTTGGATCGCGATCACACCTTGCTCTCCCCTCGCATCGGTCCTCACCCCCACAGCGACAACGCCGACCCGTTACTCGTGCTGAGGCCATGCGCAAAACCCATAAACTGCTCCAGTGTGCCCTGAGAACGGCCCTCCTTGCAGCCACCCCCCCGCCTTTGGTACTGCCCAACCAGGAAACGGAGCCACCTGCTCCACCAGAACCTGAACTCGACTCGCCTATGGCTTCTGACGATGATTCGCCCGTGGGCGTAGAAACGATGGTCATGGCAACGACCTTGGCTCCGAGCTGGCTGCAGCTTTGGGGGAGCCATTGGGAGCAGCGCCGTTGGACCCTCGGGCCTCGCCCGAACAACAGGAGGATGTCTCTCTGTCGATGGTATCAGAAGTCGTGGAGGAGGACGAGAGAGTGGCCGGACGATGTGGTGGAGGACCTGGAGGAGCCTGTCCTGGACCATGTCGACAGGGCGGTACGCCACGTGTTGGTAGGCGCCCAACAGCAACGCTGGATCGCTCGTTCCCGACTGATTTTGACCGCTCTGCAGCGTCTTGCCCGCCAAGCTGGCCATGCGACCGAAGCACAGACGACTGCTCGGGCTGTGGCCGGTGCGGTATTGGACCGCTCTGCCCGCATTCCCAGTAGGCGCAAAGGTCGCACCTACAGGCATAGCCCGTGCTTCCAGTGCGTTCGACGTCAAGTGCGCATCCAACTCCGCCCTATCTGTCCAACCAAGGTTGCAGCACGACGCTTGTCGAAGTGCTGCTCCCCTATTCCGACGGCCCTTGCGCTTCCTCCTGCTATATCCCCTCCGCCCAAACGCCTCTCGTCCTCCCCCTCCGGCCTCGCTCTCCCGCAAGACCCGATCGCCCTCGAAGCGTGTGCCCGCTCGCATTCTTCCCCCCCAGCGGCGCCCGCCCGAGTCGGGATTGGACTTGTTTGCGGAGAGTCCCGAGATGTCAGGGGACTTTGGGCCGAGTCTGGATGCGCACCCGATCCCGCCCTTGGCCTTACCCCGGCCAAAGAGGACGGACCAGGCGCGGTGCCAATCCCGATCCCTCCCCGTATTCCCCGACCAAACGTAGGACCGATCTACCCGCCTCAGCCGCTCGGGCTCGGCGGGCTCCGCAATGTCTCCTCTCGCTCCCAAGTCAGGGCGGTGTGTGGTCTCCCTCGGCATCTCCCCAGGAAGCAAGGTCGCGAGCCAACTCTGTCCGGACCCCGTTGGAGAGACCGGTGGCGCTCCCGTCCACCCACGTCTATGCTCCTGGGTCTGGCGTCGGCCTGGACCTCCTTCGGTGCACACCCCGGATCGGGAACGTCCCACTCGTCGGCCGATTTGCTTGCCCGCCTTGCTGACATTAATCAGTGGGATACCGATGACGATGCCTTTTTCGATCAGGTGGATTTGTCCGACGAGGAGGCAGACTTGTCGGATGGATCTGGCAGCTCTTGGTTTTCGGAGGAGAGATGAAGTGGGCATGGTTCAGCCCTCGACAAGTTTGCCCTTCCAGCTGGAGCACAATCCGTTTGACGATACAGAGACCTCGTCTCACTCTTCGTCTGGTTTGGACGACTCGGAGGACGAACGGGCAGAGGAAGAGCGTCTGCAAGAGCAGCGGCAGGACCCTACCACCCGCAAGGAGACATGAATTTGCGTGGCTTTGGACGGGTCGCCCATGTCCTTGCCGTTCCGCCTCACCAGTCTTCCCCCGCCAAGGTGCCACAAGACTACCCTTCCTTTGCTCAGCCTCGCGGCGCGTCGCCCAAAAAGCAGTCGCCTCGGCGGACCGAGCGCGCCGTGTCAGAGACGGCCTCGACGCTCCTATTCCCCAGCACGACTGAGGTGGAATCTGCCACAACGGGCACTGTACTCGGTCCCGCCACTCCATCGGCCCCGATGCGGACCCCTCCCAAGCTGAATGTGCCCATGGAGCAACTTGCCCCTTATGCCAGCGATGGATGGGTCGACGTCGGAACATGCCGACGTGCCTGCCCCGGTGGACGAAAGATCCTCTCCGCCTCTCCTCTTTCTCCTCCCGCCGAGGCCCCTGCGTTGGCGACCAAGGGGCCTGCGCCTGTGGCGCGTTTGCGACCTACGTCGGTTGACTGGCATGGGCTGCTGGCCTCTTCTTCGGGAATGCGAGCCCGTTCGGCCCTGGCCCAGAATCCATTTGCTCAGTGGCGGGCCTCGCCTATGAACGTGGCGGCCTCTTCGTCTGTCCCACCGACAACGGCAGCCAAGGATAAGGGCTCGACCAAGGGCAAGACCAAGGCCAATGGAGATATTGGCTTGGAAGGGGGATCAAGGGCTAGGGCTGGTTCCGAGCACCTTCGCCCTCCCAGTGTCGACACGGTCTCGACCGATCGGTCCCACGCTCCACTCACCCCCGACTCCAACTCCACCTCCAACCGGCGCAAGTCCCATTCTCGTCTTCGCCAGCACACCCGCTCTCGTTCCCGCACCCATCTCCGCTCGCACCGCAAACTATCAGCCGAACCGGTACCGCCCATGCCCACCCCTCCAGCCCCACCACCACCGGGCTTCACCCTGCGCAAGGCACCTGGATCCAGTCCGCTGTATGTGTATACCTACAAGTACGCCGCCAGCCTTGCGCCTACTGCCCGTTCTCCCTCGCTCCCTCGGGCCCGGCCAAGCCCTACGGCGCTTTCAGCTTTGCTCACGGTACAGGCTGGCCAGGCCCCGGCCCTTCTGTCCCTCCCTCTCCAGCCCTTCTTCCGGCTCGGTCACCCAATTCTGGAGTCGGCCTCGTAGCTTCCGCCTTGGCGTCTACCTCTACCTCCACTTCTACCCCCGCGTTTACCTCCACCGGCACCGCGCCCTTACGTTCCCGCGCTGCGTCGTTAGCCTCCACCGACTCGGACCAAAGTCGTGGTCTTCCGTCGCGCGGATCCGTCTCGACCCTCGCCTCTCTCTCGGGCAGCCTGGACCGTACGAATGGCCCCCCACCACCTGCACCTGCGTCCACTACCCCAGCTCTCTCGGCTGAACCGGGCTGGCTACGAGCTTTGCGTCGCGTAGCTCAGCTCGCTAGTTCTTCCGCCCATCCTACTTTGTCACGACCCGCCATGCCCATGCCGGCGCCCTTGCCCTTGCCGATGCCGATGCCGATGCCGGTGCCGGGGCCCTTGCCGCCGGCTTCTTCCTCACCGGACGAACCGTAGAATACATACCCCCCTGTCCTGTCCCTTTGCACCTTGACACCTTTACACCTTTAACCTTCACCTTTGCGCTTATGTACCCCCCCCCCTTCTTCCTGATGGATCAGGACCTCATGGATCGATCGCAAGGTGCGGCTATACCTCGCAGAGCTTTGTTACCCACCCCTTGGCTCCCGCTCCCTGCCTCACGATCCTGCAAATGCACCTCTCACTACTCTGGAATAAGAATCCGCAATGTCAACGTTAAGATTGAGAGTGAGACGAGTGCTGGCGTAACGTATAGTACGCTTTGGCTGATCAGAAATGGTTAATGGCGAACTAAAACATGAGCTTAAACTTAAAGGGGTCAGATCCAGAGAGCGGGAGAGGGGGGGTCAATCTCTGGACGCGTTTCGAAAGAGTTGTGCCACGCTGCATACCATACGGGCTTGGAGGTCGGGCCTCCCGCCCATCCAGGTCCCTGTAGTATCTATCCTGTAGTGGCCTGTAGTGGCCTTTCCCTGCCTCTGTTCAGCGCTTCAATACGTCTCTATGTCGCCATCCTCGCCAGCCGCCCGAGCCAATGCAGACCATAAAGCATGCAGTTCACAGCGCGTCCGCCGTGCCTTTTTGGGGAGGGGGTTGAAAAAAGAGGAGGCAGGCACGTCTATAGAAAGCTTGCCCACCCTTTTTTTCAGCCTGCCTTGCCGCCCATTCAACCTTCAAGCTTCAAGCTTCACGCATCAAGCTCCACGCTTCACCTTCCAGCTTGAAGCTTCAACCCGACATGAGGCTTAGGCCGAAGCAGCCTTAGGCGCGCACGGAAGCCGTTCTTAGCCTTGCGCGGCAACCGTCTTGAGTAGCGCATCCGGCCCGTGCCCGTGGTGCGACGACGAATGGCCTTCTGACCCCACTGGTACGAAGCGTCTTGGCCGACGGTAGCCGCACGACGCACACTCCTTGTGCTGCTTGTGGAACGAACGCGCCGCACGACGGCACAGCGTGTGCGCCTTAATGTGGCGCAAACCAAACGAGGTGGTGCCGCGGGTCTCTCTGCTGCCCACACACCCACCCACAAAACAAACAGAACAAACGCAGGGACGGGTTAGACGCACTTCCCACGGGGGCCAATAATGCCAATGCCAATGCCAATGCCAATGCCAATGCCAATGCCAATGCCAATGGGGAACGAGCCAATGCCAGTGCGGGACGAGCCAATGGCGACAACCAACGCGCCGGCACATCGTCGCATCCTCGTTCGTCCAAGGTGTAGCACTGCTACCCTGTGCGTGCGCGGCGCGCACAATGCGATAGGCGATGAGCACAATCGCGCATCGGCGTCGCCCCCAACAGCATCACAGCACCACAGCGCCGCAGCAGCAAGGCACCCAAGGCGTACAAAGCCTAACCAGGCAAAGGGGGATCAACGTACCGGGTAAGCGCGCCGGGGAAACGGGTGCGAGGTGGTGTGGTAGCAGCAGTCCCCGCTGCTGCCTCGCTTGGTTCCGCTCGCCCAGCCTGCGTTGCGCACCGACTGGCCCTTGCGGCCCCCGATCCGCAGCAACCCAAGCGGCACAGCACAGGGCGGTGTAGCCCAGCTGGCGCAATGCCCGCGCATGCCGCACTAGGTATGTTGACCTGGCTGCTGCGGCAGCCTATTTTATAAAAGCTTGGCGCCAGTCTTGCTTGCCTGGCGATGCAGCGCACCTTGCGCATAGTCACAGGTCACTGATCACCGATTCCCCGCGGATGACCCAGCCTTAGGTTCTCGCCGTCTTCCAGCGGGGTCACCGCTCCTCTCTGCTGCCCATCTCCTCAACGCTCCCGACCGGACCGACAAACTCGTGAGTATCGACCGACTCTGGCGGGTTGCTCAGCCTGGCCTCCTGTCCTGCTGTCCTTCTGTCCTTGTCCGGCTGTCCTTCTGTCCTGCTGTCCGGCTGTCCCTGTCCGGCTGTCCAATTCCGCGGGACCAGGATGTGCTCGCACGGCCTCGTGATCGGCCTGTGGTGGGCCAACGGGAACGTAGCCGTGGCATGGGCACAGGATACGGGGCAGCAGGGGGTGGCGGGATGGAGGTCTGGGTGGCTGTGCGCAGGCTGTTGGCCAAAGTCCTGCTATCGCCGAAGACTGATGACCGGGATGGAAGAACTAACTACATTTTTTGTTTGGTTTTGTTATCGTTGAGCAGTGCAAGAATGGCGCCTGTGAGCAACAAGAAGAAGACCTCGACGCAGAAACATCAATGGCAAGCTGCAGCTTGTCATGAAGTCGGGTAAGGTGCAATTGGGGTACGCCAGCACGCTCAAGACCTTGCGCAGTGGCAAGGCCAAGCTCGTCCTCATCTCGGCCAACACCCCGCCGCTGCGCAAGTCGGAGCTGGAGTACTACGCCATGCTGTCCAAGACCTTGGTCCACCACTACCAGGGCTCCAACGTCGCTCTTGGCACCGCTGCCGGTAAACTCTTCCGCGTTGGGTACGTTGTGTCCTGGAATCCTTTCCTTTCCTTTCCTTTTTTCCTTTCCTTTCCTTTCCTTTCCTTTCTTTCCTTTCCTTTCCTTTCCTTTCTTGGTTTTGTTTTGAGGCTTGGCGCCCCCATGGACTGACACGATGTGAATTACAGTGTGCTCGCCGTTACCGACGCCGGCGACTCGGACTTGCTCAGCTCCGTGTCGAACTAAGTGGTGGACCGGTACGGATCCGCTTGGCTTCTGGGGCGGGAGGTGTGAACGTGCCCGCGGGGTCTTTTGGGTCCCTCTCGTACCCTAGCCCCCCTCTCCCCCTCCTCTTACCACAAAACCAAAAGACAGAACCAGCGCCGAATCCTTTTTTCGTTGCTTACGGTTTTGTTCCGCTTGCTCCCTGGCCGATGCGACGGTCGATCCACTGCTGCGTATCGGCTCGTGGCCTAGCCCTAGAGATGGTTGTTGTGCTTTGGCACATATGCACATCCACATGCACATTCAATCGCATCCTGGCCTTTTGGGCCGACCCCCATGGACGTATGGGAACCGCAGCTGGGCATCGAGATGTAAGTAGTGGCGAGCAAAGCAAGCAATGTGATGAGATGGAACCTACTTGGCAGTATTCCCCCCAGGGTGGGAAGGTAGGCCAAGCCCAGTTGAAGCTCTTGCCTTTGGGGCGGGAAAAGGCAGGACGTGGAGGCAGGACTTGAATCCCTAGTTGAAAGGAAACAAAGACGCAATTGTGTTACGTCACGCGTCACCTGCGGCCCAGCCCATTTAGCCTCCGGTTTATTCCGGAGTAGATCTTCCCGAGACTTCTGCCCCCAGTAATTCATTCCTTAGTCCACCATCTCCCTCCTCACCGGTAACAGACCGCTGGGCAGATCTCCTCCGACAGGTTATCGAACCCACCTCTGACCCGCTAGAGCTAGCTGGATCGAGTCTGCAATCACCTCAAGAGGCGACCAGACCCGAATTTCGCAGGACAAGACTCGCAAGCGAGCCCATGTCCTTCAACGACGACTCCCTCACGGCATCGAAAATTGCTGGCGAGGCAACCGACTCCATCTGCCTTACCGGATCCCGCCCGCTTCTTTCCCAACCCACAACCACCCAGAAGCGCAAGATGAGCATCGAGAGCAAACCCCACGAGACCGAGGCCTCCATCACCACGGACGCCTTTGACCAGAGTGTTTTACCTCGTGCGCCGTCTCTCGGCAAGGGATTCCCGGCTTCTGTTGACTTCGAAAGTGGGATCGAACATCCCACGGAGCAACAGAGATACATCATGAAGCGCATACTCGACAAGAACAAGGGCATCAGCTTCACGGACGCCATCGAGACCATCTCGGCGGCCTTCCCCGACATGGAAAGAGAGACTTTCATGCTCACGCTCGTCGACCTCTATCCTGACAAGGCGGAACCCCGGCGCGAATGGAGCGTGCTGATCCCCGAAGCCCTGAAGACCAAACGCAGCTCAGAGTCAAGCTGCTCTCGACTCCGGACCAGTACGATGCCTGGACCACCTACGTCTACACCGCCTTCAGCCTCATCGGATCGCACCCTGACGTTCCTCTGAGCACGAAGACTCTCCTCCGCATCCTGGATCCCGACGACTCCCTAGACGACGAGGAGCTCATCAACGCCGACGTTGCCATTGGCATGTGGATGAGATCGTCCCTCGCCGGCACCGTCGGCTCTGTCATTGACAGCCATGGCGCCGAATGCCTCCGCGCCAGCGAATACTGGCGCCGTGCTCGCGACTACTGTCGCCCGCACGTATGGGAGGACATCAGCGCCGCAGTTGCCAACCTGGCTTCCGTCAAGCAAGGCAAGGACACTGGCGCCGGGTACGTGGGTCGTTTCGAGGCCGCGCGCCGCCGCCTGCAGTGCTATGTGTCGTCCTGTCCGGACGACATGCTCGTCGCCTGCCTTGCAGCGGGCCTGGCCACTGAGTTCCAGCCACGCATCCCGCGTCACGCGACCATCGATGAAGCGTACGCGATTGCCATCTCAGTCGGAAAAGCAGTGAACAACGCTTCCAACGTCCGCAACAACTGCGCACCAGCACAGGCCACGCCGAGTACCTGGCCGTCTTCACCGGCATGACCGAAGCCATCTACATTAGGAACCTCCTTATTGAACTCGGACAACTGAACGAGGATTACACGGCTCCAATTTACTGCGACTCCCGCTGTCGCCGTCGCCCTTTCGCACACAGTGGGCAGCGTGGGTGCAGCCAAGCACTTCGAGATCCCTCACCACTTCGTCCGCGACAAAGTGGCGGAGGGCACCTTCGATGTTATCAAAATTCCCGGAAGCGAAAATAAAAAGCGACACGCTAACAAACCTCTGGCGCGTCCGCAACTTCTACACGCCCATCTCCCAGTTCGGTCAAGAAGTCATTTCTTCGGAGGCCGAGTTGGGCCTGGGGCCTTAGAGGCCGTAGGGGGGATGTTGAGTGTGACGTCACCTGCGCCCCAGCCCATTTAGCCTTCGGTCTATTCCGGAGCAGATCTTCCCGAGGCTTTTGCCCCCAGTAATTCATTCCCAGTCAACTATCTCCCTTCTCACCGGTACTAAGCAGACCGCTGGTACTCAGTCGGCGCCTAGCCACTCGCAACCCACTCAATCGCTTCCAACGCTACCAGCCCCTCGTCTGAATCGCTCTTGGCGCAGGCTCTCTCACGGAGGCTGCGCGCGCCCTTCGCAGCGTCCTCGTCGAATCGCCCTCCCCTCCCCCCCTCCCCTTGAGTTGGGTTAAAATGGCCGCCTCTCCCTACGATAGTTGTTTTTGCTCGCAGCTCTTTCCCCCCCGCCCAAACCGACTCCTACTCCCCCTCCTCTTCTTCCTCCCGCCCCCGCCAACCAGCATGGCCACCCATATTCCTGATAGCCCAGTGGGCACATCGGTTGCCAGCACCGACCCCCCGTCTCTACGCCCTGTTCCCACCCCATCGGCTCCCATCAACTGCGCTATCTTTTGGGATATTGAGGTACGCACAACATTGCCATGTGGGCATCCAGCCCACAGCAACACACACGCCCAATGCCATGTCCTCTTTTGCATATACTATGGACTAACCCTTCCACTCTCTATCCCATTAGAATGTCCCACCACCCTCAGGTATTGACGGCATCACCATCGTCCGTGCCATTCGCTCCACCGTCCAGTCGACCGTCCTTGCCGGTACCGTCCAAGCGTGCCCCCCCCTCATCGTCCAATTCCGCGCCTACCAGGGATTGTCCAACCCGCAGGTCCGGCCTCCGTCGCAGCGTCTCGCCCGGTGTTCGAGGAGATCCAACGAGGTGGTGTCATCCTCGTCGACACGCCGCTTGTGGGACTGAAGAACAAGGCTGATGCGATGATGACAGGGGACATGATGGCCTTTGCCCTCGACCATCCGCCCCCCGCGCGCATCGTAATTATTTCGGGCGACGGGACTTGGCGTACAGTCTGCCCTCCCTCCGCGGACGCGGGTACCAAGTCCTGGTGATTGTACCCGATTCCGCCTCCCCTGAGCTGCGGGCCAATGCCGATGAGATCCTCCGATTTCGGGAAGATGTGCTGCAGATCAAGTCTGACTCCCAACCCAACCGGGTATTTTCGTTGGACACGCTGCAGCGGTATGGGATCGTGTCGGGCCAGCCCGAGTCTGACCCGCCCGAGCCTGGCCCCATCGACGACGATTCCGACTCTTCGAAGAAGCGACAATCGAATCCGCAACAGGTGCGACTACAGCCGCCACCACCGTCGCAACCACAGTTCCATTAGCCACAACAGTCTCGCGTATGGTGGATCCCCTCACTGTGCGTACCTACCAGTCGCGCAACGGGGATGCGCTGCGCATCCTGATTCGCGTAACCGAAGGCAGCACGACCTGGACTCATTGGCTGGATCTGCCCAAGCCGGGCACGATGGGTGCCATGGTCACGACGGGCACGATGGAACAGCGCTTCCGCACCCTGCTTGGTCTGCTGCAAAGCGAAGGCATCATGATCCTCTCGATGTTCTTGCAGCGGCAAGCCCTCTTCACCTTGTTGTTGCGCACTACAGACTCAACAGAGGGAGCGACGTGCGGAATGGACACTGTGAAGAGTACGGTCGAGTTTGGTGTCTGCGGCTCTGGAAAAGGGGGTGGTGCGGGCTGAAGTGGTTGCATTGGAGCCGGACGTCGATCGCGCCGATGCGAGCTTCTCGGACGAAGTCAAGCGGTTGACGTCAAAGTGTTGCTCCTAAGGATCTCTGGTTCAGAAAATAACCCCCGGCCTGAGGGGAGGCTGGGGGCTGGAATGAACACTTCAGTGGAAATTGCATTACGGTGTCGCAATCGTGAGCCCACACCAGCTGAGGAGATTGTGGATCGCTGGGCTCGACCTGGCTTTTTTGCCATTTCTCCTTATTACTTCATCTCCCTTTTTGGTGGGGTTGCATCAGTCGTACGAGGCGCTGCTGTCCCCATCGATTGACCATGTGGTCTGAGATCGATGATGGGAGCACATATGACAATCTGTTATTCGTAAAAAATCCAGTTTCCTCTGAACAGAGGCTGTGGGTCTCTTCTCATTACGGGGTCTGCAATCGTCCTCTCTTCCATCTGTTTTCGCGACGGCGCCGAGACTCCTTTTACCTTACATCAAAAGAAACCCACAAAATACATCATTTGCGCTCCAGCGGAATGGCCCAGAGATGGCCAGTGCAGTCGTCGACTACAAGTAAATTGCGCTCGCCCTTCAGCCCGTCGGCCAATATACTCAGTACTGTCACTAGATCGGCATGCAAGTGCGCCGGTGGGGCAGCGGCACGTGCCGTCGTGTGGCTCTCAGGGAACCGACGTCGGGTGCCCTGCCCCTCCGCGGACGCCTAACAGACGCAGGCCGCTTCGGCCTCGGCCGCATGGGCCTGGGTGGAGGTGATGCGTTGCGCAACCACTGCTGGTGGCCCGGTGACCGTGACGCAGGGAAGCTGACGCCAACCAACATGGCCATGGCGTGCATGATATCAGTAGTATCCGCGCATAGTCGGCCACGGCGCCACGGGCATGGCTTGAATGGGGACGTCGGGAACGTCGCAGACAGTGGTAATCAACCACACATAGCCATAGCGAGATACAGTCATAGCGAGCAACAATTGCGGGATCGCTATGGATAACTACGGGCACGAATAACGCGAGCCTTAGCGGGCACCCGCTACGAGATCGTAACTACTGTGCGCGTCTTCATTTGGCTTTTTCCTCTTCACGGCGTTCTGAACGCTTCTTCCCGCGAATCCACTTGCAGGTGGAGACGCACCACTGGGTAACGTAAGGCCCGCGGTCCCACGTCGGGTTGCTGTCAGTCTCGTCTCATTTCACCAGAAGGTTGTCAAACTTAACCTGGGAGACTATGGCCCCAATCCCCATGGCGTGGAGGGCAGCATAGTGCTTGCGATGCGCATCCGCATCCATCCTTTATTTCCGTCTCGTTTGCTGAGTATACAACTACTAGGTGGAGCTGTCTAAACGGTCTTTGCAACCAGCTGGGATATTTCGCTGGATGCCATCCTGAGACCCGATGCAACGGTACCCGCTGAGCTCTCGTTGCAGCGCCTGTGATACTATCATGGATATCCAAAAGGGGTCGGTGGTGTACAGGTAGCAGCTTGCACCTGCTGCATGATGTGGTTTACCAATGCTACCGGGACAGTCTAGTCAGATTACCGGTTACCGATAATCGATAATCGTTGATCTTGAACGTCGAAGGGAACGTTGAACGTTGATTGCTCAGGCTGAGCGCTGATCGCAAGTACAAATGACAAAAAGCATCTTTCGAAACACATGGGGAAGTTGCCCTCCCCCCCGAGCAACCCCGAAGGGTCATTGGGACCGGAAAGGAGAAGCCAACTGGGCTAGGCACAGCGCCTGGACGGGAACCCGGACGTTGGCCCATGGGGAGGAAGTGTCAGAGACAAAGGACGAGGTGGCCGGTAACGTACCGCCCAACCAGCCGAACTAGGGTGCGGAGATAGACCCGGCACGTCGAACCCGAACGTCGGGCCGGACGTGGGAGCGTACGAGGCTCCATTCAACGCTTGAGTAGCGGGAGGCGGTGCGGCGTGAGATTGAGGGGTCCAGGTTGAGGTTGAGGTTGAGCAGATTGAGGTTGAGGTTGAGCTGTTGGTGCAGCAGGGTACAATATACTGCCCGAAGGTGAAAGTCCGGTTCCGTCGCCACAGCGCGGAAACAAACGTTTCGAAATCCACAAACGTCTTGTTGGAACCAAGGCGCGGTAGCTACAATCGACGCATCTTGTTCGAGCGAAGGAGGGATTTCAGGCCAGCTGGGAGATACCCAGGTAGGACTCGAGGTGCTAAGCGGCGATCCAATGCACGAATGTGGTTGAGTCCCCGTCCCGGACCCTGTCCCTGTCCCCGCTCCGGACCCGGTTCCCGTCCCGGCCCCGGCCCCGACCCCGGTTCCGGTTCCTATCGTGGTCCGCGCGTAGAGAGACCAGTGTTAACGACCGATTCGGCTGACGGCGCGTCCTCCGCCAACGTCGATACGCGGCCATGGACGCAGTGGATGGGCGTCTCTGTTTTTGCCGTGGTTGATCAAGGGCGAGACGCGTATAGTGGTAGGCAAGCTAACGCTGCCGTGCGTAACAGTTCGGCCACTTGACCTTCATCCACCTCATCGCCGGCGCAACCAGTTCCAGCGTCGATTTGAGTTGCCCCAGTAGCATCAACATTTCTTCCTTGCCCATCCCAGGTAAGGTGGAAGCCACTTGCTCCGGGTGGTGGGTGATCATGAAGAGGTAATGCTGCAGTAACAGCCCACACGGCGCTGCCTTCCGCCCCAAAAACGAGCCCCGCGCAAGCATCAGTTTCTCAGGGTTCTTTAGTGCCGCGCGGACCTCGTCCTGCGTCATACCGGCCATCCTTTCTGGTGGGATGAGGTGCGCAGTAAAGGTGAGAAAAGTACGGATGATATGCAGAGACGCTTGCAGACACATGTTCCGGCTGCTAGCGTACCTGCCATCCAGCCAGCCCGCGACATAGTGTCGGCCATGCAGAGTGAGCGTGACATGGTGCCCGGCAAGCTGCATGGCGGCAGAGAAGGGTGTTTTTTTCGTAGGCACCCACATCGCTCCGGAATCAGGGCAAAAGTCGGGCGGGAAACGCGTAGTAGCAGAGCGTCCAGTTGGGCTTGCAGTTGCTGAGTAAGTTGGTACGCTTCGTCCTCAGGCATAAACTCTCGTACAGTCGCCTTGCTCATCACACGGCTCATCTCAAACAACAACTGGGTGCCAGGTTAGCAAGATTAGCAAGATAAGCTCTGAGTATCATCTCCCACCCCTGTCTCCAGGAATGGATGCTACCCGTGAGGTGGTGGTGGTGGGACGTACCTTCAGTCCGATCGGCCACGGCCCATCCTCCGTAGCCATGGTCCAACTGTCTTCCGAGAACAAGAATCGCGGGGTAGAGTAGACGCCATTGTCCGGGACCAAGCACCCGCGTCGCACAGGCCCGGTCCGCCTGCACCAAACGCGTCAATGAACACATAAAGGCAAAGAGGCGGATGCGGTCGTAAAAGATGTCTTGGGGCAAGTTGGGAGGCGGTTCCTTGTGCAGTTGAACGGCAAATGCATTGCCAATGGCCATGAGGTAGGTCACCGACCCCCACGAGTCGCCACGCAACATATGCAGGAGATGAGCTAGGAGGATTTGAACCCGGACCGTCTCCACCGAGGGAATCTCGAGGCCTTGACAGGAATCAATGGCTTGAATGCAGGCATCCATAAACGTCAAGACGGGATGCTCAAACATCTCCACCAACCCAGGGAACGCCGGTGTCCAGCCTCGACCAAGGTGGTGGAACACATGGCCCCAGCAGCGCGCTAAACTCGAGGTACCAACGCGCTTCGTCGTCCACATTCAACTTGTCCTGGTGCGACCGGCTGCGGTATTTCTCAAACACTTCCAACGAGCGTGGAACGTGGCTTGGTCAATGATTGACGAGAAGAAAATCACGTCGGAAAAGAAAGCCCGGGTCATCTTTTGCACCATTTCAGGCGGGGGCATGACCAGACTCAACTCGCGCAGCGATTCTTGCCGCGTGCTCCGCTGGTTGTTCTTCCAATCGTCCCGGATGGAAAAGGCGAGGGAAAAGCTGCCGTCGCCTCGGTCAGGAGGAACAACGGGAATGGAACCTTGAATGGAGCGGCGGCGGACACGCACGCTAGGAAGACCAGGCGAGGGCGGTAAAGAGTCCGTCAGCGGCGCACACCCAGCACGAGACGAAGTGCGATGACGGTATCGGCCAAAGATGGCGTCGCCACCAATGGGGCCGCGATGATTGGGACGAGAGCTGTGGGTGGTGCCGGTGGCGGTGCTGTGAGAGCGGTGGTGTGACGGTTGGGACTGGAGCTGCGACTGCGACTGTGACTGCCGCGACCACTGAGGTTGCCACTGAGGTTGCCGCTGGGACTGCGACTGGGCTGCGGCTGCGGCTGGCACTGCGGCTGGCGGGAGCCGGGGCGGAGGACTGGTCAACGCCCAGCCGTTCGGCCAGCGCCAACGCCATTTTTCAATCCGATCCAGCCTTTCCAGCATCGGACCGGGCTGCACGGGCTCCTGGTTGGCCTGCAGCGGCTGGGTGCCAGGCTCCCACTGCACAGATGCTCCTGGTGGCGCAGCACGCACCCATTGCACGGGTACTTGCGGTCGCACTTGAGTTTGCCTGGGGTGGACGGGGGGGGGGGGGGGGGGGGTCAGCATGCGGCCTGGAGAGAGGAAAGGTGCACGTACCGGCGGCAGTTCTCGCACGAGGTGGCCTTGCCACTGGTGCCCGAGGGCCGGGGACGCTTGGCAGAGAGCGCGGGAGCGGTCGGCTGGGTCGGAGGGGGGGGTGGGTGTCGGGGCGTGGGCGGGTGCGCGGGTGGGGGGAGGAGGGGGTGGGGGTGGGGATGGGCGCCATGCCGGGCAGGAAGCGCGCGAGGCGAGGCGAGAAGGAGTTACGTGTTACGTGGCGAGCAGCGAGCAGCGCACGGCAGATGGCCAACGCGAATGGAATCGCACGCGGCAGAAGCGGGCGCGGGACTAGCGGGCTTCTTTTTGCGCTGCGCTCTGCTCGCCTGCCGACGGCTGCTCCGATCGATCACACGCAGCACCCCGTGTGAATCACCTCATCCACCTCGTCGGCAGCGCAGCAGCCTCCGATCAGCCATCGGCATCCTCCGATCATCCGATCAAACACAGCGCTCAGGCTGAGCTCAGCTGACCTCATACTCAGCTTCAATCTTCAATCTCCCCGCTCGCTCACGTGCGCTGCTGACGTACGCACACCCGTGCCCAGCGGAATGCCACCAGGGCGGAATGGAGAAGCAGCGGGAGCAGCGAGGGTTGCAGCCAAGAACAAGAAGATGGGAAGATGGCATTCCATCCAGCCAGCCAGCGCCCGCTCCACCCCAACCGCTCGCCACCGTGCGAATCCCAATGGCGCCCGCTCCAGCCTTGCCCTGGCCGGCCGGGCCATGCGCCCGTGCCTGTCCGCCTGCCTGCCCGCCTGCCCGCACGCCTGCCCACCACCGCACTCGCGTCTGCCTACTCGCGCCCCCTGCCCGCTCGTGCGTCTCCCCCCTCCGCCTGCGCGTCCAGACCCCCCTCTGACCTCTAACCCCCCGTCCCCCGCCCTCTAGTCTGAACACCTCGGCCGCCCGTCCCAGCTGGCTGTCGGACCAGATCGCACCCCGCCTCGGCGATCGCTTGGGCCGCATCATCTACGGTAACCGTAAAGAGCGCGAGCGCCAGCGCAAGCTGGGTGGTATGCTGCCTTCCGACGCGCAGCAGGTCGCTGCGGACGAGCGTCGCGACGCGGCCCTGGGTGCCGTCGGCGTTGATGGTTCGCCTCTGTTGGAGAACGAGCAGGAACAGGAGAGGGTGGGATGGGAAGAGGGATGAGGAGGAACGTTTGTGGGCCAAGAAAGGGCTCGGTTGCTGCGTAAACGGTGGGGCGGACCGGACGCTCCCCCCGAACACAAGTATAGTATGCCATGCACCGTACTAGCCACAAGAAGTTGCGTCACCTCGCCAGGCTCGTGGCTAAGGAACCGATTGATTTTGCTATTTGCAATTGCAGTACTCGCCCAAGCGCGCGGCCAAGTGGATCAAGTCCTCCCTTGTCTTGGCGCGTGAACATGCACGTGCCAAAGGCCTCGATGTCTCCCGTTTGATTGTCGACCAGATCTGGGTCAGCAAGGGCCCTCACTCAAAGAGCATCGAGTATAAGAACAAGGGGCGCAGGACGTATCATCCACCGCACCGGTCGTGTCCAGTTTGTTCTCCGATACGGCAAGACGTGGGAAGAGCGGGACGAGGCGCGCATGCGCGAGGCCATCTACCGTGTCCGACACGCCGGTTCGGGTTCCCAGCACAAGTACCCCAAGATCGGAAACCAGCGAGACTACACCGGTTGGACCATGTGAGCCTCACCCACCCGAGCTCACTTGCTACCCTGCTTGGTTCAATCGTATATCCATCATGAGGTTTTACTTGTTCTGTTCGGCGACCAGAAGGTAGTAGGTTAGGCAGAGGTGCGGCAAGCACATCCCACCCGGCTCGTTAGACGTTTCGATCATAACGACAGGACTAGCGAAAATCATCCAATCTGCAGTGAGCGTTGCTGAAGGCTAACGCCGGGCTGCCGGCACCAGGTAGGTCCCATCGATAGTTGTGCTGCTTGGCCGCCGACGGAAAGACGGCACGTCAGAACAAACAGAGTGCAGCCTGGAGCACACTGCAACACGTCGCAACGCGTTTAGCCTTGGTGTGCGGTCGCCCAGCGAGTCGGCGGTCGGTTCATGCTTACTAACTGTAGGAAAAGGTCCAAAGTATGATCCAATCGATCCATTGGTTCATCCCCCTTACCACACCCTACAAAACCCTCCGCCAGTCCCTCTGTCAACTCGCATTGGGCGTTGGGAGCTCGTCTGCGGACCAAAGACAAAAATGCACTACCGCAGGGGAGGAAGAACCTCACGCGCTGTACTGTCAATGTCCTTCTTGTCACCATTCATATTCAGGTCATACAGGCGCGGCTGGTGCCCGTCACCTTGGTCATCTTGCTCGTATGGGCCCTTGTTTTTCATCCCCCTCCTGGACCGCCTGACGGTTTAGGGGTTAGGGGTTAGCTACGGGCAGTGTGCAGGAAGCGCTGCGGGATTGGCGGTGGCCGGTGGCCGAGGGAAGGGCGAGTGAAATTGAAAGTTCCATGCATGCATGCATGGAGCATGGAGCGTGGCGAGTTGCAAGGGGGCAGGGGGCAGTGCACGCTCTCTCGGCAGTCCCAGCCATTAGCCAGGCGGCGGGGCAGAACGCAGCACCACACACACCACTCCGCCACTCGTCTCTCGTATTCTGTTTCATCACAATTCATCGGGCCCCCCGCCGCCTCGGCCTCACACTCACAGCCAAGGGTCATCCGCTCACATCCTCCCACAGCCACCGCCATTCCACCGTCCAAAACCCAAATCCACTCTCTCCCTCTGCTCGGCTCGGCTCGTCTGGTGCCCACCCGTCCCGCGTCCCAAATGCCCCCCCCCCACACTATCGTCTGTCGGCGGTGCCAGAGCCGCGCATCAGACACAATCAGTAAAGTGGTGTTGTGTGTGTGCTCTGCTGGTGTTTTGGGCGCCCTGTTAACCCTAAGGTGAGACCGGTGGGAAGCACACAACACTGCTTTTGTCTTTCGCTCGGACACCGCCCAACGCCTTTTAGCAGCGCCTTATGTTGCTGGTTAGCACTACTGTTGCTATCGAGTTCCTACACAATTGCTGTGTTGTTGTGCGTTGTAGTGTACTTTTCGTGATACAGGACACAAGTGGGAGTATCGTACCATAGGGAAGATACCCCTCCCACCTCATCGGCCTTCGTCTCGGACAACAGCAGCGACGGAACAATAGCGCGCGTTCAATCCGTTAACGGGTTGCTGTGGTAAAACGCAAATGTGACTAGTAGAGAGCGTATTAAAGAGGGAGGCAAGACCCCCCCTCCCCCACTGCTTGTCATCTCATCACCACTCTCTCTCTCTCTCTCTCTCTCTCTCTCTCTCTCTCATCTCCCCGCCCGGCTTTACCCACCACGGCATCCTCACTGGCTCCCTCCTTTTTCGCACGCCACCCAGAACCCAAAACCCAAAACCCCAAACGCATATCCTCTGCGGTTCCCACAATGGCCTTGTACGTCCCCTCCTCCCTTCCCGCCTACTAGCCTGGTCCATCCGAGGCCCACAGGTAACCTCGGAGCCTTCCCATCCATCATCGAATCATCCTATCTCTCATACCCAATGGACCGGACTGTGACCACGTACTGACCCCTAACCCCCGACTCCTGATCTTTGCTTTCCCTCCCATCGATCATCCCTCCCAGCGCAATCGAGTGCCCCATCTGCCACACCCACGCCCGCTTGATCAGCCCGGAAACTGCAGCAACTGCAAGGCTGCCATTCGACCGATCAAGACGACCAAGTGAATTGAACTAACGCACTACTACAAGTCAGTGTTTCGGATCCACTGCGCCCCCCCTCCAACCATCCCACCCGTATCAGAACGTTCCATGCCACCCCCCCCCACAGCACACATTCTCTTTCTCGTCTCTCTCTCTCTCTTATTCTCTGCACACGACGGAGCAACCGTTTAGTCCCCATTCATCCATCATCCGTTCCCTTTTCTTCTTCCTCGTTCCTTGTTCCTTGTTCCTCGTTCCGCGCACCCACCCTAATACCGTTCTCCCAGGCGACCTACCAATCATGATCCATTGAGACTCGGCCCCCCCCCACCTGTTGAACACGCCCCCGCATCCCACTCCGTACCGCCACTCGATCCCTCCCCTTTCCCCAATATGCCTGATGCACTATACCAAACCAGACTGTACCAGCATGTTTTGCCCCCCCCCCCCGCCCCCCCTTGATTTGAGACCTGCTCGGGTCCTTGCTCTTAGATCTTAGTGCGAGACCGGGTGGCCATGTGGCCGCTGTAGGGGTAACCGGTAAGTTGGACACCAGCACGTAGTACGGCCGCAGTGAGCAGCGCAGGTTTGACGCGTGCAACGGGCATCGGGCACCGTGAGTCTGGCCGTCTTGGAGCTTGAGGCTTGAGGCTTGAGAGCTTGACGCTTGACGTTTGACTCGGGACCTTGAAGCTTGATGATGAGTATGCGGGGGAAACCACGTCAGAACGTCAGCAGGCCAAATTCATCAGTGCACATTGTAGAACTGTTGGTCTGTATAATACGGTGGGAGGCCTGCCATCGACCATCGACCATCGACCATCGACCACATCCGTGTGGAATTAAAGGATAGGCAGAGCCCTGACACTGCATTGTATACCAGCACACCAGGCGGGCGAAGCCGCAGCTGACCGGACCGTAGACCCGGTGGTCCCCTAGTTTTGTACACGCAGTAGACATTGTGACTTGGGCCCTAGTCCAGCGTCCCTTCTTACGTTGATGGTAGAAGAAGATAATTAATCCTTGGTGGAATTTGGTACGATGTTCTCTGCCGTCGCAATGACTGGCATTCCATCGATCAGGGCCTATTCTACGGTGGATTGTGTTTGTGTATTGTGTGCCCCCGCCATGGTCCGACTGCTACGTCGCAAGAGATGGTCGATGACATGTGACATGGATCCGGGACTCTGCCTGCCCATAACCCAAGAAAAACGAAGGGGGCAGATTCACGAGTCCCTACTAGTCACTAAGGAGAAGAAGGCTGTGTCGGGATCATCAAAACCCGGCATCTTGCAAAAGAAATGACTAGTGGGTAGTGGGTAGTGGGTAGTGGGTAGTGGGTAGTGGCTAGGGACTAAGTAGGGACTAGGATGCGACGTGTTCTCAAGTAGTAGTAGCCACCCCCCAGGCCACATTGGGCGCTGTGCTATACGGGGGGCGTAAGGCAGTGATGTGCCGGCATGCGCAAGTGCCTTGTCACATGTGATGTGAATTGTCAACCACAGCGTGGTGACCGGTGACCGGTGACCGGTGACCATCGTTTGCCTCGATCAGATTGAAGCTTGAAGATGGATGCATGATGCATGATGCATGATGCCCCTGGGCCAGCTGCAGAGCTGGCGGGGCCAGTGCAGGCCAGACGTGCTGCACGGAGGCAGTGTCCTCCCTGCCGTTCCGCCGCCAGAGCGAATGCAGGGGGCAGACGGTGGCTTGGCCGCTGCACGCTGCATGAGGCACTGGGGCACTGGCAGGAGGCTGGGCAGTCGGCTGGTGCGTCCGTCTGCACATGCCGGTGGCTGCGATGACCGCGCACTGGCGCGGTGCGCACCCGGGGCGGCAGGCACACGGGCAGGCACGCGCGCACGCGCTGGGCGGGAGGCACGGGGCCGGTGTGGGGACGCGGCTGTGCACGCAAGCTTCGGGCGGCGAGGCGCGGCGCGCGGCGACGCTCCTGCGCAGCGCACCACCACCAGTCGCCGTGTTCGCGTGTTGGCGTGTTTGCGTGGTTGCGTGTTTGCTGCTGCGCCTGCCCGACGCGTCGCGCTCATTAACGTTACCCCCCGCCATGTCCTCTGCGCCGCCGTCGACGGGCGAGCTGCACCAGTTCGCCTCGTCCCCCGGCGACCGCTTCTGGGGCGCCAACGACCTCTTCGCCTTCGACGCCCCCGACCCCCGCCGCCGCCCCCGCGCCCGCCGCCCCCGCCGCCGCCTACCCCGCCTACCACCCTGCCCTCTCCGCCCCGCCGGCCCCTTCGAGCCCGCCGCCCCGTTCGACATGCCCCGCTCGCCTCCGACGCCGACCTCGCCCCCTCTTCCGCCACCTCGCCCTCGCCCCCGCCCCCGCCCCGCCCGCCGACGCCCGCTCCAGCTCCAGCCCACAGCCCCCGCCGCTCCCCAGCTCCCCGCTCGCCGATGCGCACGCCCCCAACCCCAACCCCAACTACTATTACCTCCCGCCCACCCACAAGCCCCCATCCGCACTGCCTCCTCCTGCCGCCCGCCCATCGCGGCTATCCCTCCGCCCCGGGCCCCTCCCACCTCCAAACGTACCCCCTCTTTCTGGTGCTCCCGGTCCCGGTTCCCGGTCCTGGCCCTGGTCCTGGCCCCGGTCCTGGTCCTGGTCCCGGTCCCGGTCCTGCCCCTGCCCCTGCACCTAGCGGAACCTCCGTTCCCAAACCGGCTCAAGCAGGACCCCAACGAGGAGATCACCACCGTCTTCCTTGCTGGCTTCCCCGACGACATTACCGAGCGCGAGTTTACCAATTACTTTGTCTTGCCCGTGGCTTTGAGGCGGCGTCACTCAAGTTCCCCACACTGCCCAATCAGACCCAGGAAGAGGCCTTCTTCCCCCTCGGTCCGGCGCCATGCGCCCAGGTGCAGCGAGCAATGCCTCGGGCCCCCTCAGCCCACTCGGCTCCTCACTCGCTGGTGGCGCGTGGTCCTGGTGGTGGTGGTGGTCCTGGTCCTGGTCCTGGTGCTCCAACCGCGCGAAACCGGACCGAACAAATCATTGGGTTCGCCAAATTTCGCACTCGTGGCGAAGCGATGAGCGCGCGTGATTTCCTCAATGGTCGGATGGTCGATGCGGAACGCGGGTGTGTGCTCAAGACGGAGATGGCCAAAAAGAACTTGCACACCAAATCGTCACGGACCTTAGCGGGCGGCGGAACGGGGTCCATGTCGCCTCCTGGTCCTGCGGGCTTAGCATCGGGAATGGGACCCACTGCTCACACTCGGCTCACCACCCGTCCTTGAGCCCCCTCACCCTCACCCGCTGCCCCATCTGTCCCGCCAAACAGGCGATCGGCACCCTTTCCTCGCGCCCTCGGAGCTGCGCAATCCCGGTCTCGGCATGGTCCCGTTAGGCGGTCTGCCCCCCGGTCTACGGGCTCCCTTTCGCCAGGGATCGCAGGCATCAACAGTCTCGGTGAAGCAGTAGCTTTGCCAGTGGTAACTTTGGACTTGGTGCTTCCCTTGCCCCGCTCGGCCCGCTCAGTTCACCACCACTCACGTTACCGTTTCCCCTGGACCTGTTAGCCCACTTGGCCTCGGTCCGTTGCCTTTGAACTCGTCCATGTCCCTCCCGGATCCACTTCTACATCTTCCTCTACCCACGCTTCTCTCCCCCCCCGGGCCTCCGGGCCAGTCTTCCAGCCGATCCACTTCCCCCGTTTGGGCGCAGCTCCTCCTCCCGGGACTCACTAGTCCCCCTACCCGACCGGCGTTGGCCGACCCTACCTCGCTCACGTCCCAACTCGCACCGACTTCCAGTCCTCGTCCTCATCCTCATCCTCATCCCAATTCCACCCAGAACCCCAATCCCAATCCCAATTCCAATTCCAATTCCACTTCCAATTCCAATTCCACACCCAATCCTATTGCCAAACCGAAACTGATCAACCGGTATTGGTCTCCCCCCGGACGCAGTCCGCCTGCGACGGCCGTTGCGCCTGGCCCCGCGGATCCGTGACCCAGGTACCGGTTTAACGTTTATTTCCCCCCCCCCTCCCCCCCCCGCGCGCTGCGGTACAGGTGCTCGCAGGTCCCGGGTTACGGGCTATGGGGTTCGTTCTGCTCTGCTGCCTGTACAGGGTACCGGACACCGAGTTTGGTGCTCAGGGTTATCTTTTTTGTTTTTTTTTTTTGGTTTGTTGTTTGGTTTTGGCCTTCAATGCTTGCTTGCTTGCCGTGCCGCCCAGCTCATGCTCATGCATCTTAGTACCAGCTCATCGACATTGCTCGTCGGCCCGTCCCGCGCGTCCTTACTCCTCTCCTCTCCTCTCCTATATGCTATGCTATGCTATGCTATGCTATGCTATGCTATGCTATGCTATGCTATGCTATGCTATGCTATGCTATGCATCTGCTATGCTATGCTATGCTATGCTATTGCTATGCTATGCTATGCTATGCTATGCTATGCTATGCTATGCTATGCTATGCTATGCTATGCTATGCTATGCTATGCTATGCTATCCTATTTTGTCTGATCCTATTCTACCTTACCCTATCTTATCCTATCCTATGCTATCCTATCTGATCCTATCCTATCCTATCATTACCGTTGGCGCGCTTGCCCCCCCCCCCCCCCCGGCTGCGACGCCCAGAGCGCCCAGAGTCAATGGAAGCGCTACGTCTTGTCCGCCTTGGTACTTGGTTCCATTGTTGCCATTGTCGCCTCGCTTGTTCCTCTTGCGCCTCAGTCGGTCGCCCTCCTACTTGTTGCCCCTCTTGCATGGGTGCTCTGTTGTCCCCCTTGTTGCCCTGGTGAACCGGTATCCTGTTGTCCTAGTCCCCCCCTCCCCCCTGCCTTGCGCTCGCTTCTTGTCCTGCCCTTAAGCCCCATGTTCTGTGCACACAGCATATCAAATTGCATTCTGTTCTTGGCCTCGATCGCGCTGGTGTCTGTTTTAACGTTTGTCTGGCTCGGATGGATCGTGTACCGCGCCCTGCCCTACTCTCATCTTCCTCATCTTCTTCATCTTCGTGTTCGATTTTAGCTGGTACTGTAATTGAATTTGGTGTGTGTCCATCTCTCTCCTTTTTTCCTGTTTCCCTACGGGCCTCAGGGTCTTGCTCTTGCCCTCTTGCCCTCTTGCCCTCTTGCCCTCTTGCCCTCTTGCCCTCTGGCCCTCTTGCCCTCCCTCTTGCCCTCTGGCCCTCTTTATTCGTTCCTTGGCCCGTTCTCCTCTCTCTCTATCGTTCTGCTTCGGTCCACCGCCGACTCTGATTGGCATGCAGGCCAGCGCGTACACATGGTGTCTCCCCCTTCGCCGTCCCTCACGTCGACGAGGAGAAGGATGTCCTTGCATGAAGAGGGGACGCGTCGACGTCACGTGCACATCACATGTCACATGTCACACGCCTTGGTATGTGCGCTACGCTCGCACGGCCGTATGGCTCCATCCAGTCGCCTCGCCCTCTCCCCACTCGCCAGCCTCCCTCACTCAGTACTCACGTTCATGCCGTCTCGTTCGCTCTGAGATCTGACCACGCCCCCACCCGTAACCCCACCATCCACCATTCTTTCGTCGGCTGCCGTTTGCCCCGCTACTTCCCCCATGTCGCCCTCGCCCTCGCCCTGGCCCGAACACGACACCGACACCGAGGGCGATCCGCTCGCCCCCATCCTCGTCCTCCTCGCCTCGGGCTTCGCACCCGCGTGCGCTCCCAGCTCCACTGACCAAGCTACCAAGGAAAGAAGTGCAGTGTTGCATCCACCTGCGCCACTGGGCCCGTACGGTGCTCCCCCCCCCGCCTCCTCCTCCTTCTTCTACTTCTTCTACTTCTTCTCTACGTTCTCCTTCTCCTTCGGCTTCTCCTCCACACTCTCCTCCATGCTCTTACCCAGCTTGTTCCTCCCCTTGTCCTGCGCTCGACTTCCCCTCCCTCTGGAGCTTGGTTCAACACGGCATCCAACGACGCGCTCCGCTCCACGTTACCCACTGGATCCGCGCGCTGATGACGTAGCGCTGGCTTGGGCCGTGGACCTGGCTCTGTCCCTCCCACCGCATCGTCCTGAGCCAAGCGAGCACCCGCACCCGCCTGATGCACGCGAGCACGACGGGCAAGACGCACAAAACGGGCAAGACGGACAAGACGGGCAAGACGGACAAGACGGGCAAGACGGGTACGACGGGAAAGATACGGAAACACGTGTGGTTCAAGCCATTCACATCCTGGATACCGCCTTGATCGTCTCGGGCGCCCCCGCATGGCACGCGGACCACGAACCACGTCACGACCACGTCCTCGCCATGGTCGCCTGGCTACAACAACGCTTGCCTGGATCTGGAGCTTGCTCTGGTTCTGGCTCTGGCTCTTGCTCTTGCCTTGGTCCACGCTCTCGCTCCCCCGAGGCGCAATACCATGCCGACCCCGAGCCCGTTCCTCAGGCCCATGGATGGCTTGCTACGGGCCACGAGGCGAGCCAAGGCGTGGCATGGAAAGAGAGCCAACCTACGCAAGGTACACATGAGCAAGGGAGCATAGGGAGGCAAGGGAGGCAAGAGGGGGACGGTGGGCCGGTTGGCTCATCCGTTTCCTCTCCTTCCTCTCCTTCCTCTCCTTCGTTGGCTCCACCCGCCTCGGGCCCAAGCCAAGGAAAACGGAAACGGCACGAAGGAAGAAAAACAAGACGGATCAGCTCCCACTTGCCTTTGCTGCCCATTCCCGAGTCGAACTTCTTACCTTCCCTTTTCCTCGCCTCTCCTGCTCCGCCTACCAATCCCAATCTCACCCCCAATCCCAATTCCACTCCCACTCCCAAGGCCGAGGCCAAAACCCAAGCAGGGCAAGGGCATCACGAGCGCTGGTGGAGCACGCATTTATCGTGCGGGGATTCGCACGTGCCTGGCCCGCTGTACACAAGTGGCCCAATGCACACTACTTGCGCCACGTAGCTGGCGCAGCTAGACTCGTGCCTGTCGAAGTGGGCACAACTTATACCTCATCTCAATGGCACCAAGAGGTCATGGACTTTGCTCGGTTTTGCATTGCGCTGGATGGGATGCACATGCACACCACCTCCTACCGTCTACCCTTGTTCCTGCCCCGGGCCCGGATACACCCACAAGAAAAGCGGGGTAACGTAGCTCCCCGCTGCCACAGGCACGCTCATTGGGTGCTTCCTCGCGTGGGCCAGGTGAGAAGGAGGTCGTCGAATGGGCTTGATGGGCCAGATGGGCAAAATGAGCCAAATGAGCCAGATGGGTCGGACGACAAGGTATGCTACTTGGCGCAGTACGATTTGTTGAGCCAATTCCCCGCGCTATGGAAAGACATTGTAGTGCCGGACGTGGTGTACGCCTTACCGCCCGGGCCTTCGGGCGCATGTGCATGCCCCACACCGCTACCAGTGGACCAATGTGCGCGTGCCGGTACGCGCCTCCACTGGACCCAGCGGGCGACCCAACGGTCGTGGTCAATGCGTGGCTCGGCCCAAAACGTACCCTCTCCCCAGCTCATACCGACCCGTTTTATAATTGCTTTGTTCAACTCGTCGGCTCCAAACGCGTTTGGATCGCTCCCCCCACGCGAACCGAGGTGGCGCACTTACCCCGCAGGGAAACACAGCTACCTTTGACGTTTTTGCTCCGCCTCTCGATCTCGATCTCGAGCCGGATTTGCATCCTGGTCTTGATCCCGATCCTGATCCTGATCCTGATCCCACCGTCTCCCCACTCGTGATGCTTGCGTCCGAAGCACGAGTCAGCACGCTGTACCCGGGCGATCTGCTATTTTTGCCCCCGCGCTGGTGGCATGCGCTCAAGAGTTGCGAACGGGTACGTTGGTTCCGAGCAGAAGTCCATCGTGCGTGCCGCCTGCTTGGCCACGCTGTATCTGCCCTGCGCAACTGACTGGACGAGGAAACTGACTGTACTGACTCTACTGATTGGTTGTACTGCTGGTACGGATTGTACGGCTGGTACGGGTTTCCGCGTGGGGTTGGCTTGTGCACAGAGCGCGTCCGTATCCATGTGGTTCTGAGTTTTGAGTTCGGAGTTCGGAGTTCGGAGGTGTGGTCCGGCTGGGTTGGGATAGGATGGGTTGTTTCGCCCTGCCCTGTTCTGTCCCTTTGTCTTTTGCACATACACTTCATCCTCGGCGGGTGGGACCGAACTTACGGAGCGACGAGGGCGATTCGGATGCAAGACAACACATCCGCATCCGCATACGCATACGCATACGCAGACCCACCTATCGTAACTGGACCCATACCCATACCCATAGTCATAGCCATCTCCAAAGGGGGTAACCAAAGGGGGTACCATTGGCAGAAGGAAGAAATCAAGAACCCATCTACCCTCGACCAACAACTACTCGTTCGTGGATACAAAAAAGTGGGTTCCACAGTAGGCACAGACACAGCACAGGCACAGGCACAGCACAGGCATAGGCACTCAGGAGTGCGACAGTGCGACAGTAGGGTAACAAACAACGCAACCAAGTCCGCGTAAACAGGAAACGCAGCGGAACAAAACAAAACAGAACAGAACGGGAGGCGGCACAGGAGAACCAACAGGGTAGAGTACCACCCGCGCAGAAACGGCGGGAGAGGGGGTGGGGTGGGGTGAGGGGGTGGAGGGTGGAAGGACTGAGAGAATACAGGGAGATAAACGACCACAAGAAGAAAGACAGTGAAGATCGATAAGGCGCGTGCGCGTAGGAACGAAGAGCGTAAGAAGAGCGTAACCAAGCGAAAACCAAAAGAATCAACAGGTGCGAAGGTGCAAGAGTGGATAAACGAGGATAACAAGGGCGTTTTGGGTGAAGGTGCACAGAGAACGGGAAAGGGGGGATCGGGTCGTCTTGGGAAAGAAGGCAAGACGGTACAGGGCATAGAACAGGACATGGAACAGGACATGGAACAGGACAGGACAGGATAGGACAAGAAAGGTACAGAGAGCGGTGGGATAGTTAAAACCCAATGCTGCCCAGAACTTCCTGGCCTTCGTTCCAGAGCGCTGCTAACGCACCAAGAATGTCGCCGCCCAACAACTCGTCGATCCCCCAGGTGATCAAGTTGAGCAACGTAGGCGTAGGCGAGCCACAGGGAACAGGGACAAACTTTTGTCCATCAATGCCCAGTACTTGTAGAGTGAACGCCATGGCGTTCAGGTCACCACCAATCACCAACTGCGGCGCCGTGTGCGCATTGGCTTCGTAAATGTTGAATTGGATGTTGGCACCATGCTGACACTGCTGGGTGACATAGGCCTGCACCGCATCAAAACTAATCACATCGTCGTGCCGGCCTTGGTAGATCATACGGGGAATTTGGGGTACCCTACTCCCACCGACGACTTGTTGTTCCACATTGTTTCGCGGTTCAGCACGGCGCGCACGACCGGATCGTTGTAGGGATCCCCGCTGGGCAGATTGAGCATCTCCATGTACGGAATGTTGGCAAATTGTGGGCCACGCAAGATGGCGTGGCAGACTGGCGGCTTGTAAATGGTAGCCAGGTCATTGAGGACGCGTGGCTGAGCGTGCTGGGTGATGGTACGGTTGAACTTGGGATACGCGGCAATCATACCGTGCATGCCTCCAAGCGTGAAGCCAGAGAAGGACGTGTTGTCAAAGTGACGCAACGTCAGCTCCATGTCAATCGGCGTGCCACCGTGCGAGACACCAACAATGTTCAGTTCAGGAGCGTACGAGGGGGCCAAGTTGGCCGCCCAGCAGGTGACGTGCGCACCCTCGGAATAGCCCGTCATGGTCACCTTGGCGTCGGCGGGCCAATGGAGGTAGTTTTTCACGGCACGGGCCGAGTCGAGGATGGCATAGCCGGCTTGGAACCCTGCAAACAGCGCCG
Organism: Moniliella sp. 'wahieum'; assembly: GCA_003971905.1. Classification (NCBI taxonomy): domain Eukaryota; kingdom Fungi; phylum Basidiomycota; class Moniliellomycetes; order Moniliellales; family Moniliellaceae; genus Moniliella; species Moniliella sp. 'wahieum'. Next base: position 97,742 of record RSEE01000041.1, on the reverse strand, counting down.
ACTTGGGGCCCTCGTAGTCGGGTATGACAACGGTGATGCCCTTGGACAACAAAAAGTCGAACCAGACGGGTACATCGTCGCCTGGAGGAGGTAGCAGATAAGCAAGGCAGCAAGGCAGCAACGCATCATATCTGTCGGTCAGCAGCAGCCCCATTTTTTCCCCCAACTGGAGGGGGCGAGAGGCATGAAGGAGAAGGAGAAAGGATAAAGAGGTAGATATACGGACCGAGGACCAAGACGTTGGGGGCTTCGTTACCGAGAAGGATGGTGTAGGACGCGGCGCAGTCGCGGTTGGTCGAGTCTTCCCAGATGTGGTAGGACATCATTTGGGGCGGGGAGCCTTTGGCGGGCTCGATGGCGGTGGTGACGGTGGCGGAGGGGTGGCCCTGGGTGGGTGGTGCGGTAGAGGATCTGGGAGGTGCGGCCGGCGCCGGAGACCTTGTACTCTGGCTGGATAACACGACTGCGGATGACGTCGCCGGGCTTGTAGAGACTGATGTTGCTGGGGGCGAGGTAGAAGGGGTCGGTGCGGGGGGGCGGGTAGAGGTCCTTGTTGGAGCGGGGGGGCGAGACGCGGCGGATGGCCTGGACGCCGCGGGGCTCGCGGTCGGCGAGGGGCAGGAGCGCGTCGGGGGCGAGGGCAGGGCGGCGGCGAGGGGCGCGAGGAGGGCGGTGAGGGCGAGGGCGCGGGCGAGGGCGCGGGCGAGGTGGCTGCGCATGGCGGGCGCAGGGGGGGGTGGTGGTGGGGTAGAGACGGAGGCGGGCGAGCGGCGTGGGTTCGAGGATGGGGCAGCCGACTCCCACACCGCCGCCGTGCGGGGGGCGCCCAAGTCCGATGCGGGGTGGCCGATTGGGCGTGCGGCGGGCACGGGGGCAGTGGTGGCGGCGGGTGATGGAGTGCGATAATCGATGCAAGCTTGATTCTGCCTGCCGCATCAGGCAAGCGCACGCTCCCGCAGCAGCCGCAGTGCGCCAGTGTCGCGATCGGCGAGCGATCGACCGTGCTATCACCGCACTCCCCTCACCCATCGGCCTCCCGTCCCCGCTCTACGATGTGACACGGACGCTGTGACAACTACCGAAGACGTGTGTGCCTATGTCGTTTCCCTCCCCTCTGCGCGCTACAAAACACAACCCGTGGCGCCAGGACACCACACGCCATGCGATCAATCCGCGTCGTTCCATTGGGCCCTCGGCCGCCTCGCCCCTCCGCCTCACGCCTCGCGTTTCGCGCGCGCCACGCCGCCTGGCGCCGCTCCTGGAGACGCCGCAGCCGCTCCAGACGCTCCGCCGCCGCGCGCAGCTGCTGCGCCAGCGTCCGCGTCGCCAGCACATCCACCCCTGCCCCCGCCCCCCCGAAACGGGCACGAGCGGGTCCGGGTTCTCCACCTCGTGCACCAGCTCGTCCAGCAACGTGTACGGCACAAACGCGTCCGTCGCGCGTGCTGCCAACGCCGCTTGGTCCGAGCCCAGGGCTAGCGACGCCGTGCCCAGCGGCGCTTGTACCAATGCCAGGGCCGCCTCGAGCGCACGCTGCACCCACCCCACCCGCATGTAGCTCCGGATCAACAGGTCGGGCTTGTTGAGCGCAAACCACGAGGTCAGCCAGCGCGGCAGCACCGCTTCAGCCTCCACTCCTTGGTCCAGCGCATGCGACAGCACCACTTGGTAGTACCCCGTTCGCTCTTCTTCCGTCGTATTGCTCAGCAGTAGACGTAGGTACCGCCACGCCTTGTCTTCGGCGCGCCGGTCCAGTGCTGCTCAGTTCCGAGCCGACCAAGAACCGCGCTTCGTCCCACTGCTGCGTCTCTACTTCTTCCCGCAGCTGAACGAATGCCGTGCCACTCGCTGTGTCCGCCTCGATCCCGGCTGCGCGCAGGTCCGCCTGCCGTCCTTGGCCAGCAGACTCAACTTGATCGCACGTAGCGTCAGAGCTTGGAACACCAGTTTCGTATCCACCTCCAGCACCCGCGCCAGCCGCAGCGCCGCATCAAACGATTCGGCGCGCACATACAGCGCCACCGCATCTGCCGGGGCTAGCGCCGCGTGCGGCGCAGCCAGCTCAGGGTACTGCTTGGCCAAGTCCAACCGTGCACAGAGCAATGCACGTTCCTTGCGAATGTCCTCGATTCGTACCAGTTCCAAAGGACCACTGGTCGGACAAAACTCTGACTCGGGCACATACTGCGTCACGTGTCGCGCACCCCGTCGCTCCACCCGATCGCTCGGTCGCCTCCCACACCTGCCGAGAAGCCGAGGGGGAGGGCGAGGGCGCACCCCCCACCGAACTCGCACCCCCACGGTGGCATGGGCAAACCACGCGTCGTGGCTGGGAACGAGAGCGAGACAGTGAGCGAGCACAGCAGGCTCTCCGCTTGCGCCGCGGCAGTCGAGGCGAACTCCATGGCGACCTGGGCCGACGTGGCAGCTTGTCGCTCGTACTGCTCGGCGAGGTGATGCGCATGCTGGTACATGACGGCTGCTGCGGCTTTGAGGTCGCCCCGATGGAGAAAGTACGAGTAGAGCAGATGAAAGTAGTTGGGCGTGGCAAACGGGTTGGAGTTGCGCGCTTTAAGTTGAGTGTCTTTTCCACTTCGGCCTGTAAGCCCGAAAAGTTGAACCGGAGTAGCGTGGCTGCCTCCCCAGCTTCGCACATGGCCGTGACGAGAGAATGAATACACTCCCCCTTGAACAACTTGTCCCCACTCGCCATGATCGTCTGTACGCCCCCCAAAGTCCCGTAGCTGCACTTGCGCACGGAACGTGCTAAAGGACAAGTCGGACACGACCGATTTCAATGCCTGCTTCGTCATGCCCCAGCCTCGATCAGTTCCTGCTTCGCGTCAGCATGGAGCAGAGCCAACGCCTTGGCACCCGACCACGCCACCTCGGCCGGACGCTCCAGCGCCAAGAAGAGGCTGGACAAGTGCGAAAAGTACAGTGCGACCGAAGCGTCGTAGGGAACCAAATTGGCCACTGGAGGAGGTACGACCGCCAACAGCCCACTCGCATCGTCCGCCAACGCATCGAGCGAACTCAATGCCGTACCAACCGCATCAAACTTGGACGTCACCTCGCCCGGCGCCACCGCTTCCTCCTCCGCCTCGTCGTGGAGCAGCAGCGATACGGCAGAGAGGTACGTGCCAGCAAGCGAGGTGGGGAAGGCCATCAGAATTTGATCGGCAGCCGAAGTGTAGCCTGCTTGAAGCCATGTTGGGCCAGGAGCGAAAGGGGCTCAGTCAAGACGGTGAGGGTGCGCTGGCGCAGTCGCCTCGTCCCCCCGACCAAGTAACTGTACAATGCCAAGGTGTTGCTGCCCAGAATCAGATCGGCGGTCCAAGCCGAGCAAGGGTCGGGCACGACGGCAACAAACGACGCGGGCAGCAAGGACTTTTGTACAGCATAGTGTAACGGAGACAGTGCCGGACCCGGACCGGGCACGGTCGTTATCGGACGAGACGTGCATCATGCCCAGCTGATCTGCCACATCCTCTTCCGCTGGCAACAACGCCGCGGGCGGCGCAATGTTGGGTGCGCCCGCTAGGGAACTGGCTTCGAGCAGGGCATGGGTGGCTTGGAGTGTCGATAGGGCACGAGAGAACAAGCGTGGCAAGGAAGGCACCAACCCCTCCAGCCCGTTCGACACCACAAACAAGCTAGCACAAAGACCAACAGGCCTGCGCTTCGTTGGCGTTCTCGCAGCACTGTCGTCAGCGAGTCGGTGAGCAAGAGCGAGTCCACTTGGCTCGCAGCCAAGACCGTCGACGTCGGTACATCGTCCTGTCCACCTTGGTCTCGCAGCAAGTCGGCCCAGGCGGTCAGAGCCGCTTCCACCCCTTGGATCTTGTCACACGTCTCGGCCAGAAACCGGAACGCGTCGTCGGTCACCACCTCGGTAAGCGTTTCGTCCCAAACTGCCGCCACTTGATCTTCTGCAGTTTGGGTGACCAACCCGAAAAGCGAGCGTCCAACTCACGCCAAAACGTAAGGAGGTGGGGTGCGGACGTGCTGTGGGCCAACGAGACGGTCGACTCCATCAACAAGAACAGAGGAACACCATTTTCCTCTAACGGGGAACGGGCCAAGAGCGAGCGCGAAAGGCTGGCCGAATGAGATGCGCTGGTAAGGTAGGCCTTTTCATCGGCTGCAGCCTGTGCCGTTTCACGATTGCGCCGCTGCGCGCCAACGGAGGAACTGTCCGGGTAGCCCGCATCGATCTGGCTTGCGATCCGGAGCCAAGCTGACCCGGCATCCTCCACCGCCGCCGTGACAAAGTAGTCGCGCGTCAAGAGCGCAGGCGCGCTGCGCAGCGCGCTGCGCGGGTGCGGCAGCGAAGGCCGCACAAACCCAAGTGGCCACCGGGCCGCAGATTGGAAACTCTCAATGTACCCCACGAACCGCATCCATTCGCGTCGCAACGCCGACATGTACTGCGGTACGAGCGAGTTGCCCGACCGGATCGGTTTCCAGCTCAATCGACGAGCCTACCACATTAAAGCAGTGGTCGCGCAACGTATCAAACGCCATGCTCTCCTGTAACTCGGGTGGCAGCGTGTCCGGTCCCAGCACGCGTAACAGTCCCTCTTCGTACTTGGCCAGCGCAGCTTCGATCGACCGCTGACTAAAGCGCCCGGCATCAAAGATGCGCTCCAAGAAAAAGTCGGCCAAGTCTTCCCGCCCGTCCGGGACGGCAGATACGGCGAGCTCGAACGCACTGCCGTGCAGAGGCAAAAAGGAGCGCGCGTCGTGAACCGTGGACCAAGAGGCAGGACCCGAGTTGGCCGCAATGGACAAGGTGCTATTGTCTGCTTCGTGGTACACTTCCTCCAAAACTGTGATCGTCTTGACCAGCGGGTTGCCCGAGTCGTCCCATACTGCCCATAGACGCAGGCCCGCCGAGCCAAATTGCACCAGCGCCACGTCACGCAGCTCCACCTCGGACAAAGCACGTACCGGGCACACTCGCCCGTCCAGATCGGCTCGATACTTCCTACCTTGCTCGGGCCATGACCTTTGGCCTGCACCACCTGCATCTCGTACAGCACGAAAAAGTTGCTCGCACCACCCGTAGCAGGCACATGGACCAAGAGATGCAACGTCGAAGCTGAGGTGCCAAGGACGGAAACGAGCGGCTTGGCTTGCGGTCCAAACACGTGGCTTGTGCCGTCCGATCCATCCCCTCCCTCGGGGGAGAGGTGGGCACGGGCACTGGTGGGCAGCCCAAGGACTCGGACACACGTGTTGGAAATCAGATCCCACACGTAGTTTGCGGTCCTTGGAAACGGCAAACGCCAACGGTGTCACCTCTTTACTAATGTAGCTCGTCACGCTCAGAGCGCGCAAGGGCGACGTGGCGTCCTGCTCCCCCAACGCAGGCTTGCGAGAAAAGATGCGGGCCAGACTGCCAAGTGCCGAGCCTGGGTGAAGAACGCTTTCGGACCAAAAGTCTGGTGGAAACAAGAAACAAAAACAACCAATCATCAATCATCAGTCCATGCCATGAATCAGTCAGCGCACATGATCCCGCACGAAAGACGAGAGAGCACAAAGAAAGAAAAACACGTACTCTCAAACCCGGACGAAGAATGGTAGGAGCGAGTCTGTTCCAGCTTGACAATCGAGCCATCGGTGCAGGTCACGAGCACCAGACCGGGGTCGACAACATGGACTTGCTCAGGGAGACAACGCGAGAAGATTTGACCGTACGTGTCAATCACATCGGTATGGGCAATGCAGAACTCAGATAGCGCGCCATCAGGAAGCGCATCGGGGGAAAAGTAATCAGGAGAGGTAAAGGCAAGGCGGTACAGGTAGCCCGTCAGGGTCACCGCCAGTACTTGCAGCGTAGCACTGGGCTCGTCAAAGAAGATCGCCATGCCGGGCAAGAGGGGCGCAGGGAACTGAAATAAGCGTGGGGAAGAGGAAGGGTAGGGCACATGCCAAGTGCCTGCCGAAGCGACCGACGTCGAGGACACCGGCACAGTCAGGCGCGAAGGCAGCCACCGCAGCTCGAGCACAGTCGCATCCTCCACTGCACGCGCAAGCACAACCGGTGGCGCACTAGAATGGGCAGCTGGAACGGGAGCTGACGCCGCATGCGCAGCATAGTCCGAGTGCGGAGTAGCGAGCGAAGGACAGCGGGACAAGAGCGTCGCCACATCGACCGAGGATGGGCAGAGGCAGGATGAGCACTGATCAACGTCGCGTCAGCAGCCTCCGCATCCGCATCCACGGGCGCCAGCAGCTGGAAGGGGGCATAGGCAAGCCGCCGCGGCAGCCAAACGTCCGTCATGCCGCCCAGGAGGTGGAGGCCAGGCAGAGGTGGAGGTGGAGGTGGAAGGGGAGATGGCCGCCGCGTTGCTCTGCCCCCCCCCCCAAAACAACCCCGTTTAGAAGTTGCCAGCCAGACAGCAACGGGGCGGAACAGCGGGCGGAACGGGCGGAACGCGAAAGTCACCGCACATTCAGCACCCATCACCGGTCACGCCCCCCTGCTCACCCGTCACCCCAGCTGCGGCGTGATCGAGGCATCTACCTTCGCACTCGCCAGACGGACAGAGGTCTCCAACCCAGCCCGGACCGGCCAGAGAGTCCAGAACAGCGCAAGCACACCTACCTGCCCAGAACCACCTATGCGTGCGCTCGACTCGCGGCACAGATGATCGTCGGTGCACTATGTATGTTGGGTATCCCACCAATATGCCCACGAGAGGTGCAGTGGCAGGATGCTTTCGAAGGCCAGGTCAGGCCTCAGCCAAACTCGTAGCGCTGGCTTTGCTAGACGAAGCGAGACGGAGCAGAGGTCAGGTCTTAGGCCCTCAGCCCAGGCCGCCTAGGCCCGGTGGTTGTGCCTGGTTACTCGCCCTCTTGCCGTTGACCAGCCACGGCATTGTGCCCTGTGGTGAGGTTGCGTTGCCGTGACTGGCCTGGTTGAGTTGGTCGACAATGAACTGCATTCGGTTACGTTCTTGGATCCGGTCACGCTCGCACTGGTAGTGCATCGCAATCGACACAAACGCAAAGCCCGACACACTCCAGCGCATGGCCGAAGGTAACGGCCTGCCGGTAAATACGTAATCCCAAACACCGACCCCCCGTCATCCCATCAACATCGAGCTCGCCGCACAAGGCATCTTGGTAAGTTCTTGGCGTCCTCAATGGGCGAAATTGCTTGATCGCAGCATAGTACTCGGCCCACCGACTGGGCTTGACTTCAATCAGCTCTCCCCGTCGTCAACGGAGACGGCTCGGCGTACTCTAACCTAGGTGGGTCCTGCGAAACACACACAACAAGAAGAAGAACAACAACAGAAGAGTGCCCAAAGACAAGGTTAGTCCCCCTGCATCCTGCGGTTTGCCGTTCGAGAGAGAGAGCGCAGGCTGCCTCCGCCTGCTGCTGCCGCTCGCGCCCGCGCCTTCGGACCAGAAGGACCACGTACCTGGTTCGCCATGGTGCTGCAGGAACAAGGTGGAGAGTAGGTAAGTCGGAGGTCAAACGGGCTTTCCAGGCGGGGCGGTCGGCAGGGGACGTGGATACCCCTCCTGAACCTTGTGGATGGAAGAGCGGCAGAAGGGATGTACAATGGCCGCCCCGCCCAGCGCCCAAACTGAGGTCATCCATCGTCAGCTTCCCAGCCGGAATGGGATTATTTCATTTCAATTTCTTTTTAGTCGGCCCAGGTGCGCTTCAAGCGTGCTGGCCGCCTGGGGGGGCGATCATAGATGCCGATGAGATCGATGAGGCCCCATCAGATCCTAGATCCAGATGGGTGGGGCATGAGCGCATGAGCCATGTCCAGCACGCACACCTGTGGCCGCTACCAAGTTACCCGCCACTGACTCTTCCCCCGACTCGTTGTCGTCGGCCTCTTTGAGCCACCGCAGAAACGGTGCAGCAGAACGAGCACCTTCTTAGAGATGTTCTTGTCGACATGCTTTTGCCGCATCTGTGTGCCCTCGTAGTTCTCGACAAGCTCATAACCATCGTCCATCACGTCCCGTTGGTACAACAGCAGCAACAGCTTGGGCTCCCCAAGCGGGACGACCGACGGGTGTTCCATACCTGCCAAACGCGCCAAGCCACCCAAGAGCGCCTTCAGGTGGGTTTCCTGCAGGTCGCAGCACCGTTGGCCGATGACAACGTAGCTCCATCCGAAGCCATTTGCTTCGTCATCTCCATCGTCCGATCCAGTGGAGAAGGTACCTCTCACGTCTTCTCCTCCTCCTCGTCTCCGACATGGGGGCTGCCGTCCTTGCTGCCTCCCTTGAACCCTTGTTTGCGCCTGGAAGGCGGTGTTGATCATGAATACGGTGAGTTGGTGCCGCATGTCGGCCAGTCGGCAGCACCACACGCTTTGCAGGGACGACGGATTATCGATTAGGCTTTCTGGGCCTTTGACAACCACTGCAGGTCGGGCTCTGGGATCTTGCATGCACCCTAAAAGCAATCGTATCCATGAACACGTCCAACACTTGCGTAGACGACCAGCTTCGCGCTTGCCATTGATCATGTAGCGCTCGTTTTCGGTTTCGTTTTCTGTTTCGTCAACCTGCGTCTGCGCACCCAACTCGTACCTAACCAACTTGGTCACGAGCGTCGACCTTGGTTTCGAGCGGAGCGGCATCTCGTTCGCTACAAACGTACTTGTCGTCCACGCGATGGCGCACATTGACATTCATCACGGGGAGGCACATAGAATAAGGGCGGAGACCAACCTACAGTCGCGAGTCACTGCGAGTGAACGAGGGAGAATCGAAAAGCGCAAGTGACTGACGTAAGCTCGTGTGACACGTGTGATGAAGTGTGCTGCTGCGGTGGAGTCATCACATGCACATCGGCTGGTGCGTCACTCAGTACTCAGCGCTCAGCGGAAGCCGGGCAGCGTCGTTCGGCGCGGCTCATCATCGATAGAGAGAGAGGAAGAAGAGGATGGTGCAAACTGGCAAGCTGGTCTGGGCTCTGCTGGGACTTGGCTTGGCTTGGCTTGGCTTGGCTGAGTGGGGCCCGGTGGGGCCGACAATCCATCAGAATCCATTAACTTCAAGCATTGCGTCAGCATAGTCGGTTGCCTGTTACCGGGGTTACGCAGTTTGAAACGAATTGATGTATTGGCCCGTCCCGGCGACCACCGAGAGTGAGCAGGAGCTAGTGACCGGTGACCCTGGGGAACGCCAGTGTACGGACCCAACAGAGAGGCCGAGGGGGAGCTGGAAACGACTGAGATCTGAGAGAGGGACACTAGGGACATCAGGGGGACACTGCGCTCGGTTGGGGGACCATGGGGTAGCGTACCCTGCCGTATACAACAAGCCACTGCCGTACCTCCAAGCTCCATGTCAGAAGCAATTATTAATCGGCGCCAGTTAGGATCCTGAGGCCCTGAGGCCTGATACCGGCTGCCTGTTACATGTTACCGGCCTTAAATTACCAAACCTTGCTAGCCCTCCCTAGTCCAGCCAGGTCCAGCCTACTGGACTGTCTGGTAGCCAGCCCCAGAATCTCATCTCCGACGCCCTCCATCCTGTTTCATTCCCCGCTGCCAAGACAAGTCGCCGCGTTTTGTCCGTCGTGGGTGCGAGGGTCGAGTCATCAATCATTAATCACTCGTCAATCATTAATCACGGGTACACCCCAAGACCTGCCGATCGCAATCTGACGGACGCGCTGACGCTGACGCGCTACGCCTCATCGGCCTCATCCACCTCGTCCTGAGACCAGACTAAGGCTTAAGGTTAGGCGCCAGACCTGTGTGGTTGTGCAGTCCAGCCCCCTGCCAGCCTAGCTGGATGTGCTCTGCTTGGCCCTCAGACAAGCCTCAGGCTCAGACGCTCAGGCCCCACTCTGGGGTACGCCACAGTGGTATACCCCTGGGCGGGTACTCTGCTGTACTCCTCTCCACTGCCTCAACCTTGCGCTTTGTCCTCCTCATCCATCATCGTCATCCGCGTCATCCCTTGAGCCCGCCCTCCCATCCCCACCACTCACTTCTCCCTCTCTCTCTTTACGCCCACCCCACCCCATCTGTCGTCCAACGCTTGCTGTATTGGCCCCGAGGCGGGTGTGTCTTTCGGTGTCTCCTTCCCGCCCCGCCACTACCACTACCACGCCCCCCCGAGACTCCTCACCCGTTTCATGTCTCCTATTGCCCCACCCCTCCCACCTGTCCCACCTGCCCCCCCACGACCAGGAGGACCTTTTTGCCCGCCCGCCAACCGTCGCAGTTGGGCCACCGACGTTCCTACTGCCACGACCGCTGCCGCGTTGGTCGGCCCTACTGTCCTCCCTTGCTTCCTTACCCCGACACAGCACCAGTTCCTGGCGCAGGGTGGGAGCCTGTCCCCCCCCCACCTCACCCGACGGTGGCAGCAGAGTCCCTTGGCCCTCCACGAGTGACTGCGTCCGTCCTCCCCTATTCGGTTTCGCCCGTTCGGCACCCCCCCAACTCGTCCAGGTTCCGTCCGCACCGTGCCCATTGCCCTAGCAGAGCACAGGGAACGCAGTTTCCTTCCTCCTCCTTTTCTTCTTCTTCTCTGCTCTGCAGGGTCCCCTACCGAGTCCCCTTTCTGCAGGTCAGTGCGCCCACCCCGCCATCACCTAGCCTTCGTTCCCCACCTACTTCCCCGCCTCCCTCCCCGTCTGAGGGGAGAGACATTTACCCCCTGACGTGCACGTGCAGGAAGAGTGGCTTGCTTCGCTTTCTTCCCCCCCCGTCCCCCTCTCCCCCGCCAGTCAACGAGCCGCGCGCGGACCTACTTCCGTCTCCCCCGCATGGTCCCTTTCGTCCTTGGAAACGGCCCCGACTTCCCCCGAGGACGACGCGACAGTCTCTTCTGCTGCGTCTGCGTCGGGACTTCGTTGCCTTCCTTCTTTGGCCCCGTCCTCAGCATCCTCTCCCTCTCAAATTCAAGTCCCGCCCTTCCCCATCCCCATCCCGGTCTCGTCCTCGTCCCCGTCCACATACCTTCCCGATTATGCCCGATTACCTTCCCCAGTGCCGTCTTTGCCCTGGCTGAGTTACCCTCCCCGTCACGGCCCACCCCTCTGGGCCTGATCCCCTCTTCCTCCCCCGCGCCACCGGCACGCATGCTCCTCCCCTGCTCACCAGCATGTGCTACCGCTGCCACAGTCTGCGTCACCGTCACTGTCACTGTCTCGGCCGTCGAGACCCATCCCCGCTGGCACACACTACCTGACCAAGAGGGCATCCCTCACCTTCCCCATCAGGCCCAGGTCGCTGCATCGGGCCTGAGAGGGAATGGGAAGGGAAAGGGGGATGGGAAGGGGAAGGGGAAAGGGGAAGGGGATGGAGAGGGCAGAGGGACCGTGCGTGTCCGTGGCCCCGATTCCCGCCCGCCGTACCGGCTCCGCTACTGTGTAGGCAGACTAGCCACGAACGTAGCTTGTCCTGGTCGCAGGAGGTGGAGAGTACGTCCCAGACCAAGGACATGGCCAAGGCCAAGACGAAGGATGAGAAGTGGGAGCAGGAGCAGGAGCGGGTGCGGAGCTTCCCCCCGCTTCCTCCGTCCTGGCCACCATAGGGACATCTCATTGGTATCCTCTTGCTTCTCTTACTCTTACTCTTGCTCGTGCTCGTGCTCGTGCTCGTGCTCGCGCTCGTGCTCTAACTGTCGTACCACTTCCCACTCCGCTCGATCGAACTACAATCCCAGCATGGACCGCACCCCTGCACACGTTGAGCCCTCGAGGGCTCTTCCCGATCCAGAGGCCCTGCCCACACTCAGCACCACTTCCACGTTCAACACCGCGCCCGGTCCAGGTCAAGTCCAGGTCTAGGTCCAGGTCCAAATCCAGGTCCAGGTCCCGGTCCAGGTTCAGCACCAGGCCCGTAAAACGACTCAGCTACCCATCTTCCCCCCCCGCTCGTACATCCTTGCACCCCCTCCCACACCCATCCTCATCCCCATCCTCGTCGTCGACAACACCCGCCTCATCTTGCCTCCCCCCTCCTCCTTCACCCTGCACCGTCTCTCCCCCGCGCCCACACACGCCGCACTCGTTTCTCCCCCCACCGCCATCCTGCCTGGCCCAAACCCTTCCCCAAACCCTTCCCCAAACCCTGGCCCAGGCCTCGAGCGGGCTGGGGGCGGGACGGCGCTGCGTCGACACGGATCCGGATACGAGCACGGACGCGAACACGAGCACCGCCCCGCACCCGGACTCAGACCTGGACACGGACACGGACACGGATGCGTTCGAAGAGCTAATGGGCAGTACCTCTACATGCTCTCGCTTGAGCTGGCCATGATGCGCAACAAGAAGATTACGGCGCCACTTCGGCATCGGAGCGGTGCGGTGTCCTTGTCCACCCCTTAGGGGGGCGGGGGGAACGGATGTACCCCTCGGTAGTCGGGCGCGAGCCAATGCAACGAGGACTTGCAGTCCCGCTTGCGCTACGAGTGGACCGGCACAGAGTAGTGGCTTGCTTTGGACTGCGTTGCGTTGCGTTGGATGGGAATTGGATTGCATTGGGTTGCGATTGATATGGCAAAACTGGAAGTGTTTTCTGGTGCATGATTGGGGAGGGGGATACCGGCTATCTCCAAGTTCCACCCCGCATATCTCCTTTGAAATTTGGTTCGACCCTCCACCATGCGCGCTTCGCTTCGTTGTACTCAGTACGAGTGGAGACCCAAACTACCGAGGCCCTTCTACTCATTCTACCTCTTCTACTATGTCTACCTACCCGTTGATTATTGTCTACCCCTTTTACCCCTTCTACTATGTCTACCGAGGCTATACTATGTACGATGTCTACCGAGCTACCATCCCAGCCAAGAAGTAACAGGTACAGTTTACCAAGCCACTGGAAGCTGAAAACCTAGTCCTGGCCTGTTCCTTTGTGCAAGGGAAGCGGGGAGCGAGTTGCTTGGAGGATTCGATCGGTTCGGTGAAAGCGGATTGGGTTGGTGCAATGGCGACAAGTGATACTAGTGATATGCAGTTGCGGTTGAGTATTGCGATGGATGCTGGGCCAGCCGGTCAAGAGGGCGCGGGGCGGGGCGGGGCGAGTGGCCAATGAGAGAAACGGGCTGGTGGAGGATCTGGCGCTGGGGGGCTGCAGCTGGACTCGGCACTCAGCCACAGTGAACCTCAGCTCTCAGATTAAGAACTGGATGCGAATGCGAACTGCGAACTGCGAACTGAGAAGTATATACTGAGTTCTGGTACTGAGCACTGAGCAGAAGACAACAACCAACGGAGAGCTAAACGCCTGTTGGAGCTTGAAGGGTCCCTGTTTAAAACACCTCAAGCTTGACTTGAAGCTTGAAGCTTCAAGCTTCAACGTTAAACGTTAATGAGATCTGATATCGTCGATCGAGGAGCAATGGTCGATGGGCAGGCGAGAAAACTGAGCCAAGCTGGGCAACGCGTAAGCGGGCGTAGGGCGCATAAAGGTGGCATGGGACAACAGGAAAACGTCAAGCCCTGGGGGGGGATGGTGTGGCATAGTAGGGTCCAGTACTTGGCGGGGATTTGTACAAGTACACTGGCTGGCATGCTTGGGTAAGAGTGGGGATGTATACGAGCGTGGGGGTTGGGCTGGAGGAGCGCCTGGTTATGTGGTTACGGTATATGTGCTGTACGCCTGCTGGACCCTCCTGCACCACACCTGTGCTTGCTCTCGGCCGAGAAGGCGTGCTGGGCAGCCTCGGCGCCAGTCGGATAAGTTGGGCGTCAGCATCAGCCATCAGCAGCGCCCACAAGGATAGCGTTGGCACGCGGAGGCCATCGGAGATTGGAGACGGCGCCCCCGCGCATCGGCCATGGGGAGTGCTGCTGCAATCCAGCAGCTGTGCAGTGCCCGCTGTGGCGCCAACTGCGGCACCCCGACGCTTGCTGCGCTCCGCAGCCGATCGGCTGGTGGTCGAATCGATCGAACCCTACGCTAGTCACTAGCTCCACTAGCCCCTTGAGGCAATTCAGCAAAGGATGCATGACGTGGTACGTGTTACATACTAACCCCGACTATCGACGAACGTCCAACGCGCATCGATGGATCCCTTTTCACTGCGTCTTCCCTGTGAGTTTTGAATCTTGGCGTGGCTAGTGGCCTAGTGAAGCTAGTCCCTCTCGCCGGCAACCGGCAACCCGTAACCAGCTTACCCCCCTTGGCCTCCGCAAACACGCGACTCACCACTCTCTCCAAGGCGCCAAGATCGGAGCGGGGTGGGATGTGGTGATCACCGTCCGGGAGGCTGACAGAGATCCCCATCTGAAATGCGCCATCGGATCCGATGCGCGACGCGGTGCCCCTGCGAACCCCACAGACTGGGACGAGTGTGAGTGACAGAGACAGACGCCGACAAGTGGGCCACCCGCTGTCACATGTCGCTGTGCTCGGCGACTCAGCCCGAGCACTCGGCCCGAGCGCTGACACACTGCTTGACGCCAATCCGCTGCGGCTCGACTCCCACCTTGACTTGCAGCTGGAAGCTACCGTAGCCTCGAACCTGCCTTCGAACCCCCCGATCCACATTCCGAATTCGGTGCTCTGCACCCACGCTCTCCTTGCTTAACCCTGGCCGGGTTTTGCCACCTGCCCCCGATCGGTAACGTTGGCACGTGTGAATGAGACTGCGACCCACACAACGTCATCGAGCCATCGTCATCCATCGCCCTCGTCCTGCCTGCGTGCCCGGCATCCCCCGCCACACCCCCACCGCCACCCCCCCGTCGTCTTGCCACCACCCCCACCACGGCCATGCGGCTGCTCCACCCATCCCCATCCCCCTCCCCATCTCCCTCGCCCCCGTCCAGCATCATGGGCGCACCCAGCTTGGCCCGCCTCCTCGACGCATGCCTCGCCTCCTCTGCGTCCCCGCCCCCCGAGGCCGTATTGGAGCTGTGCGCAGCCGTCCAGGCCGACCCCGACCAGCTTCACCACATCCCCGCCCCCCCGCCCCGCCCTCCCTCGCCCACATGCTCCTCGCCGCCCCGCCGCCGCCAGCATCGAGGCCATGGCGCTCCTCAAGCTCCTCACCCGCCTGCCCGACGGCACCCAGCCCCTCGCCTCCTCGCACGCGCTTACCCGCCTCGCCCCCGCATTGCGCCCCTCGCCCACTTTGGCCCCGACACCCCGCACGACTGGGCCGTGGCCGACTCGGCGCTGCGAACGATCAACAATGTCCTCCTCATTCATCAGGACCTCCGTGGCCCCTTCTCCGATGCCCCGCCCCTGCCTGGCATTGGCGGCGCAGCCCAAGTGCTCGCCATCCTCTCCCCCGTCGCGTCCTTGCTCGAATCCATCTTCTTTCCCTCCCAGGCCGACCCGGTCGTGCTTGCTAAGCACACGGACATCTTAGCTTCCTGCTTGAAGCCCCATGCGCCAGGCCCCCCGGCGCTACCTCGGCCCTAGACGCTGCCTTCCTCGCCGCGCGCGTCTTGTTCCTCAACCCCCTTTCGCCTCAAATTCAATTCCGTCCTGGTTCACGATCTGGACGGACTGAGCAGCTTGCGTGACATTCTCTCGGTCCTCACCCGGATTTGCACCAGCCTCCGCACCCTGCCCGATTCGGAACCTGTCATTGTCGAGCTTGCCGATTCGGCCCTGTCCGAACGCTGCGCTTGCTCTTCAATGTGTCGCTCTATTGCCCGCCCCAGCCTCCGCACTTGACGGACTGGGCCGAAATCTTGGCCATCCTCGTCCACTTTTTTACCGATACGGTCCTCAACCCGCCTAGCGCTGGTGTACCCCCACAGGCTATCCCCAAACTAGCTCTTCGGCCCGGGAACCACCGCTATCCTTTGTGTCCACCACCCTGTCTTCCACCCCAGCCACCTCCCTCTCTACTTGCACTCCTACCGACCCTTGTCTCTCGCCCTCGCCTCGGCGTGGCCTGGACCCAGTACGGCCCCGACCTCAGTTCGAGACGAGGCAGGGACCAAGACGGTCCCGCTTACCCCGCTCCTCACTTACACCATCAATGCCCTACTCAACTTCCCCCTGGGACAACTCGACTCGGCTTGGCGCTCGCCAGCCCAATGGGACCCTATGGTCGTCCCCCGCGGTTCTTGGCCCCTTGCTTTGCCCGTCGTCTCTGTCTCCCCCGTTTCGCCCGTCTCGCCCGTCTCGCCCACCACTCCCCTCTCCCCCTTCGCCTGCCTTGCCTGCCTCACCCGCCTCCCCTGCCCCACGCGACCCGTCCCGGGCAACCGCTGCGACAGCGCCCACCGTCCCCCCAAGTACCAAGGAGTCACTTGCGACGAACCACAATCACATCACAACTCTACCGCCAACTCCAAGCACAAGCACAACTCCACCCACAACCAGGATCACGACCGATCTTTGCGTTCGGCGCGACCGTCATCAGCACGACGCTTGGCCGCTTGCCTCTTGGCCCGCGCGCAGAAACATACGCCGTACCCGCGCAAACGACGGTCGTGCCACCTCCCCTCTTCGGCCGAGAGGGAATCGGAACCGGAAGCTAAACCGGAAGTGGAGCCTGAGCCCAAGCCGGCAGACCCTGACCCGGGCCGGCACGAGGCCCGTCCACCGGGGTTTGTTCTGGCGTTGATGACGTTGTTGGAACAGTCGGTGGTGCGGTACTTGGTTGGGTCGAGTTCGGGGCCCAAGATGGGTGCTTCGTCTTCTTCTTCCCCTCCTTCGTCTCTTTCTTCCGCTTCTGTCTGTGAGGAAGACGACGGGATGGTGGTGTACGTCAATGAGCGCGTGTGCGAGATGGATGGCGTGAGAGATGTGGAGGAGGGCTTGGCTTCGTTGTTGTCCTTGCTCCGCAAGGTGGTCGAGGAAGAAGAACAAGATGAAGAACACGAACAAGATCAACAAGAACAGGAACAGAATGAACGAGAACAAGAAGAACAAGAAGGACAAGAACACGATGCCAAGCGCGCAACGGGACCGGGCCAAGGGGTAAGCACACCGAGCACATACCCGTCCGATCGCAGCACAGTACCTCTGTCCCTGTTGGCCTTCGAACCGTCGTACGCACATTCCTCTTTCCACCCTACCAGGACCGGAGCGTGACCCTCTCACGTCGCACCGACTTTACCGCCTTGCTCATTCGCCTCCTCTCCACACCTGCCTTTCCACGTCTCAAGACGGCCGCTGGCGCACTGATGCTCAGTGCACTGGACAATGACCCCCATTGGCTCGCTAGCCAAGTAGGTTACGGCCCGTCTATTGGCTTCCTCCTCTCGGCCGGCTTGGCCACGCGCACAGACAAGTCACTTCACCCTTCCCCAGCTGGCACAGCTGCCTCAGCCCGTGCTCCCACAGACTACCCTGTTTCGTCCTTGGCCCGCACTAACCCGCACCAGAACCACGCCCAGCCCAAGGGCACGACCTTTGCCCCGGACCAGGAGCAGGACCAGGAGTGGGACCCGATCCGTGGACCCCTACCTGTCTCCCATCACGACCGTGACCGTGACCGTGACCGGTCCCGCGACCGCGGCGGAGTCAGTGGGACCGGGATGACGGAGCACGAAGCTCAGGTGGAAACGGATCGTCTGATGAGCATGTTGGAACGACTCAATCGCCTGCTTTGGCTGTGTCCCAGACTGATGGGCATGGGTACCGTCCTGCTCCTGGGTATGCTCTTGGGTATGGTTCTGGGTATGCTCTTGGTTCGTCCCCAACGGGGTTGCAGACCCCGTTTGGCCCTTTGGGCGAGCAGGTTCGGCCTGCCGTGGGTTCTGGAATGCCTTTGGGGGGTGGCTCTGTGTGGGTACCAACCCCGTTCTGTCCGACGTCGCGAACCCACGGGCTGGGTCCACCATTCTCCAAGGGGAAGGGGAAGGGGAAGGAAATGGGGAAGGAAATGGGGAAGGAGATGGGGAAGGTACGACTGCCCTGGAGGTTCCTACCACTGCTCTGCCCATACGATTTTCCCTCGTGCGCACATCAGCTTCGACCGTTACCACGCTCGCCTCGCCCCATACCGATTTCGACTCGGATTCGGACTGTGAGAGCGTGGCTACCGTGCCGGAAGTCAGGTGCGCTTGACGACCGATACTACCGATGAAGGGGCACCACCAACTAAGTCCCTCTTGCCCCCCTTTTTGCGCGCGTGAGAGGCCCCACACCCGATGGAGGACTTAACCCCTGAAACAGCAGTCCCAACGCTAGACCCAATGGCGCCCCTGGTTCGTGGTGCGGAGCGGAGGGGACGTCATTGTTCACCTGTGTTGGTTGGTTGGTTGGTTGGTTGGTAGTGCCGCACAAGCACACCCTTCCGGGTTTGACGTGTGGGTTAGGTGCTGTTCAAGTTCAAGTTCAAGACGTACGTTCAAGCTTATTATATTTTGATGTTTGGCCCTGGCCGGGCTTTTTGGGTATGCCACTGGTGAAATTCATGATTTACGATTGGATATGGATCTAGGGATCTAGGGATCTGTGAATCTATGGATCTATGGGTCATTTGTATGGTTGAGAATGAGGATGAGGATGAGGATTGAGAGTTGAGAGTTGAGTTAAGAGTTGAGGATGAGGAGTGCGAAGATTGTGATGTCATGGGGACGGTTCGGGTTCTTCCCCCGGTTGGGGATACACACAGGTCACCGGACCTCCCCTATCTTTCATTCCCTTGTTCTGTGGATTTTGGGCGGTGGGCTTGTACTCTACGTAATAGAGTATACTGGCTCCCATTTCACTATGTCACTAGCCACTAGTCACTTTTCACTCCCGATTCGTCGATGGGCCAGGAGCGGCGACCTTCCAAGATATGAGAATGAACTACATCGCATCCTCTCCTATCAGTACGTTGGTGCATGACAATAATGGCAGTCACAGGGGGTTGGACGCTGATCTGCCAATCCAGCTCCTGCCGTGGGCTAGCTGTTTCGTTCATGGAGGAATGAGGCTTGAAGCATGAAGCTCATGCATGCAGTCGGCTTGCTTTTGCGGCTGACAAGAGGGCAGAACACTTGGTTAGACTACGGAGCGCGCTCCGATACCAGTGAGAATGTGTGGAGCAGGCGGGTTTTAGCTTGGATCAGATCACCTTGGATCCAAAAACGCGGCCCGTAACAGCTCCACTCTTTAAGTTGAAGCCTGTTAATGACCTTGATGCTTCAGTGACTCCTGAAAAGGATCGTCCTTCTTCTATTCCTTAGTTCTCTCGATCTTCAGTCGTCCTCAACGATGCATTCCGGCCCTATGGTAGAACTCTGGTGATGGCGTACCTGGACGACATTATGATTTTCGGTCCAGGACCAGGCATTACCGGCTTAGCTGCGGAGATTTTGGAACTGACGACCAGTCGGGCCTCACGCTCAACCTGCGCAAGTGCGTCGAGCGGGACCGGGACCAGATTCGGGAGGATGGTCTGCAGGTTCTGGGCACTTCTGTGGGAGGGGTAGATTGTCGTCGATCGTGGCTCCGGGACCAACTGGCCAACTTTAGTAGAGAGAACATGCCCAAGTTTGATGTCATCACCCGCCAGGGACGGCTTTTACTATGGCGGTACAGTACTCAGACCAAGCTGCACCACCTGCTCCGCACCATGCAGATGGAGGGCGAGCTAGACGATGTGCTGGCGGAGATTGATGCCTTCATCTGTACGAGTTCTGACGGATCTGGGAGACGAGGACCCTCAAGGTGCCAAGGACGACCACTTTTGACATATGCTCATGAGCCTGCCTCTCCGGATAGGAGGATGTGGCAGCCCGCTTTACTCGTATACTGCGCCCCACGCCCGTGCCGCACCCAAGGAGGTCAAAACGACTTCCTTATTACCACCTATGTTGACCGGTCGGGACCGCAAACGGCTACGGCTCACGCATTTACGAAGCAATGCCAGCGTTGCCGGGCGAGATGTGGGAGCAGAGTCGACAGGAGCTGCTCCAGAAGCTGGACGCTGACGATGGCCGCCATGTGGTTGAGCACAGCAATCGCTGAGCCACAACCGGCTCTCCGCTATTCCATCCGTCCCGTGCCTCAAGCTCTCTGACCAGCAAGTTCAGGTTGGTCTCTAGCTCCGCACGCTGTGCCGCTCCACGCGCAGCATGTGCAAGTGCGGCGTCATGTCTTCGCTGGAGTACATCATGGTGTGCACCCGCTCCCAGGCCAAAAGTTTAGTGCTTTGCATGAGACAGGACGGGAGCCCATTCTCCAGCTCGTGCGCCCATCCCCGACATTTACGTCCGCAACGAACCTACTGTGGAGGAAGAGGATGGGTCGAGGCGCGGGCGGAGGGCACTGCGCACCGACTACCGTGTGATGGGGCCCGGAGCAATTGGAGGATCCGGAATGGAAGTGGACCACACGCTGTTGCGCGACACGGGAACGCTGGAGACGCAGAGCACGTACCGGAGAGTGGTACATGAGAGTACTGCGACGCCTTTGGAACGCCGGGCGAAGGAGCTGCTTCGGCTGCTGGAACAAGCAGAATGCGACAAGAACGCCAAGTACCAGGGACGCACTCAAGAGCCGTTTTTCCCCCTGGTTTTGATGACGCGAGGATACTACGGCACCACGACACTGGCGGGCGAGTTGTTTGCGCATAGGAAGGATTTGGCTACTCAGTCTCAATGGAAATGGTTCCTCGCTCGGATGTCAACCACGTTCATCCATGTCCACACGCGCTACCTAGGGTACTACTATGGGACCGGATGGCGAGAACCAGAGGGTCCTGATATCCTGGCGATCCCCCTGGTTCCTTAACCTTGATGGAGCCTCCAAGTAACCCCCGCAAGATGAACGGTTCGATTAAGACGTAGTGTTTCCCCTGTCCCAGCCTTAAGCTCTGTCAACAATATGGATGCAGAGTAGAACTCCTGTGGTGGATGGCGGAAGCTTGAACCTGAACCGTACCTTTGAAACTTGACGCTTGGCCGTCAAGCTTTTTGACACTCGACATCTATGAGGCTTTCGAAGAGCTTGAAGCTAGCGCGGAGCTCGAAGCTTTAGTAAGGCTGCTGAACTGAAGCGCAGCTGGCATTCATGCATCGTGGTGATGGGCTCTCTGACATCTGAGATCGGAAGCAATGATGATTGATGAGGCCATGAGGCCTAAGGTCGATGAGGTGATGATGATGATATGTATAGCACAGCCGGGTGGACCGCTATAGTGAGAGTCATGGATCTGAGATGTGACATGTGACATGTGACACATAGTAGATCCGATCTGTCCCCTGACGTGCGTGACGGGGAGGGTCTACTGGGAGCCCAGGTTGCTGGTTGCCCATAACTTAGGGGTTACCGGTTACACGTTTACGGACTTTTATACGCTTTTTGTTCGATGTACACTCGAATTCAAGCGTGAGAGGAGGGCTGGAAACAGAGCTACACAGTATTTTGCATTGGAGAAGAGAAGAAGACGAATCGGGAATGAGTGGGGGTGCTCTTCGTGATGGTTTAGCCGGAGAGCAGAGCGTTTACCCTTCGGCGAGTCAGCGCTGAGGCTCAGTCTGAGCTAAGAAGTGTGTGAATCAAAGTCGCGGGCTGAGCGCGTGTTCAGCGGCTCAGGGCGCTTCCTAAGTGATGTGGTCACTGCATCAGCACCGCATTCTCAGGCTGATCAAGGTACAGTAAGGAAGAGAAGAGGGGCGGGGTATGCAAGGGGTCGGGAAGGGGAATGTGGGAAGATTTGATTCCAGGACCACTGTTTTGGATGGGGAAGGATGATCGATGAGGACTGGGGCCGCGGGGCCGCTTCTCCGTCCGTCGGAGCAGGGAGGGGGGCAGTGTGTCGCCACGTGCGTCGCTCTGGGGCCCCACATGTGCCCCGCCACCTTTTTTTTATTCCAATCGGAAGACAAATCATTGGTCACAGCCACGAGGGCTGTACCAGCGGCAGGTACCCTCTACCTTGGATTTTAGAGATCCGGATTTCTGTGAACGTTGAACCACCTGAGGCCTCCTGATATCTGAGAGCGGAGTGGAAGGGCAGACAAATGCTGGACGTTGGGAAGACGGTGGCGGTGGTGAGGGGCAGGTGGACAGGTGGAGAGGCAGAAGCAGAGAGGGGCCGGGGGAGACCCTGGCAGGCCGGGCTGAGAGGGCGCGGGGGTGGCTTGTGGGCTTTGGACAGCAGGAGCTGGTGTGCGGCTGGTGTTGCGTGCCAGGCCACCGACGTGTGTTGCAACGCCAGAGGCCAGTCGTCTTCGTCCACGCCATTCACCACTCCGTGTACTAGTCATCATGCATCACCCATACTGGGTCCGTGCCAGGCGCTATAGCAGTACTGCTATCAGTCTTGCCTAGTCGCTCCGTGGGTGCGTCGTGACCGGGTGACCGTGTCGGCGGGGCGTGGCAACATGTCGCACAGCCGGCACCATCAATCAGTGGAAGCCACGCTTGATCGTCAGGGCTGTCGCAAGCCAAACGCCGCGGCGGCCCCGCGGACGAGAGAGGGCGCAGCAGGGCCCGGCAGGGGCGGCGGCGGCGATGGCGGCGAGGGGGGTGCGGGGGCCGAAATGCGGGGGCCGAAATGCGGGGGCGGGGTTGATGGGCGGCAGACTTGGGCTGGCCAGAAGGCTGGCTGACGATCGTAATTCAGCTGACTTTTTCTCCCGGCGGCGGGGGGCGTGAGGGGCGCCACTGGCGCTGTGCGGGTACAACGGGCTCCCCCCCAACCCCCGGCCACGGAGGCAGCCACCGTGGGCGGTCTCGACTGGGCGCTGGGCGCTCCCTAGCCTCCCCAGTCCGTCCCCAAGCGGCGCAGGCGGCCATCTGCTCCGGTCACCGGTGGGCGTGGCGGCGCGCACGGACCAAAGCGCGCCAATCAGCCACGCAGTCCTCATACTCATCCATCCATCCCTCCGTCCCATAGTCATTGTCATTCATCCACGCCAGAGAGGCCAGACGGGCGGCCGAAAGAGTTCGGCGTTCACCGTGCCACGCCAGAGCTGGCCCCCTCAGACTGCCCTGCCGCCACGCACGCTCTTGCCGGCGCGTGTCTGCTCTGGCCTGCCCAGGCGGCCTCTCTCGCGCCTGCGCCGCCCCCGTGCCTGCGCTCCCGGCGCTTCCCCACCCGGCGTGCTGGCCTGAGCGCCTGGGCTCCGCGCCGCTGCGCACGACCGCCGCCGGCCGGCAGAGGCAGCCAACAGCAGGGGGCGTCTGTCTCCCGATGTCCCCCCCAGCCGCCCCACACCCGTGCGTTGGGCCCTCCCCGGCCCCCGCACGGGGGCACTCTCCCGCCACCCCCAACCCCCCGCCCTGCGCTGGCCTCCGCTTATAAAAACCTCCCCCGCATCCTCCCCTCCCGTCGTCCCCCCCATCCGCATCCCCCTCCTCCATCATGTCTGGCAACCGTCTTGCGCAAGGCCTCTCCCTCACGTCCCTCGACGACCCCAACACTGCCGCCGAGACCACCGCCCGGCGCAGCAGCCATGGCTCCTCGGGTCGCCGCCCGAGCGATATCTATGGCGATGCGCCCATTGCCCTTGCCACCCGCCCGGCCAGCCCGCTCCATGCCCTGGACCGCGGCTTGCCCCCCCAGTCCAAGGAACGCTCCAAGTCGTTTGTCGAGGAGCGCTTCAACCGCGAGCTCGACATGCTCAAGGCTCCCTCCCAGGTGGTTTCCGAGGCAATTGCCAATGAGCCCGAGATCTTTACCCTCTTTTCCTTGCGCGGCCGCTCGGCTATCGGTACGTTCCCTCTTTCGCGTGTTGGGTAGCATTCAATGGGTTACCACTGACTTGTCTCCATCTATGTAGTGACTGGTGGCGCACGTGGCTTGGGCATTACGCTAGCGGCCGCGATGGCCGAGGCCGGAGCCGACGTGTACTGTGTTGATATTTTGGACAAGCCCTCGGAGGACGAGTGGAAGGCGCTGAAAGACAAGGCGGACAAGTTGGGCGTCAAGGTGGCCTACCGCCAGATGGACATTACCCATTCCGCGCAAGTGGCCGAGGTGTTTGGTGGCATTGAAGAGGAGATTGAGGCCGATGCGGCGGCGAGCGACAAGCCGCCAAGTTGCTCCGGGTCGTGCTTGCCTGTGCTGCTACGCAACAGGAGGTTCCAGCGTTTGATTACCGCACGAGGACTTTGAGAAGATGCAACGGATCAATGTGACGGGCACGTTCATTACCTGCCAAACTGCCGCCCGCATCATGGCCCGCCACGGAAAGTCGTCGTCGATTATGGTGATTGCCTCCATGTCGGGCCGTGTGGCGAACCGGGGCGTGTATTCGTGCGCATACAATGCATCCAAGGCCGCCGTGGCCCAGTTGGTGCGCAACTTGGCCTGCGAATGGGGACCGTACAAGATTCGCGTCAACTCGGTCAGCCCAGGGTACGTGGGCACGGCCATGCTCAACCAACTCATCACGACCAACCCCAGCATTTTGGGTAACATGACGGGCGGCAACCCGTTGGGGCGCATTGGACGCCCGCATGAGTTTAAGGGCATTGCCGTTTTTTGGCCTCGGAGGCCTCGTCGTTCTGCACGGGCAGCGACGTGGTGATTGACGGTGGCCACACGGCTTGGTGAGTGCCCGGTGGGCCCTTCCCCCATCATTCATGATCCCGCTCAACCGCGTTGTGAGCAAACCACAATGGCACTTTTCCCATTCCCAAGTGTTCTCTATTCTTTCTTTCCTCTCCCAGAGGGTTGATTCTTAGGCTAATAAACCGTCCGTGTGTTTTCTGCCCCTGGGCAAGCCGCGTGTCGGGCCTAGCTTGTCGAATACGGTTTCTGTAGAGGAGGTAGTCGTAGCAAAGCATTACAGGTGGGCTGAGCGGGGCGCTGGTAGTAGAAGCGGCGGGATTGAGGATAGGAGTGGATAGGAGTAATGAAAACTGGAAAAAAAAACGCTTTGAAGGCGCTTAAGACCGCCCCTGCCATGTTGAAGGTACGTGGAAACTGAAGATCACTCTGCTTAATTCCGCTATTGGTCGCACGGATCAGTTTGTTAGCTGCGTTACGTATGGGGGCGCTGGCTCATCAGCTTTGGTACTCTCGCCCAGCGCCGGCTCTGATCAGCGGCTCAAACTGCAAGCCATCCGGAGCAGCAACGGCGGAAGGAAAATGTAGTTCTCACAGGAGGAGGCATCTGGGACAGGCTTTGAGTAGCACATGGCTTGTGCTCTGTTCTTCACTCAGCCAAGGAGAGGGACATCAGTGACCTACACACAGGGCGTGGGTCGGGCAGGTAACTGCAAAACGTGCTCACGGACCTCGGCGGCGTGGGCATCTGATGCGTGATATAAGCTCATTGCCTTATTGGCAACTGTTGATGCATCAACCCCCAACCCCACTTTACGACACGGATACGGCAAACGGCGAGGGGAAGAGCAAGGAAACGCGGACACGGGCGTGCATACGGGAACTGCACAGAGGACGACGTGGTCCACCTACCCACCCACCAGCCAGATTCGCGAAAAGAAAGAAAGATGCCTGAAGAGCCGGCGTGAGACCTGAGGCGTCATCACCGTAACGCGCGCGAACATATTAATGTGTGTTGGAGGGGCGTGCAGCCCTGATGCCCTGTGACATGTGACGAGGCTAAAATAAGAACATGTGGAAAGCTAACAATCCTTTGAGAAATGAAGAGAGCCAAGCGTTAGAACGGCAAAGGACAAAGGAAGGACAGAAAAAGGAGTCAATAAACTAAGGGCGATAAAAGATGTATAAAGGTAATCAAGGTAATCTGTGAAGAGAACCATGAACGTCCACCGCCCATCATGTCATCTGCACCCAACCTCGGTCCAGCCGTACAACCCCATTCGGATACAGCTCGATATCCTCTTGAAATGAAGCCTCTCTCAGTGAGCCTTGACCTGACGAGAGGAGTAGGAAGACAGTCGGGTTGCCAGATCGCGATCTTTTCATAAGACTTCCTGCCTCTCCGCTCACACTCCCTCGGGCGGGGAGGTCGCTTGACCGCCTCCGACGGGGGGGAAGAAAGGGAGGGACTGGCCTATATTGGGCGGGATGAACGCGTGCAGCATTTTTTACTTAATATAAAAAGGGAGATATTTCCCACGTGCAAGTGGCGGTTGAGGTCTCTGTTGATGCGTACAGGAGCGGACAAATGGAGCAGCTGCGCGCCTATTCGCTGCAGCTGCGTACGCCCAGTGAACGGGGCAGGCCACACCACGTGCCCCCAAATGGGCTTTCCTCAGTTCTGGGTTAGGTGCCCCACACCGACCATGAGAGGGACGATGCGTGTGGGTAAAGGGATGAGCTTGGTGTAGTCAGTACATGTGGTCCACATCATGTGACAGTGAAGTTCCGTAGTAGCAGAATGTCAGTTCAAGGACAAGCCCATATACCTTCTTTATAAGAAAAACCAAGGACTGCAATCCGATACTGACGCGTTCCATATCAGTCGATACGGAGCGCTGATTCAGAACGAACGGTCGACTCTCTCTGATACGAGGCCGACAAAAGGCACAACAGCGAAACGGCATGAGCGTAAGGAACAGACGTCTGATTCCCGTCAGTTGGAGGTGAGCTAGACGTTCGCGGTGTGAAAGGGCTTGCTTGTGTCTTTCGTGGACGCTTTACAAGTCCTTCACATTCTTGATTCATCATCGTACCTCGGCGCCCGATGGAAGGAAGCAGGCGCTTGCGATCAAGAATAAGATCCCGACGGGCTATATTGCCCACTGCCCAAAGCAAAGAGAGAAGTGGCAGGGAGGTGTCAAGTAATATGATAGTTGAGCTCATTTTTTGTGGGAGTCGTGCAAACAAGGGTCTCATCCTTGGTAAAAGCATCGATAGCACTGCTGTGTTACGGGCTGCCTTGGTTCTAAGATGGTCTGTTGACCCAAGATAAGGCCCGCCTTCTCTGCATATACCCAGTAGAGCACGCTCCGAAGTCCAATCAAGTATGATGATGGCTGTGGTTAAACCATGTACGGTGGCCCGAGGTGCCATGCATCTGCGCGACAATAGTCGCCCGCGTCCAAGTCCAATTCGCATGGCCTAAAAGAGACCACCAAGTTTCCGGTATCTTTGCGACGACTGTCGCTCCGTCACCACTTCCTTTTCCTTTCTCTGTTTTGCAAGCATCTGCGGCAACCAACCCCTTTTGGCATGTTTTCCTTTCTATACCCCCGGCCTATTGTATAAGTTTTCCCTTTTGATCAAGCCTGTACCCCTGCGTGGTGGGGATCCTTTTCCCTACCTTCCATTCTCGCCCCTTCCTGCCTTGTCTGTCCAACTCCTGCACGTTTCCCACAGCCAATTCATTCAATGCAGGCAACCTCGTCTCCACTTGGCCTCCTCCTCATCTTCCAACCTCGTCCACCAGTTTTCTACCCGCCCAGTTACGCGAGCCTTCTTTCAGCCGCGCCCATTCCCCGTACCAGCTTATCACGTGGGATCCTTTCCAGCCACGTCGCCAGTCGCCCCCGTCCACGCGCACAGTTCTGGTAGTGTGTGTCTGTCACCGAATGACTAAGCTCGCTCCAATTTCCAATTCTGCATCCTGTGTCTCTCGCTCTTCCCTTGCCTTTTGCTTCTGTTCTCTGCCTGATGCCTTCTGTTTCCTCCCGCGAATGATTTCGCCTTTCCCCCCGCCCCTGACAGGACCTTGGTCTCCTTCGTTTAGCCCCGACTGTTACAGTGTCCTCCACTCCCTCTACCTGCCCCTAGCTCTCCTGGGATACACCAACTAGCCCAAGCCCGCAACTACCGGACGTCGTCCTGCGGAGTATGAAGGTATTGTACCCCACAAACCTGGGTGAGCCCATGGCGGGCCTCGGCAGTGACATGTGGCTCTATCTGGCGATTTCACTTGCATTTCACTTCATTACTTGTGAATTCGGTCTCGCTGGAAGGAGCCCTCCTTTTTAGTTTGTCAGGAGTTGACCAATCCTGCCGGAGCTTTTCGGCGATAGAGAGGTGGGTGCCAAAAAGCGATAGTAAGTTTTCTCAAGGATGGACGCATGCTGGAGGCAAAGGCATCGGCCATGTGGTGAGGGGATGCCCTTGAGCGAAGGGTGGCTGTCTCTTCTTTACGCGTGCAGACACGACTTGTGAAGAGCCCCATAGAAGTAGATGCCAGTAAGATTTGCATAGTATGGGTCATGGTTGGAATAGAAGCCGACAGAGCCGACTTAACGCAACACACAATGCCTTTTGGTCTGGTTTTGATAGTAGGGATTGTATGCGAGGCGGCTCCGTCTAGCCCTCTGTTCGACCTACTTCTGGTTGTGCCTCCGGGCTGTCTTTCGCCGGATTGCATCCACACCACTTCTACCCCATCCAATGCTCGCCTTCCATTGCTCCATGGAGATGAAAGTGGTAATGGAACCTACGCCCCCGAGGACTGCGGGACCCCAGCGGGTACAACGACGTGTTTCTCTGACCTTCTTAGTTAAGGCCACGCAAAGATTTTACTCCACCAGCTTGTGCCCCCCATATCTACGAGAGTCCGAGGTTCTTGCTGATATCTATCACTTAGGCGCTGTGACCTATTGATCCTGTTTGAAAACGAATCGCGGGAAATACAGACCACCGAACTGTTTGGAACTCAACTGCCCACTTGAATGGGTTGAAAGAACAAGCAGGATAGTCCCGACAATCAAAATTGATATGTGCCCCGGTTCCTTGTCTCTATTGAAGTTTGACATTGCTTTGGAATGCGATAATTGCCATCGAGAAACCAAAAAACGTAAAGCAACAATATGGTAGTCGCTGTTTGGATCTGTCCCCTTGAGCATCTTACCGCCACGCCCCCCTCTCACTCGCTAGCAATTACGAAAGCTCCTTTATTCACGAGTTTCGATTACATCCGCCCCACCAACATTAATAGCGAAGTGAATATTTACGCTATCACCAGCGTAAATATACAACTCAGCGCGACGGATCCATCATGGAGGTTTCCACCTTTTACATCAATTTCGATAACGCTGCATTCAAGGGAACACTTACTCATTACCGTTGTTTTTCACATCCAGTTATGGAGGAGGGAAAGCGAATGAAGTTGGACCACAATCCTCCTCTAATACCCCCGATGAGATATCCTGTCACTGATCCCCATCGGGTACATCAACTCCGTAATTGAGGTTGGTTAAACAAACATTGATGTAGGGGATGAGTGCGGCTGACACTATCGGTGCAGATTAACGCTGTTTGACCTTCTCCGGATAGTAGAACCATTGCGAGCTGGGTCAGTAGTGTCAATGGGGTATCGTTGCTCTTGTCACTCGGAGAGTTTTGGACCCAAAATACCGTTTCCGTACTACTACTTAGGTTAATTTTTGTTTCGCCCAAACTCCACGATGTCCGACGTAGACCGCCCAGACCCAAAACGGAATAAACCATTCAATGTTATGGTACGACATTCTAAGCCTCATCAATCGATCTACTGCTGAATATGAGTGGGAGGCTGGGTAAAGAAATGCTGCTCGAGAATGGACTTATGTAACCCATAATCCGTTTTACAATACGGGAGAATGACACCCGCTACGTGGTTCTCAATCCCGATCTCCTGTGCATGGAGACACCGGAGTATGCCCCGGCTATATGATGAACAGCCGGAATCTCATTTTTTTGTGCCTGAATATCTTTCTTGCCATCGTAGGGGCATATCGGGCGCACATCCTCCCAAAGTAAGATGATTGTTTTGATGAGCACCCACGTGCGAGTTGGCATTTTATCCGAGGGGCATGAACGATAGTTTCGCCGACAGTCTTGTTTCCACGAACTTGTGGAGCAGTTATCCTTCTATGTTCCTCCACCAAAGGTAGATTGATGCTTGAGCCAATGGTATGAAGGAGACGTTCACGAGATGCCAAAAAAGATTTTTTTCCAACTCTCTTGATATCGCCATGGAGCTATATACCCACTGTACCAAACACCAAGGAATTGATACCCTCTGACTAGTCGGAAGAGTGTGTCAAGTTGTTGCCCTGCTTATTGGGGGTGCTATTTTTGTAAGTGCTTGCGAATCAATACATTCGAAGTTACTAGTAAATGTTCTCAGAGGATTTGCTGATTCTCTCCCGTCGGCAATATGTGAGTTCCAAATCACTGCAACGTTGTTCAGTACGGATACAGTCACAAAATGGGATTGGGCTGACCAATAAAAAGTCAGAAGAAACATCGTCTGACCCCCATCTTGGTGCGGGCATTCATCCCGTAATGTTTCTCAATTTCTTTTCTTATTACAGGTTGTGACTTCATTTACTTGTGCAATTGTGTTACTGCTGGAGTTCAGTGTAAATAGTAGAGACGCTGCTATCATTATTGACCGGCTTGCTCATACCGCAACGTGATATTGGTCCTAAAATAGTAAGCAATCACATTTAGGAGGACCTAACGCGAGTGTGCACTTAAGCGTACTCGCAATTCTATGGATCAGCTGCAAGGCTGCCATCAGACAAAGTGTCAAAGCAAGCTGTTGAGATATAGGTCCTCCAGGAACGCCACCTGATACGGTAACCTTACGGATCACCTGATGGGTCGTGATGCGGAACTCGAGAGCTCCCTTGGATCACATATATTCCGATTCAGGTGCTGTTGTTTGGCCTGTCGCTATGGGGAATATGAGCGTCATCCAAACTAGACAATGTTTAAATCGCCATACTGAGTGCATGGCGGAAATAAATCATTTTTCCGAATGATCCCGAGGGAAACCACTTATGAGATGGCCTACATTTTCAGCGGATGAGATACCAAGAATGATACTCCAACTTTGAATGAAAAGCATTCAAATATTTTCAAACGGCAACAAGGGAATCAGAGTTTTACCTGTACACCCTGTGGTTTAACATCGAATAGAATGCTTTGTTCTCATTCTCACATACCAAGTCCTTTTGTTGCATTCCGGCCAGCATTAATGTCGTTGTGTAAACTACCTGGTACAAGTTGCACTTAGATCTGATCGATTTTTCGGTTT
Organism: Moniliella sp. 'wahieum'; assembly: GCA_003971905.1. Classification (NCBI taxonomy): domain Eukaryota; kingdom Fungi; phylum Basidiomycota; class Moniliellomycetes; order Moniliellales; family Moniliellaceae; genus Moniliella; species Moniliella sp. 'wahieum'. The sequence goes on along the minus strand of RSEE01000041.1, from coordinate 66,967 downwards.
TATTTTGTTTGACATGTTGCCTGCTGTCCCTCCATCCAATGATTAAAGTAGTTAAATAGTGCTATGGTTGTGACCGCACTCTGAAAACCCACCTGTTTGGTGCAATATATCCAGAAGAAGAAATGTGTACGCGAAACAATCTATTTCAGAGAACACTGCCTACGGGATCTCGGTGCATTTTTTCTCTTAACCTGGTCTCAATGATATGCCTACCAGTTCGAACGGAAACAGAGAAAGCCTGCCATGCGATAACTGGGCCATGTCAAGATCGCCAAACACAGGATTTCGTTTTCGATCAATTGACTCGGCGACACAGCTTTTTTCCTTGGAGAGGCCTCACATAGTGGCAAACCACTGATATGGCGCGCATGTTTGATTCCATGTCAGGTTCACTTGTGATCCGTTGGGCTCACTGCAGGATGTGGTGACCTAGTTTGGGGTATATACATCGCCTGGGCTTGATCTATTAAGTTGAATGACATCCATTTCGTATCTGACATCATGGACATCACTACCGTCCCCGTCATCGAGAACAGCTGCGTTATTCACTTGATATCTATGACACACTCGTTGTCGTCCTCAATCTAGGACCGTCATAGATATCCATGACTGCAATGGATGTCAGAAGGGGTCGAATGACTAACGATATGATTGGTGACCATTGACTTGGATCGCAAAGAGGGAAACAGGATGCAGGCACGCTCCAGTCCCCCGAGCAAGGCTATGTCTGCAGACTCGCCGCCGGCCGTTGTTGCCCTGGGCCCTGTTGCGTGGACCAAAAAATGTGATTGCTGTTCCTTTGCAGGCATTGCTAGTTGCCATACCACCACCAGTGCGATTGCCTCACCTTCGAGAAGACCATCAGGACTCCAGGTCTCATCACGCTTCAGCATGCATTGCAGTCACCACAGCCTGAGCTGGACCAGGACATTGCCACAACCTCCACAGATAGTCTGTCTGGATTCTATATTATGCTGCCTTTGGGCCTCTTTCGAGTCCCTCCAGCAGGAACCAAACAACCAAACAATCAACAAACATTTAACGCCCACTGGGATTCAATGCTCAGAGCTTAGATCAGATCGCTCAGACTAGGACAAAAAAAACAGGAGAAATGCTGCAGGGGACAAAGAACTAAAAGAAAAAAATGCTCTTGCACCACGGTCGTTCTTGGTGAGTAGTAGTAGTAATAGTGGAATCTTCAGATTATTAGGTTCATCGAAATTAGGGTGGGTATGGTGCTTGCCGTAGTTATGGTGCTTGTACTGTGCTTGTGGTGACTTGAATTTGTACGGTGTGTTTGCGGTAGTTATGCTTACGGTGCTTGTGGTGGCTTATTACATGCAGGGGCCGTGTTGGGTGGGCGGGACACGGCGCCGCAGGGGCTTCCAGCGCCGCCACAGCGCCGCGCCGCCGGCCTGCTTCCCGTTGTTGTCCTCCGCCTTGATGGGTTGTCGTTGTCGTTGTCGTTGTCGCCATCTTCTTCTTCTTCCCCCACCGTCCGCGTTCTTCGTTCGCCCAAAAGAGCGTCTGGGAAGAGCGGTCGGTGGGCATGGGCAGCCCCTCCTTCCGGCGCGGCGCACCATCGCCTTGGCGAAGCGGGGACCTGTGAAGCGATCCGTGTGACCAACAAGAGGCATCCAGCTCTTGTGCTTGGTCCACCGCCACCGCTCGGGCCAACCCATGCGTGCGGGAGAGCAGCGCGTCCGCCAGTCCTCGTACGTCTTCCGTCCACCACCGTCTTCTGACCCCACCCCCGCTGACGCCGTCGCCTGTCGTCGTCAATTTGAATCAGCTCTTCGTGGTGCTCTTCGCTCTGTTCGTCCGTCTCCCACGGCCGCGGCAGCGCGTACGGCGGCGGTGCGACGGTGCCGAGCGTCGGCAGCGACACGGACAAGGGCAGCGCAACAGGGCTCGGGGAAGCGCCTGGAGTGGCGAGCGGGGCAAGCTCAATGGTCGAGTGGGCAAAGCGGGTCCGATCGGCCCCAGGTGGGTACAAGATCGACACAGGTAATACGCTTGAGACGGTGCATCGAGAGGGGACAGCGAGGTGAGGGCGAGGGGGCAGTTGGCCGAATCGTCTTACGACAGACTTCCCTCTGTCGGATCGGCCACCGATGGGTTCAAGATGGGCACAGGTACGCCTGGGATGCTGTATCGAGGGGGAAAGGGAGAGGAACGGGCGAGGATGGGCGGTTGACAGAATCGTCTGGTGACAGAGGTCCCTTTGTCGAAGGCGGCAGCGGCGCCAAGCCGAGCCCCACGGTCAACACTTCCCCCCAGTCAACAGCCGAGCTAAAAACAAAAGGCAGTTCGCTAACAGAGTCTTGCGATGGAGACGGGGAATGGGTATGGGAGTGGGTATGGGAATGGGAACTGGTATGGGAACGGGTATGGGATTGAGACGGGGTATGGGAAGGGGCAGGGGAAGGGGAACGGGTATGGGAATGGATTGGAGAGGGAAAGGGACGAGGGAGCGTTGAGTTTGGTTGTTGAGGGCGGCAGATCTAGCAGCTTCTTCTCGTTTTGACTTTGTCTGCTTTGACCGTCTGCTTTATCTCCTTCTTCTCTTGTTTCTTCTCCTTCTTCTTTTGTTTCTCTGGTGGGCCTGCTGTGCCTGCTGCTCGTTCGGCGCGCGGTGGTAATAACACAGCACCTCGCCCCGCGATCAGCGCATGGTACTGCGTCGCATTCCCCACCGCCGAGGGCGGCACGAACTGGCTTCCTTGCAGGTGCCGCAGGAGAGTGAGCTGCGGGATGGCACACTCGGCCAGTGGGGACTGCGGCTGCTGACCCAGAAGCAGAAAACTACCGCCTTGGCTGGAGGGAGCAGCGCGGTACGCGACCAGCTTGGTCCGTGACGCGGCAATGTGCGTAATCTGCCCGTCTTGGCCCTCGCCCGGGTTGCGCTGGGCACGCAGCGTGGGCAGCGACAGCGCAGTCCAGCACGGCACGATGTACGACGGCACCGAGGGCGTGCGCACGTCCTTGATGTTCAGTTGGAACAAGCGTCCGGCCGAGGTGAGCGCGACGACAAACGTGCCCCCGCCGGCTACTTGTACGACCACTTCCTTGTTTTGTTTGTCATCCTCCAGATCGGGGATCGGAGGCAGTCGGTACGCTTGCTCTGCCGTCAACGAGGAGCCTCGGCAACAGGTGTCTCCGGAACGGGCTAGATGCGCCAAGAGACGGAGAAAAAATGAACGAATCGAGACGAAAGGAGAGAAGAGAAGAATGGTGTGTGTGATGAGAGGTTAGTACCAAGGAGAGAACCGACGGAAGAAGACGTACACTGAGCACCAGACTTGTCCTCGGTCCACTCGGGGCGCCAAAACCATACTTGGCGCTCCGACGTGTCGTGCTCGGAGGGTGGATCGGGAGACGGAGACAGAGACAGAGACGAGGCCGAGGTGCGAACCGAGACGAGGGTGAGGCCAAAGTCGTAGCCGGCCTCAATCTGCAGGATCTGGCGCGCGGAAGCGGAGGCGGCGGAGGAGTGACGGAAGGAGAAGGAGGAGGGGAAGGAGAAGGAGAGGAGAAGGAGAAGGAGACGCCGAGGGAGAAGACGAAAGAGAAGGAAATAGAAGGAGAAATCGTGGACGTAACAGAAAGCGGGGGGGAGCAGGAGAATGCAGAGGAGGAGGATGGCGTGACTGGCAGCGAGGAAGAGGGCGGCGGGCGGTGTGTGGGACTGCGGTGTGCAAGGCCCAGCATAGGGCAGCACGGTAGGATTCCACCCCGCCGCGCATTGGACAACGTGCGGCGGCCGTCGGCGGTGTGGACGAGGGCCAAGAGGAAGTGTTGCCAGCGGCGATCTGATGGGCAGTGACGCGGCCAGCGCGGTGTGGATCGACAGGGTGTGCTCGGCCCAGCTGGGAGGGGAAGGCCAAGAGGGTAGGATCGCGAAGCCAAGCGAGGGGCGAGGAACAGAGCGCAGAGGACAGGGCGCCGACAGCGAGAATGGTGCCCGAGGAGGTGAGAAGCGCTTTGAAGGTGTTGTGCTTGACGGTGGCCGTGGGGGCTCCGAGGAGGGGCGCGGGCGGCGGGGGAGGAGGCAGGCGGGGAGGGAGAGGCCGAGCGGAAGCCCTGCGGGCCCATGCTCAACACGACGGGAGAGGAGGGGGAGGAGGCACGAGGAGGAGCCAGAACGGAGAGGCACAGGCGGGAGCAGCACAAACGGATGGCGCGCCTGGGCGGGATCGAGCGCGATGGGGGCGGTAGAGCAACGCGTGGGGCGCGTCGAGCGCGGCGCGGGTGCGCGGGCACGCCGGCGGGGGGGGGCGGGCCGGAGAGGGTGGGCAGCGCGGCGCTGGACATGGTGCCCGACGCAGACAGGGCGATCGACGGCCTCCCAGACGGTGGAGACGGCAAGAGCGGCGGTGTGTCGCGTCGCGTCGGGCAAAGGGAGATGCGATTCATGTTCGATGATCGATGATTGACACTACGCGCCACACCCGCACGGGGCGGCGCATCCACACGCCCACACCCACGCGTGCCCCAAGCCGCTGAACAAGACTTCTCAGCCCAACACACGTCTGAGTCCTGTTAAACGCTAAGACTAGCGAGAGAGAGTGGCCAAGAGGCAGATTGGGCGTGTGGTTATGAAGCCCACACGCGTGGGGGCGGCGGCTTGCTGCTAGCTGCTCCCGAGCGGCAGCGTTTCGCTATCAGCGCGGTCACTCAACCCACCCTCCCAGGAGCTCGTCGCTCCTCCCCTGCGGCAAGACGTGCTCTGGCCTCCAGACTCGCCAACGCCGCCCTTTGGGCCAGCAAAGCTCGGTACACGCCTCGCAAACAAGGCCACCCTTTCACGCTCTTCTCCCGGCCCGCCCGACGTCACCCCTGATGAGGGGTGAGGGGGGAGAGGCCGTCATGGAAGAAGATGTTTCCCCTTCATCCTACGACCACGCCTCTTCTCCACACGAGGCTGGTGGGGCTGTTCGACCACGGCACCTCTGCCGTGCCCGTTCTTCATCGCCTCGTCCACATCCGGTCGTGGTGGGGCTGGGCGATGCCCCAATTACGCATCCTGCGTGATAGTCATCACGCTTCTTATCCCCCGGACGCTCCCTCAGCTCTGCGGTACCCTCGTCTCAGTATATAGTAAGGCCCTACCCTTTCATAGCCTCTGTTCCTCTCCTTAGAAGCTCATCCTCCATTGCAGTCCTCCTTCAGCAGCTAGACCACGTGTTCACCCCTGTCCCACTGCGTGTTCCGCCTCTCATCGCCACCACCTCTCCTTCCCCGGCTTCCCCTTCTTCTCCCTCACCCCGTTACTTGTATGATTACTACTCGAAGATCGTCTGTGGTTGAGAGACTAGGTGTCTTGCAAGTTCACCATCGGTGTGCCCCGCCTGTCCCTCCCGCTGTGCGCTTCTGAAAGAGAGTCACCTGAGAACCATGCGCTACCATTTATTCTCAAATCCACCCATCTCTGATGGTGCGCCGACGCTGTTGGTTCGAACATTGCGCCGTCTGAAGGCGGCCTAAGCTCTTGGGAAGCGGCGTGACCTCATTCCTGGACCAATCCAGAAGCGGACCATCTCCCCTGTAAGCCTTCATTCTGGACTCCAATTCGGAACTATAACCCATCTCGGATTTGTCCAGAATTAGTGGAGCACGGGTGCCATCAACATCGACCCCCCCCCCCCCTCCTGCCGTTTTGACCTTCCGTTAGATGGTTGGACGGGCCCCGACCTCGATCTTGCGCCAATCCAAAAGGGCTAGGGCCGCGGGACAGCACGTTGCATCGTTATTGTTCACTCCGCCACGTCCACGTGACTTTCGTCCTACTGGGATCAATTCGGCGAGTGAGCCAGCCTACTTTCATTTTCAGTTGGCACCAGTCTGCAGGACGACTCTCAGTCACAGAAGCTTCTTATAGGCCGACTAAAATGAAGTTCCTCAGGTGTGCTGGCGCTCACGCGTCCGGTGTGGAAATAGCCGACAGTACCGACACATAACTCGCTTCACGGCCACGTTTTCATATCCACTCATCGCCATCAAGCACCCCCGCCATCAATGTATTGCAAGCGAGGCCATGCTGGAGGGTTGCAAGTGAGAATGTTGTTCATTAAGCAGTGTGATGCATTGATGGGATCTACGAGAGATCTGCCACGAGGAGGCTGCAGAATCTGGGACGGGGCAAAATTTGTGCTACGCACGTGGGTGGTACAGGCCGGCGGGACAGAGGCAGTGGCGATGGATACCGGTGATGCATGAGCATGATGTGCCTCACCACAGGAAGCGCAGTACAGCGGCCGTGTGGGCGGCTGCCGGTACGTGTCGTGTCGATCGGGTGGGCGCCGTCCGGTGAGTGCTTGGTTGTTGTGTTCGCTTGGGCCGCCACAACGCCCAGCCGGCACGGCCGGAGGATCGACGACCGATGAGCGGAAACGACCAGCACGCAACACAGCCGCCACGCCCCGCCAGGCACAGACGCCAAGATGCAGACAGCGTGTGAGTCGGCCTGTGCTGCTTGTGTGGGGTAGGTGTCACAGGCGAGGCACCAATCCGCCACGGATCATGCATCGATCATGTATCAACAGTGTTACTTCTCAGGCAGTGGCTGCCCGAAGCAGCAAAAGTTAGCCATTAGTGCATCCGTCAGTGCGTCCGCAAACACATCCTCTCTTTTCCCTCCGCTTGCCCACCCTCTCCCCCCTTCTCCTTCTCCTTTCCCGTTCCCTTTTCCCCTCCTACCGCCTCCTCCACGTTCCTTCGTCCCGCCCAGCCCCACCCTCTTTCGCACCATGTGCATCTCCCTCCGCCTTTCCACCGTGGCCGGTGTGCTGGCCGCGGTCGCCTCCGCCTCCGCCTTCGCTGGCGAGGACGTGCACTTGCCACGTGCCCACCACCACGCCGCTCTTGCTCACGCTGCCCATGCCCGCGCCCAGGCGTCTGCACCACCAGCTGTTGGGCGGCACGCCTACCTTGCCAACCACACACTTGCCCAGCGCAGCAGTCTCGACAAACGGTCCGGCGAGGCGACGTGGTACCACCCGTCACCGAGGGCGGCGCCATCTCGAGCTGCGGGCGCACCTTGTCCGACGCCACGCCTGCCGTTGCTTTGTCCCAAGTGGGCTGGGCCCACTTTGCCAACCAAGGGATCAGCGCGTCCGACCTGTGCTACAAGCCCATCACCATCACCGGCCCCGACGGCACGACGGCCCAAGCGCAAATTATGGACCAGTGTCCGCAAACGGGCAACACCTGCGGCACCATTGTATCTATCTCCCTCTGTCCCCTCTCGTGCTATCTTTGTTGGGGCGGATGTACTGACCTGCTCTCTTTTCTGACCATAGTGTGACATGACTTGACCTACGACCTGTTTGGCGAGCTGGCTCAACACTCGATCGGCATCTTCCCTGTCCAATGGACTTTTGACGATGGCACACCCTCCCCCTGCGGCCGTGGCGGGGGCTCAGCCCACCCCACTCATCCCTCCAGGCCTTCCCCCAGCTCGGTTGACTCGCAATCCAAATCCAAGTCCGCTGCTGCTGCTGCCCAAGCCTCGAAATCCCGTCACCTCTCCCTCGCCTCCTCTCGCTCAGCTGCCTCGGCTGCGTCTGTAGCCTCCGTCTCATCTGCCAGCGAGGCAGCGGCGCAATCCGCCGAGGCCTCCCGTTCTGCTGCCTCTGCCGTGCATGCAAAAGCAGCTCAGCTCAAGGCCCAGCACTCTCGTGTTTCCGCTGCGTCGGCTGCGTCGGCTGCGTCGGTTGCTTCGTCTGACGCATCGGTCCAGGCCTGGCTCGCGCACGCTTCGTCCTACTCTGCCTCCAAGGCAGCAGCTTCAGCATCGGCCTCTGCCGCAGCTGCTGCTGCGGCGTCACGTTCCTCTCTTGCCCTTGCCTCTGCCTCTGCTTCCTCTATGCACCTTGCTTCGCACCTTGCCCACGCGAGTAAGGCCGCTGCTTCTGCCTCCTCCGCCCCTTCCTCCTCCCACTCCCTCAGCCACGTATCTAGCACCCGTCCCACCGAGCACTCGGATGTACAGGCGAGCAGTGGGGGCAGTTTGCAACCAACAGCACCGGTCATCGTTTCTTCTCTTGCCGCTGCGTCCCGAGCATCGGAAGTGTCGGAATCGTCCGAGGCGTCTGAGGCGTCGAAAGCTTCGCAGATCAGTGCCAAGTTGGCCTTGGCGTCTCATGCTTCGGTCGCTAGTGCCAAAATGGCCTCGGCATCGCAAGCTAGCATCAAGGCAGAATCGCAATCGGCACGGCATGCTTCTCTAGCCAGCGCTAAGATAGCTTCTGCCTCGTCGGTGGCACGTGTGTCGGCAGCCAGTGCGTCGAGTGTGTCGAGTGTGTCCCTCGCGTCTGTCGTAAGTGCGGCAAGTGTGGCAAGTGTGGCCAGTGTGGCCAGTGTGGCAAGGGCGGCAAGAGCTTCGTCTGCCAGTGTGGCTTCCGTCTCGGCGCACATCAATGCAAACCGGGTCAAGAACATTTATGCTGCGTTTGACAAGATGGCCCACAACGCGCGGCCTTCAGCGTAAATCTGTGTATGGTGTGGCCATGCCCATGCAGGCCCATCGACATTTCGCACTCTCATGTTCTTGCGCTCCGTGCTCGGCGCCCGGGCCGGTGCGCTGCTCTCGATACATTCTTCCACCTCACTCGATATCTATATTGTGCTACCCCTCCTTCCGTTCCTTGCCCGCATCACCTCGATTTCATGTCCTTCCTCTCGGCGCCCTTATCTCGCGTCTGGCCCATCAGTCGTACTCCTTCAATCCCTCTTTATCGTCAGAAGCCAACAGCCGCTTGAGTGACAACGCTTCCCCCCTCCCCGCCCCGCATTCGTCCACTTTGTCTTGCTGGTGAAAAACTCAGTGTCAAAGTGCGCTGCATCCGCTTAATCCGATTGTGTATGCGGCTGGACCGCGCACAGACTGTGAGCTCGTACGACTGCAGTGTGTTATGCTGCAAAAATATTACTCTGCAATCCCCACCCCCAACCCCCAGCAAATGAGTTTGGCGTCGCTGTGATGAACAGCGTCGTCAACGTAGACGCGCTACTCTATACTGTGTGTATAGAGAGCACGCACACATGGCGTGGTGGAAGTGAACCAGAGCGGGGGAGAGAGGGGAAAGGATCGCCAATCCAAGAGTTCAGTGATGAAAAAATCAATGAAGCTAGAATAGAACCTTTTTCTTCAGGACGATCGTGAATCCAGAACCGTTGGGCTGGACTGCTCCTGGCCTCACGTGTCACATTGGGAGGCGGGGACGAGAGACCGTATCAGCGCCCAACTCCAGCCTCCCCGCTCCAAATGGAATGCATTATGCATCAGAGCAAAACTAGTGGAGTATGGGGACGTAGTGTTGGCATACATATACGGTCAACTGTTAACGATGAGGGAGAGTAGTTTGAATATCCGATCCTTCTGCGCTCAGGCAAGAGGTCTTGGCCATCTGTCTCACCTTCTTTGGCGTCATCCTGCGGTGCAATTTGATTTCCCAAGATATCCTTCAGGTTCCCAAGGAAATGTGGACGTGAGGGGGTGTGCTACACCGTACGCATGCAGCCCGCCAAGGAGAAGGAGGTCAAGGCAATCAAGGGCAAGAATCAAAGAGTCGGGATTTTGAAAATCGATTCCTTTGACGGTCTCGACGATAGACGCGGCGGCAATTGCGGCGACAGCGGTGACGGCAAGGGCGCTTTTGCAAGGTCGAGATGAACGTGAGATGAACCGTGGCACACCTCCCCCTATCTCCTTACCAGTCGGATCAATACAGAGCCAACGTAACGCAATGCAAGTGGATGAGTGATGCTGAGTTATTGACGCGCGCAGGAACATATAGGTTTCCTCTCCGTGTGCCATTTTGCACCCGTAGAACCGTTCCGGTTGCGCAGCTTCTCACTGACACCGAAGCATTCTTATATGGCCCTCATACGACCCATTAACATACATCAACTGCATTCACTGGGAATGTCTCCAGGTACCCCGTCATCTTTGGAGTTGGCGATTCGTTTCGTCTAACTGTGAAGGCGAGCGACTCGGGAAGCTTCCGCAACCCAGCGTGGCCCTCATGATTGCCTCAGTGTGACGGGGCGGGTTTCTGGGATTCCAGTTTTCCTTCCAGAGAGTCGCCTGGTTCTGTGGTTATAGTGATCTCGAGTGCGGGGGAGAGGGGGGGGTGAGTTGCCAGCGATGGTGACGGAGTATCACGAAGGGCACCATCCACGCCACGCACACAGTCGCTTAGAATGGTCCGCGCCAAGGAACGCAGCACAGCTACTGTAACAAACAGAGACCCACGGAAAATGGCCATCCCGTATGGCGTGCAGGACAGCAGGGGTGCGTATAAGAAAAGCTCGTCCAGAGCACACATTTACAGGAGTATATGGTATGGGATTGGCGCCACACAAGTGTTGGAGGATGAGGAATTCAATGGACGTGGGGGGTTCCTGTGTGTACATCAGCTTTTAACCGACGGGAAGGTACCAGGGGGATACCTGTGGTACCTCTTGCGAAGCTAGTGACTAAGTGACTCTGTGACTCTGTGAGCAGTTACTATAATGCTAAGGACGGATAATCGATAACCGGTCAGTACTCAGTGGCAATCAGAACGTACCAGGAACTTGAAGCGCGATAGGGACTTTGGTGCGTGTCATGTACCTGATTCGCAATCGCGCATATAGGGTGTTTTGACTAGTATGGTTCGTAGGAGAGCCATGTATACGCGGTATACAACAGCCCATCGGCGCATATACTTTTACCGAGCGTTAGATCTTAGAGGGAATACTTTTACCGGGCGTTAGAGTACCCATCCCCACACGTTCCCTGTGCCTGGTAGATCTAACTTTGTGGGACTCACATCTCTCAGGCATCAGGCATCGCGTCAGTCTAAGTCCGAGAGCTTCATGGGCGTGCATGCTGTCCCCATACAGAGACAGTCTTCAATCATTTTGTTGTGACACGCATGTGGCAGGTGATCGATGACGCGATGACGTTAAACGAGTCAGTAGACTGATAATGGCATGCAACATCTAGGAACTGTATGAGGATTAGGGACGGTTTTGTGACATTGTAGCTTGAAGGGCACATAGAGAGGATCAATGATGAGATCTCCAGGCTCTCAGGAGATCAAGCTTCAGAAGCTCAATTTTCAATGCTCTTAATGATCGCTTCCAGCTATTACCGACACCCTAGGTTCTGGGACGCACAGTGGTGTGGCACTACTGAGGCTATAAGTCTTCTCGTGCTCTCGTGCTCTCGTCCTCTCTCGGGTGTCTGCGTCTTCCTTTATGTTTGAGCGGCTTGTTTGTGGGACGATGGGGTGTGGGCTTCCTCTTCCTCAGCTGAGCTCTGTAACGCTTCACGAGCTAGCTTCACGAACCACTTATCTTTCAGCTCTGTCCATGGTGGGAATCATTCATGATCGATGATCGGCCATCACGTACTACGCATCACAGTTACCCAAGTAACTGGCAAAACCTATCTAACTGACTAAGAACTCTGTGTTACTTACTCTGTACTCAGTAACCCACTGAGCCAACTCAGTCCTTTTGCTTGAGCGCCTTGCAGCTTGAAGCTTGAAAAGCTTGCAGTGAAGCTAATGATTAATGAGCAGTCGGGGGCCAGGCTCTCGGGTTAGGCCTTAGGACCACAGTTGGTCCCTGGCCCAACAACGGGCCCACACCTGCCCACACATGTTCACACACATATGTGAGCCCCGTATCATCGGTAGGCCGGGGGAGGGGTTGAAGATGATCGGCGATTATCGATTACCGATCCAGCTTCCAGTCTTAGTAGGCCTTAGGCCTGTGGCCTCTGATAGATATAGGACGTTGAACGTTGAACGTTGAACGTTGATACGTGCGGATACGTTGTTGATACGTTTTGAAGCTTGATTATTGATTCAATTGATGGTAGTAGGCCTTCGGAACCAAATGGGCTGGCACGAGAGTTTGGGGATACAGACAAGCGACTGTGACCACGAAGAGAGCCCGAGGTGGGGGGGGGGGTATAGATATGCCAACGGGAATTGGGAAGAATATGATAGCGAAGAGAGTGTGGCCAGAAGTATACCGGGTGGGGGGCAGGCCATGTATGGGAGAGGAGTGTTGTGGGGGAGGAATGTGCCACGCGTTGGTCCATCTGGCGCGGAGAAGAATGGATGGCAACGGCCAGGGGAGGAGGGTCTAGATCCAATGTCCTTTTCAGCCGAGAGCGGATGTGGATGCGGGCGGGAGTAGAGTAGTGTGCAGTGGGATGCGGTGCTTGGGGACTAGGTACTAGGTACTAGGTACTACTTGCTATGAGCGCTCTGCCGCCACCACGCCACCCGTGCGCTGGCCCATCATATGTACCAACACCCAGTAGCGCTGGCTGGGCCGCAGCGGGGAGGAAGCGACAGCAATCAGAGAAGAACGACAGTGGGCTACTCCAACAGCGCACACACTTGCCCCTTGCCCGTGCCCCGTGCTTCTGCCTGCCTACCGTAGCGAGGTCCACTCTCTTCGCTTGCCCACGCGTGGGATTGCCGTGCCCAACGCACGCCCAACGCCCAACAACGCAGCGGCGATGCTCGGGGAGCACTCGGGAGGGAGGACGGCTCGCGCACACACCAGTGGCGTGCTCCTTTCAGCTGTCTCCACACTGCGCTGGTGCTGGTGCCCTCGTCACGTGCCACGCGTTGCCCCTTGCAACGCCTAGGACTGGCGGTTATATTTCTGGCCTATCGACAATCAAATGTCGGTGATCATCCACCCCCCTCGTGCGGGGCAGAGGCACACTGGTGCGGAGCGGGGCGCGGCGGCAACGCAGCGGCCTCGGCCATTTGGCTGCCGAGAGCAGCTGAGAGCCGCCTGCTGCTGCCCCCCGCGCTCCCCCCCCCGCTGCCCGCGACCCCGCAGCACCCCACTGCCCCTGTGCCTCGCCCTCCGCTGATAAGAACGTGGTGCCAGGCTGCGGCCTAGGCACTCCCGCATGCACACTGCCCTTCTCCCAGATCGTCAGGCACGGGCACACGGGCATGTACATGCCAAGACGGCGCTGATTCAGAGGATCACTATCAATTCGCCATAGCGCATAGCCGCTGCACTCGAGCCAGCACAGCCAGCACAGCCAGCACAGCCAGCACCCGATCCATCGTCCCGTCGCATACCACCCAGCACCGGCACCCAGCAATCCATATTCAATCGGCACGGCTAGGAACGTACACATACATACCCACGTACGCTTGCTTTGCCCAGTATATATCCCAGTAGTTGCCGCCCTCTGCCGGTGCACTTGCTTCGACCCCGCCCTCCGCCTCTCCGATCTCCCTCCCTTTGCCACCACCACCATGTTTGGCCTCTCGGGACGCCGCCCGTCCAGCACGCCCTCCTACCCGCCGCCCGTGCCCGAGCTCCCGCAGACCAGCGGCAGCTACGGCGCCGACGCCTCCACCCCACCCCCGGCGCCAGCGAGAAGGAGGCAAGTCTCGGCGACAAGTACGATGTCGAGCAGCAGTTCAAACCCGTGACCGCCGTCGCGGATTATTCACCGACGGCCGAAGATATCTCGCAGGCGAGTGCAAGACGTGGGGCGACCTGACCGACATTAGCCCTGCGGACCAGGCTCGGTACTTTCCTGATGAGGGTTTCCGTCGGCATGGAGCAACGGCAGTACGTCCCCCTTTTTCTTCTCCTTTGCTCTTTGCCTTTTTTTTTCGGGGCCAGTAGTTGTGGTACTGACGAATGGTGTGTGTGTGTGGGTACTCTTTTTTCCCCGTTGCTTGTGGGTAGCATCCAAATGATTGCACTTGCTGGGTACGTTATTTTCACCTTGCCTAACCTGTTCTCCCTACATTCTGTCGCCGGCTCACTCACTCTCTTTTCATTTTTTGTTGTTCTTCCCTTTGGATGATCCAACAGTGCGATTGGTACCGGTCTGTTTCTTGGAATTGGCAAGAGTTTGGTGCATGCGGGTCCGTGTTTTTGCTACTGGGGTACCTACTGGTATCGACCTTGGTATTTTGTGTCATGTGGTCCGTTGGCTGGGTATCCACCTTGATGCCTGTTACGGGTGCGTGGGTGCGTCACGCCCAATGGGTGTCGGACGATGCGCTGGCCATGTCGGCCGGATGGAACGTGATTTACTCGCATGCCATCTCGGTTCCCGAATTGGTCGCAGCGTGCGTATTGGTATCCTGGTGGACCGATTTGTCTCCGCCATTTTCGTCACCATCTTTGGTGTGGCCATCATTGCGTCCAACATGTTCCTTGTACGTTTTGGGATCACCTCCCCTTTCCTTCTCTTACGATGCAGATGGGCTGACCCTGGGATTGGAATTGGGATCGGGATTGGGATTGACATTGGGTTTGGGTTTGGGTTTGGGTTTGGTGCTAATGGTGATCATGGGAAACAGGTCCGCATTTATGCCGAAGTGGAGTTTGGATGGCAATCATCAAGATCCTGTTGATTGTCGGTGTCATCCTCCTTTCTCTGTGCATTGACCTCGGTGCCGGACCGAAAGGACATCGCAGTACGTTCCTTGCTCTCCTTTCTTTCTCCTTGTTCCCACATCTTCCGCCCCGTTTCTTCCTCGACGCAACAAGCAAGCGAGCATAATAATTGACCCTCTCTCCTCTCCCCTCTCCTCTCTTTGCTTGCCCATTTTCATTTGGTGATCGTCGGTTTGTCGGTGGGATCAGTTGGGTTTGAGTACTGGCGGCACGGCGGCGCATTTGCCGGGCACTACCTGCGTACGGGGGCGGCAGGTCGTTGGTACGGATTTTGGAGTGTTCTGACGGTGGTGTGTTCTCCTTTTCCGGGGTAGAATCCATCAGCATTGCTGCGCAGAGACGGTGAGTCCGCGTCGGTCAATGAAGAAGGCCACGCGGCGAATCTTTGTTCGGATCGGACTGTTTTACATTTTGGCAATTTTCATGGTCACGCTCGTGGTGCGGTGCACGGATCCGTTGTTGTTGAGCAAGTCGGGCGGGTCGTCCGCCTCACCATTTGTCATTGCAGCCCAGCGCGCAGGGATCAAGGTGTTGCCCAGTATCATTAGTACGTGATTTGATTGTCCACAGTCATGTCTGTGCCCTTGCCCGTTCCCCATCCGCTCAGATTCTTCGGCGGTCCCCATTATTTGCTTGTGGAACGATGTGGGATGTCGCACCAAGTCCCCAGGTTGTACTAACCCTGTACACGTTTACTTTGTGCAGATGCGGTGGTGATTACCAGTGCATGGAGTTCTGGCAACTCGTCCATCTTGGCCGCGTCGCGTACGGCGATGGCCATGGCGCGCATGGGCAAAGCACCCAAATTTTTCCTCAAGACGCATCGGTGGGGGTGCCTTGGGTCGGGGTCACGTTTGCTTGCATTTGGATCCCGTTGGCGTACACGACTGTGTCCGATAGCTCGACCAAAGTGTTTGGATGGTTGTCGGCCATTGTTTCATCGTGTGCTTTGTGGGGTGTAAGTCTTGCATCGAGATGTTGTGTGGTGATCGGGATCTGGGACGAGATAACTGACGTTTTGCCTTTCCCCCTTTGTTGGTTTGTTGTTTTTTGGTTTGTTTTGATTTCGCTGGGTTCGGTTGTGGGTGATTACTTGGATGGGATTCCGATGGTACAGGGGGCACGATCTGCATCAACGCGCTGTGCTTGCACTATGGGATGAAAGCGCAAGGCATCCAAGGTTCGGAACTACCGTGGTGTCCGCGCGGGCAACCGTACATTGGCTGGATCGGGTTGGGCATGTGCATCTTTGTACTGCTAACGAACGGATTTAGTATTTTTGTCAAGCACGAATTTTCAGCGCAGAACATGTGTCGGCATATGCCAGTCCTGTTATCAACCTGCTCATCTTTTTCGGTTGGAAACTGTACAAACGTACCAAATGGGTCGCGTCTGCCGACGTGCCCATCCGACCCTGGATCACCCAGGCACACAATAACCCCGAACCCGAGCCGCCCCATCGGCCATGGTGGTACCGCGCCGTGACGGTGCTTTGGACGTGAGGCAAGCCGGTCCAGAACCCTCGCAGCTGCACGACTGGTCTTGCATCTCTACGCTCGAGGGTTCTCTCTGTGTGGAGGGGGGGCGGGTGGAGCGGTGGGTGCATGCGGGTGAATGGGTGTGGGTGCGGGTGCGCTCGAGGCGGTATTGGATGCGCTGTTGGTTGGTAGTTTTCTGGCGGCGGTCAGGCAACCACAACACTCATCATTGCACATGGGGGGATCACCAAGCCACGAGAAGGTGTGGGGGGGTACATTATACTCCCTTCCCCTACTCGATCCGTCCTTCTCTCTCCCCCTCCTCTCCCCCTCTGCTACGACCTCTCATCTATCTCTCTTTCCCTTTCTTCCTGTCCCCCTCGCTGTTGCACCACTCTTGCGCCCCTTCCCCCTCCCCTCACGTGTCACTGCTTTTGCCCCCCTCCCCCGCGCTCCGTCCCCCCTCTTGTTTCCCCACTTTCTTTGTCTCTCTGGTCGCTTCCCGACTCTCCTCGCTTTGGGAAGGAACGTTTCGCGCCCGATGGCGTTGGACGCTGCTGCCCGTGGCCCCTCGTTCTTGTCGGAGTCGGATTGGGTACTACAGGTGCCGTATGTATATTTTTCCCCCTTGTCACGGATGCACACGCACGTTGGAAGCTGGACACTGGAAGCTGGAAGCTGGACACTGGATGCTGGGATCGTGTTTCCCTTTTGTTGTTCATAAATAACGCGTACATAACGTTCACCGAGTTCACCGGTTGTGTTCGACATTAGATCTTAGACGTTATACATTCGGCGTTCGACGTAGGATGTGGTGCCATATCGAAGAAAGCTGTTGAAGCTTGTCGCATTGTCGCTTGAAGCTTGTCGCATTGTCGCTTGAAGCTTGTCGCATGAAACTTCATGTATCCCTGCCCACGTACAAGTGCGCCAATGTAGGCAAGAACAAAATGGGATCTGGGAGCAGAGGGCGCACAAAATGACTACTATATAGTGCGACGTGCACCTGGGAGTAGGGAAGTCGGAGATTATAGTTCTGGTACAAAAGAACAAAGAACTGCATGTGCCTGAATATTGATTGCGCTGCTAGAAGTATGTACTTGCCGTACTAGTTCGACAGAAAAGGAGGCGAAGCGGGGCGGGGCGGGATGGAATCGTCCGATCTCTCACAACCCGGATCTCAGATCTCAGGTCCTCAGGGGGAGGTTAAACGTTAAACGTTAAATGTTACGCGTTAATCCAGCACTGCAAAAATGCCTTAGTTAGGCTTTACTTCCCACCTCTCTTCTTTGAGTTTGACACCGACGCGTTCAACGTACCGGAACAAGACGTTATGCGTTACGCGTTACGCGTTACGCTTTAAGCGATAAGTTTACCTTGAAGCTTGTTAAACTACTAACAGGCCTAAAGGGTCCAAACAGCAAAGTCGACCAACACCCATATACGGTGGTTGAATCAACCCATTCTCGCACACGCTGGCCTATAGCAGGTCACCCATCCTAACATACCCACCGCCAAAGCGGCACGGAGGCCGGAGGGAAGAAGAGAAGAACGGGAAGAAGGGAGGAAGGGGGGAGAAAACTCGGCGAAGGGTCAAGCTTCAAGCTTCAAGCTTCAAGTACCACAGTGGGACCACACCAGATCCGAACCACACCACACCACCACACGCGCCCAGTACAAGGTCCTACCATAGTAGTACGAGCGGGTGCGGCCATGCGCTGATTTTGCACGAAGAATTGAGTGCGCGATGGCGGCGACCAAACGCGTCGCGCCGCGTCGCGTCGCGTCAAAGTGCGGCACTGGCGCTGTGTGTGCACGGGCGTCCGCGGCCAGGGGCCGATCGTCGTGCGGGCGGCGGTAGGGTTGGTACCAGAGCTCAGAACTGCGCAGTGCGGCCCAGTCCCTCAGCATACTAGGGTTGCTTTTTTCCTTGCCACGGCCGCTCCACGCGGCCGAGGGAATTGGACGATCGATGATTAAGCCTCAGTTGAATGGTTTCGCAGCCCCCCTTCTCTTCTTTCTTTCCATCTCAGCCCAACTCGCTCCTCATCACCACCACCCCCACCACCCTACCCCCCCCTCCCTTGAGACGCCTCCTCCTCCTCCCCCTCCCCTTACACCACATGTCTGCGCCCTCCATCCCGCACGACGATGCTCACCCCGAGTTTGCCAAGCTCAACATGGACGCGGTGGACCGGGCCAAGCGAGCCACGGCCCAGGCGCCCCTCGGCCCGCACCCGCTCGACTCGATTGAACATCGGTTCGTAGGCGAGGTGGACTTGCCCGAGTCAGAGGAACCGCTGCTGAAGGTCAACCCGCGGCGCTTTGTTCTTTTCCCTATCCAATTCAACGAGGTCAGTTTTCTCTCTCTCTCTTTCTCTGTAACCCCCCTTGTCCTTTTGCCCTGGTTTATTAGCCTTGCTGACGCACGAGCGCAGATCTGGCAGTTCTACAAGAAAGCCGAAGCCTCCTTCTGGACGGCTGAGGAGATGGACTTGTCGAAAGACTTGCACGACTGGGACACCAAGCTCAACGACAATGAGCGGCACTTTATTTCGCACGTGTTGGCCTTTTTTGCTGCGTCGGATGGGATTGTGAATGAGAATTTGGTTGCGAACTTTTCGCAGGAGGTGCAATCAGCCGAGGCACGGTGCTTTTATGGGTTCCAGATCATGATGGAGAACATCCATTCGGAAACCTACTCGTTGTTGATTGACACGTACATCCGTGATCCGGCGCAACGAGAGTACCTGTTTGATGCGATTGAGACGATTCCGGTGGTGAAGCAAAAAGCGGAATGGGCGCTGCGGTGGATCGAGGACAAACGCGCGTCGTACTCGGAACGCTTGGTTGCGTTTGCCGCGGTCGAAGGCATCTTTTTCTCGGGCTCGTTTGCCTCGATCTTTGGATGAAAAAGCGTGGGTTGATGCCCGGCCTGACGTTTTCCAACGAGCTCATCACGCGGGACGAAGGGTTGCATACCGACTTTGCCTGCTTGCTGTTTGCGCATCTGCGCAAACGTGCGCACCCGGATACGATTCGGCTGATCATCTCGGAAGCGGTGGCGATTGAGCAGTCGTTCCTGACGGATGCGTTGCCGGTGGCGTTGATTGGGATGAACGCGAAGCTGATGTGCCAGTACATTGAGTTTGTGGCGGACCGGTTGCTGGTGGCGCTGGGCAACGACAAGATCTACCATGCGGCCAATCCGTTTGACTTTATGGAGAACATTTCGCTGCAGGGCAAGACGAACTTTTTCGAGAAGAAGGTGGCGGAGTATACGATTGCGGCGTGAACCACAATGAGAATGACGATGGCGACGGCGTGGCCAAGGACACGCACACCTTTACCCTCGACGAGGACTTTTGATGGCGGCGAGGGACTGGCGAATGGATTTGAATTGGAATGGCGTGGAAAGACGGGGTGTGGGATGGAAACGAGGGCTTAGCGCTTAGGCTTAGTGCTTAGCGCGTAGTGCTTAGTTCTGCTGGTGGAACGCCTCACGTGGAGGATTGAACATTTGTCAGAGCGCATTGCTTTCCAGCCGCGTGGCGTGCGCGCAGCTAGGGTTGGCTGGATCGCCGGGGCGGGGGCGGGGACCAGAGCGCGGTGGGTGGCGCAGTGGCGCCGTGGCGCAGTGGCGCAGACCTAGGGTTGGATCGTAGAAGCACCCCGTAGGGTTGGCGCAGGACACACTGCCCCCGTGCGCAGCAGCCCACCCACCACCCACCACCGGAGCCCCGGCGCCACGCGGCACGGGGCCAGTGTGCACGCTGGCGGTGGCAAGCGGCGGCGGCGATCGCCACGGCTGGATGCTCCGCCTGCGCCTTGCATTCAATCCCATCCCCTCCGCCGCTGACTTCGCCGCCGCCACCAGCGTCTTCTAACCCGCCACCACCACCCACCACCACCACCACCACCACCACCACCACCACCACCACCACCACCACCACCACCACCACCACCACCACACCACCACCACCACCACCACACCACCACCACCACCAC
This sequence comes from Moniliella sp. 'wahieum', assembly GCA_003971905.1. Lineage (NCBI taxonomy): Eukaryota > Fungi > Basidiomycota > Moniliellomycetes > Moniliellales > Moniliellaceae > Moniliella > Moniliella sp. 'wahieum'. The sequence continues at coordinate 47,030 of RSEE01000041.1, read as the reverse complement.
CACCACCACCACCCCACCACCACACCACCACCACCACCACCACCACCACCACCACCACCACCACCACCACACCACCACCACCACCACCACCACTCCTTCCCGCCCTCCCGTCCGCTGGCCATGGCCTCGTTCGAGCGGCTCTCCGAGCTGCCCAGCCTCAGCAGCGACGCTCTCGCTGCCGCCGTCCGCGAACGCTTCCTCTCTGGCTTCGTCTACACCGACATCAGCGACTCGGTCCTCGTCGCCCTCAACCCCTTTAGCGCCGCCCCTGCCTCCGCCTCCTTTGCCGCCCCCACCGCCTCTGCCTCCGTCAACGCCCTCGAGACGCTCCGCGAGTATGTCGCCGACACCCGCGAGCCCCGCAAGGAGCGCCGCATGCGCATCCTCCCCCCCCACATCTTCCAGCTCGTCGGCCGCGCCTACTACTACATGCTCCGCACCGGCCAGGACCAGGGCCTGCTCATCGAGTACGTCCCCCCCCCCCCCCATGCCCCACTCCCCCGTTGCGCATGGCACCCCTACTGACTGACCTTCCCCCCCTTCCCTCCTTCTCAGCGGTGAGACGGCGTCCGGCAAGTCAGAGATCCGCCGCCTCGCCATCAAGGCCCTCCTCGAGCTCGGCGTCCCCCGCCCGGAAAGCGGGGCAGCAAGCTCGCCTTCCAGATCCCTGCCGCCGAGTTCATCCTCGATAGTTTCAGCAAGCACTATACCCCGGACAATTCGGATGCTTCGGCGGTGGCGCGGTACAGCGAGATGCAGTTCCACGAGTCGGGCAAGTTGCTAGGGTGCAAGATGCTCGAATATTTCCTCCAGAAGAACTTGGTGTCAACCATGCGGCGGGCGAACGGACGTTCCATGTGCTGCACTACCTCTTTGCCGGTGCCTCTGGGGAGGAGAAGAGTTTATGGCATTTGAACAGGGCGCGCCCTTCCGCTACCTTGAGGCTGGCGGCCGCGGCTTGCACCCCGAAACGCTCCGTGCTGACGCGATCAAGTTTGCCAAACTCAAGCAGGCTTTTAAGAATGTGGGTTTGACCAAGAAGCAAGTCGCCAACATTTGCCAGGTCCTCGCCGCCATCCTCCATGGGTAACGTGGAGTTTTACCAGGAATCCTCCCGTACTGCCGACGCTGCGTCGGTGCGCAACCAGCGGCCCTTGGCTTGGCCGCTCGCTTCCTCGGTGTGACGACCCTCGCGCTGCAAGAAGCACTGACGTACAAAACCAAGTTGATCCGCCATGAAGTCTGCACCATCCTCTGCGACGCTGATGGCGCAACGGCGAACCGGGACGATTTGGCCAAGAACTTGTATGGACTGTTGTCTTCGTGGCTGTGCGAACAGCTCAATTCCAAACTCAGTCGCGACAACTTTGATTGCTACGTGGGATTGGTCGACATTCCTGGCTTTGTCAACTTGCCCGCGCGCAACGCCAATTCGCTCGACCAACTGGTGGTCAACTTTGCTAACGAGTACCTGCACCACTGGTGCCTCAACTCCATCTTTGAAAGCAAGCGCGACGAGTACATTGACGAGGGCATTGCCCACCTTGCTCCCGAAGTGAGCTACTTTGACAACTCGGAATCCCTTCGTCTCTTCCTCAACCAGCCCGGCGGTCTGATCCACATTATTGACGATCAGACCCGGCGCATGCCCAAAAAGAACGACCACACTATGGTCGATGCGTTTGGCAAGCGCTGGGGCAACCATCCGGCCTTCAAGGTGGGTCCCGTAGGTCGCTCTGGCTTTGCTACGTTTACCGTCTCGCACTATGCAGGCCCGGTGACCTACACCTCGGAGGGCCTGTTGGAAAAGAACGACGAGGCTGTCAACCCCGACTTTGTTAGCTTGCTCAAGGGCAGTTCGGCGGGCGAAGCGCCATTGCGGAGCATCAGCGAGTCGTCCCCCGCTTCGGGCGGCAGCCCCGGTTCCAACTCTCCGTTCATTCGGTCCTTGTTTGCTTCCAACGTACTCAAAACCCAAACCGACCCGCGCAACCAACGTGCCGTTGTGGCGGCCCAGCAGTCCATTGAGCCCACGCGGGCGCCTTCAGTGCGCCGTCCCAATCGCGGCGCGACGCTGCGCCGGGGTGGGACGGTGCGTCGGGCGGGCGAAGAGGAAGGAGGAAGATGATTACGAGGCGCCGAACGCGGGTAAAGACAGCAAAGCTCCTGGTGCCATCTGTGGCGTGTTGGGCGAATTTAGCTCCGCGTTCAAGACCCTGTTTGAGACGTTTAATGAAACCAAGCCTTGGTTTGTGTTCTGTCTCCGTCCCAACGAGAGTCAGCTGCCGAATCAGGTCGATGGCCGGGTTCTCAAGGAACAGGTGGCTTCACTTGGCTTGGCCGAGATGGCACGCAAATTGGTGGCCGACTTTAGCGTGAGCATGACCTATGCGGAATTTTGCGAGCGGTACGCCGATGTTCCGTCGTTGCGCGCGCTCAACTTGGCCGGCGCGATCGGCGGTGAAGCCAAGCAGAAGTTCATGTCGGCCAAGGAGGTGATGGATTGGGACGAGTACCACGCTGCCGCTGGGCGTGTCAAGGCCTTCCTTACCTTTTCTGCGTTCCGCGAGCTGGAGGATGAGATCCGTGCTAATGATCCGGACGAGATGCGCGCGCATGAGAAACGTGTGTTGGCTGACGAGCAAGGGCTGGCTCGACAAGAGTATGTCGATCCGTATTCGCCCAATGGCCTGCTGGACGAATCGACCCGGTTCAACAACGACGATACGCGACATGTTTGCGACCACGAGATGCAGGACACGGAGCCGCGGAGCTTGCCGGGCGACGGAGCGCATGCACACGACGGCGAAACACTTCTTGTTCCCCAAGACCAGTTTGGCGAGGACGCTCGCAGTCTCCGTTCGGGCTCTGCTGCGCCCGCATCGGTGATGGGGTCGGACGTGTACGCGCCGTCGCACAATATGTTTGCTGGCCTGGCAGCCGGTGGAGAAAGCCCATGACGTCAGTGGGCGGAGACGAAGTAGCGCGCAAATTGGACGAAGGGGCCGTGGCAGAGGAAGTGCCGACGACGTCGGCGCGCAAGCAATGGGTTGCTATCACGTGGGCCTTGACGTTCTGGATCCCGAGCTTTGTGCTGAATTGGTGCGGGATGAAACGGCCCGACATTCGGATGGCCTGGCGGGAAAAGTTGGCGATCAACCTGATGATTTGGTTTACGTGCGGGTGTGCTGTGTTTGTTATTGCTGTGCTCGGTCGCGTCATTTGCCCCACGCAGCACGTGTACAATGCCCAAGAGTTTGCCAGCCACAAGAATCCGGCTCATGCCTTCACCTCTATCCGCGGGGAAGTGTTTGACCTGACCAAAATTGCGACCAACCATCGGGCTACGATCCCGGTCGTGCCGACCAAGCAACTGATGCGCTACGCCGGGCAAGATGCCACCCCTATCTTCCCTGTCCAGGTTAATGCGCTGTGCAACGGTGTGACGGCACCGTGTCCCCCTGGGTCCAGCTCTCGTCGACAAATGAGACGGACACCAACATGCAGTACCACGACTTCCGCACTATCCACACCAATGACGCTCGTCCCGATTGGTACTATGAGCAGATGTGGGTGATGCGGTCGCAAGCGCGTGTTGGATTCATGGGCTACACCAAGTCGGCCGTCAAGGACTTTGTTGGCGATGGCGGATTGTGGCGATTTACGAAGACAAGGTGTATGAGATTACGGATTATGTTAACCAAGGCGACCAAGGCGTTCTCCAAGCCCCCGAGGGCCAACAGGTACCGGATGGGTGGACGCTGCGTTCCTCGATGGTTCGGTTGTTGCTCTGTTCAAGTCGGCACAGGGCGGTGACATTACGAAGAAACTGAATGCCCTCAAGATTGATCCGGCCATCAAGGAACGGCAGCGTGTGTGCCTACGCAACCTCTTTTTGATTGGAGAGGTGGACCATCGGAACGACACGGCGTGCAAGTTTGCCAACTACATCCTTCTTGCTCTGTCCATCTTTATGGTCTCGATCATTGGGTTCAAGTTCTTGTCGGCGCTGCAGTTCACTACGACGCGTACGCCGCCGGAATCGGACAAGTTTGTGATTTGCCAAGTACCCTGTTACACTGAAGGCGACGAGGAGATTCGCAAGACGCTCAACTCGATTGCTGCGATGCGGTATGACGATAAGAGAAAATTGCTGCTGATCATTTGTGACGGTATGATTGTGGGCATGGCAACGACCGTCCTACGCCGCGCATCGTGCTTGACATTTTGGGGGCCAACCCTAATGTGGATCCGGAGCCGCTTTCCTACTTTTCGCTTGGCGAAGGGAGCAAGCAACACAACATGGCCAAAATCTATTCGGGCTGTACGAGCATCTGGCCACGTGTGCCCTACTTGGTGGTGGCCAAGTGTGGCAAGCCGACTGAGCGGGCACGCCCAGGCAACCGAGGCAAGCGGGATTCGCAATTGATTCTGATGCGCTTCTTTAACAAGGTCCACTTTGGTCTGCCGATGACGCCGATGGAGTTGGAAATGTACCACCAGATCAAGAACGTGATTGGGGTTAACCCGCGTTTTACGAGTACTTGTTGCAAGTGGATGCCGATACGGAGGTGGATACGATGTGTCTAGCTCACTTTATTTCCTTCTTTACCAAGGACAAGAAGGTGATTGGGCTCTGTGGCGAGACGGCACTGAGCAATGCCAAACAAAGCTTTATCACCATGCTGCAAGTATACGAATACTACATTTCGCATTACCTGACCAAAGCGTTCGAGTCGCTCTTTGCCAGTGTTACCTGTCTGCCCGGATGTTTCTCCATGTTCCGTCTTCGCACGCCTGACACCCACCGCCCGCTCTTCATTGCGTCAGTGGTGGTGGACGAGTACAGCGAGAACCGGGTGGACACGTTGCACACCAAAAACTTGCTCCACTTGGGCGAGGACCGGTACCTGACCACACTTGTTCTCAAACACTTCCCTCAATACAAGACCCATTCATCGGTGCGGCCAAGTGCAAGACGACGGCACCCGATGCTTGGGGGGTCTTGCTGTCCCAACGTCGTCGCTGGATCAACTCTACGGTACACAACTTGTTTGAGCTGATTTGGACACCGGGCTTGTGCGGATTTTGCTGTGTACGTTATTGCATTCTTCTGGTTCCCTTCTTTTTTCTTTTTATTCTCTTTTGTTGTGTTATTGCTCTCCGCAGACGAAGTGACTGACTTACTGTCTGGGTGCTCCGACGCAGTTCTCGATGCGTTTTATTGTCATGATTGATTGCTGTCAACGGTGATTGCGCCCGTGACGGTGGCGTACATTGTGTACCTGATTGTCGAGGTGGCCGCTCACCTGGGCACGATCCCCCTTACCTCGATCATTCTGTTGTGCGCGATTTATGGTCTGCAAGCGATCATTTTCCTGCTGCACCGCAAGTTTGAGATGATTGGGTGGATGGCGGTGTACATTGTCGGTATCCCCGTCTGGTCGCTCTTCTTGCCCCTCTACTCCTTTTGGCACATGGACGACTTCTCATGGGGCAATACGCGTGTCGTGACTGGGAGACGGTCAAAAGTCGTCATCCACGAAGAAGGTGCGTTTGACCCGGCTGAGATTCCGCTCAAGACATGGAGCGATTACGAAAATGAGCTGTGGGAGCGTGGGTCGAACCATTCGATTGGCTCGATTGTGCAGGGCGGTACGCACCCCGATGCGTCGGCTTCACAGCAACCTACTCTCTATGCGCCTTCGGCACCTTCTTTGCGCGAAAAGCGGGGCGGAAGCATGTACGGGTCGCAGTGGGACATGCATTCGCAGTACGGCGGCAACGACCTGAAAGATCCCGATGCTTCTGTCTACACTCCATCGCACCTTTCGGGCCACGTGCGTCCGGCGGGGTACGGTCCCGGGTCTGGGTACACGACGCCGGCGCAGATGGCTTCGATGTACGGTACGGGATCGGTGCACCAGTTGGCGAGTGCAGGGCCTGGGGCGGGGAGCATGACGCCTGGTGGGCCCGGGTACGGCGGGTACGGGCGGGTACGGCAGTGGGTACGGGGGCTACGCTACGCCCGGAGCTGGGTGGGGAGCGGCGCCCGGTGCGATGCGAGAGAGTGCATATGGGGTTCCATCGGGACTTCCCACGGACGCCATGTTGGAAGCGGATGTACGCGCTATCTTGGCCACGGCCGATTGTCCCAAGTAACCAAAAAGCAAATTCGGTTGCAGCTCGAGAAGAAGTACGCGACTTCCCTGGTGGCCAAGAAGGAGGTCCTGAATCATTTGATCGAACGTGTCTTGACCGAGGGCATGTGAGCATGTGAGCATGTGAGCATGTGAGCGCGTGCGCCCACAATCCGAGTCTGAGTCCGCATTGCGGGCCGGATTGTCACCTGATTGGCCCTCCATCCTACCTCACCAACCATCCAATTAACCAACGAACCAACGAACTTATTGGTGCTCCCCTGCAGGTCTGGACTTTTCTTCCCCTTTGCTCTTGCTGCTTTCTCCTGCCTACATTCTCTTTCCCTCTGGTTTCCCTTGCCCTTTCCCTTTCCCTTGCCCTTGCCCTTCCCTTTCCCTTTCCTTTCTGCTCTTTCCTGTTTTGCTACTGCTTGTTTTCCTGGCATTTCTCCTATCCTATGCGTTGGCTCTGCATTACACACACGTTTCATGGACACAAATGTGGTAGGATAGCAGGATACAGATGTAGATACGAAGAGAGAGGATGAGAGAAGAGAGAGGGAAGAGATGAGAAGAGGAGAGCCACGGCTAGACCTTGGTTGTTCACAATGCCCAGCCAATCCCAGACCAAAGAAAGCCAATCAATCCACTGCTCCAAACGGGCGCGCTTGTTGTCCATTCCGCACAACGCGAGCTTGGTATTCTTCGTTTCCGAATGGCGGGTTGGATCCGCCTAGCGTGCTAAACGTTGAGCACGTTCTCCATGGTGAGCGACGAAGCTCACCGCGCGCCATGCTGCGGTCCCAACGCCTCGAGCAACAGCTGATCGCCCAAATCCTTCTTGCGCGCAGCCAATTGGGCTTTGGCGCGCTGGACCTCGTCCAGTTCCTCCCCGGCCGAAGCAGTAGCATCCGAGGAAGCACCAGCCTCGGTCCCCGTAGGCGAGACGCTCAGCAACTTCGGCCACGGCTGGCCCGGCGGACCAGACGCTCAAAGACGTAGGTGGGATTATCTTGGACCCACTGTTCGCTCGCGCGGTAGCCCATCAGAAACGAGCCCACAAAGCTAGCGAGGCACATGAGGATGATCACCTTGGCGCTCCATGGTTTCTGGGTGATCATGTGCGGCAGGGCCTGCAACGCCGAGGCGCGCGGGGCACTGCTGTGCACAGCGCGGCGAGCAACCGGCACGGCGACCGGGAAGGCGACCGGGAAGGCGACCGGGAAGGCGACCGGGAAGGCGACCGGCACGGCGACCGGGATGGCGAGCAGCGAGCGCGTCGCGCAGAGGGGACGCCGCCCTGCGCCCAGCACGGCGAGCCCAGCGCGCACAAACACCATCGCCGCCCGACGGAAGATGGAAGCGAGAACACTGGCGATCCGCTGCCGCCACTAGCCGCTGGCTTACGTCAGCGCCCCCCCGCTGTGCCGCCGCGCTCCCGATGGGGCACGACCCATACTCGAAAGAAAGGCGAGAGAGGGGGGTCGCGACGGCGCGCAAGGGACGGAAGGTGGGCACGGGGGCCGGCGAGGTGGTGGCGGAGGCCGTGCGGAGGCGGTGGTGTTCGACAGAGAGCGGTGGACGGAGGCGAATGGGCCGCCGAGGAGGCGCACCCGTCCGTTTCACGCGTCCGCCCTGAAGTTGTTCCTGTTGGCAAAAAGGCGGGCGGGACGCGTGGGGGTGATGGGTGACGTGGGGATCGCTGATCGTCCCTCCCCAACACGCGTCGCTTCCAATCTTCTCGAAGGCTTTTGGTTCGCCAGTCCTGCCGCGATCCGTGTGCGGTCTCTTCTCTCTTCTCCCCGCCACCACCACCACCACCACCTCCTCCTCCTCCTCCTCCTCCTCTCCTCTTCCTCCGCCTCCTCGAACCCATGCGCGAGATCGTCCACGTTCAGACCGGCCAGTGCGCAACCAGATCGGCACCAAGTTCTGGGAGGTCCTCTCCGACGAACACGGCATCGACGGCACCGGCGCCTACGTCGGCACCTCGCCCCTCCAGCTGGAGCGGATCGATGTGTACTAGTATGTTGTCCCCTCTCCCCACCCTTCCTCCATCTCGCGCACTGACACGTGTCACTCTGGTGTCCGCCTACCCCAGCAACGAGGCCAGCAACGCGCGTTATGTGCCGCGCCGTGCTGGTCGACCTGGAGCCCGGTACGATGGACTCGATTCGGTCGGGCCAGATGGGTGGTCTGTTCCGGCCCGACAACTTTGTGTTTGGCCAGTCGGGTGCTGGCAACAATTGGGCCAAGGGCCACTACACGGAGGGTGCTGAGCTTGTGGATTCGGTGCTGGATGTGGTGCGCAAAGAGGCCGAGGCATGCGACATGTTGCAGGGCTTCCAAATCACCCACTCTCTCGGTGGAGGTACGGGGTCCGGGATGGGCACCTGCTCATCTCCAAGATCCGGGAAGAGTTCCCCGACCGTATGATGGCTACGTTTCGGTTCTGCCTTCGCCCAAGGTATCCGACACGGTGGTCGAGCCGTACAATGCGACCTTGTCCGTGCACCAGTTGGTCGAGAACTCGGACGAGACGTTCTGCATTGACAATGAGGCGTTGTATGACATTTGTTTCCGGACGCTCAAGCTCCCCGCGCCCGGGTACGACGACTTGAACCATCTGGTCTCGATGGTCATGTCGGGCATTACCACCTGTCTTCGTTTCCCAGGCCAACTGAACTCGGACCTGCGCAAGCTCGCGGTCAATATGGTTCCCTTCCCGCGTCTGCACTTTTTCATGGTGGGCTTTGCTCCGCTCACCGCTCGTGGTAGTCAACAGTACCGCGCAGTGACGGTGCCTGAGCTTACGCAGCAAATGTTTGAAAGCAAAAACATGATGGCCGCGGCGGACCCGCGGCAGGGACGGTACCTCACTGTGGCAGCGTACTTCCGTGGCAAGTGTCGATGAAAGAGGTGGAAGATCAAATGCAAGCGACACAAGCCAAGAATGCGTCCTACTTTGTCGAGTGGATCCCGAACAATGTCCAAACCGCCCATTGTGACATTGCGCCGCGCGGGATGAAGATGGCAGTGACGTTTATTGGCAATTCCACGGCGATTCAAGATTTGTTCAAGCGCGTGTCGGACCATTTCGGCCATGTTCCGTCGCAAAGCGTTTTTGCATTGGTACACTTCGGAAGGCATGGACGAACTCGAGTTCACCGAGGCCGAATCCAACTTGCAAGACCTCGTGGCCGAGTACCAGCAGTACGCCGAGGCTGGCATCGACGATGGCGAAGAAGAGTACCTCGAGGACGAGGAGGGGGAGTATGAGCAGGAGGCCGAACTGTAATTGTGTCTCTGGTTCTCCGGTAGAATGTCCTTCTTGCTTTGACATTTGATCTGGGACCCGAATTCACCCCTCTATCTGCCCCGTTTGATGCCAATGTCACTGGCTGCCACTGCCACTCCAATGTCAATGCTCGGCGCATTTTGTTCTCTCTGAGCCTATAGGCACATTCTGGATCAGAAAGAGATTTTGTGCAGTCGTAGTGTGGTGTGCATACTAGGAGAAGAAAGAAAGCAGTTGATGGATGATGATCAATACGATGAGATGAGATCTGAGAGATGAGACTGTCAACAATATTTCCACTGTGGCCACGAGCTTACAGTCCGTCTGCATGGGCTGCACGGCGCGAGCGCCACCATGCAGAAGTGGGAAGTGGAGCGTCTTTGGCTGAGGTGGACTAGGACCGGGGTGGTACAAGGGCAGGAATCCCACCGTTTATAGAGAACAGGCAAAAGAGGCAGCTGGGTAAACCCTACATGGTGCCATCGTCCCTACACCTATAAATACTTCAACAGATGGCTCACCTCTATCATGTTGTGCATCTACAAGCTATAGGGACTAGCGATAGGTTCAACCGATCAGGAGGCTGACCCTCGCCGTACCTCCTGTGCGACACAGGACCAAGGAAGCAGAAAGCAGAAAGTAGAAAGTAGAAGCAGAAGCAGAAGCAGAAAGAAAAGCAAATTTGAGAGTGCATCCTATTGGAAATTGGGACCTGGTGTGGCAAATGCGGATGGGCAAGCAATAACGAGGTTGGTCCGGCTGTAGAAGCAGTAGGAGGGGCAAGTGAAGTGGACACCCTGGGCTCCCAGTCCTGCCAAGGCGCATACTCCACCACATTGGGCATCGTTTCTTCAACGAGAAGAACGAGCAGAACGAGAAGAACGAGAAGCAGGAGTTAGCATTCTCTTTCGTACGTGGCACGTTGGTCGCCATCTCAAGTCTAACGGCCAAAGAAAAAAAAAGTGGGTGAGGGGAAAGCACGTACCAACAAGGAACGGGTTCAAGTCGCCCGAAGCGTCCATCTGTAGCGGAGGGCAGTCGTCCACGGTTCCTGCGTATGAGGGGGGAAGGTATGGGCGCCAGGCGTGGGGACGGGCACGGGAACGGGCGGTCCAGCCGGCGTCGCAGCGTGTCGTATCGTCGGACCCGCATCCAAACTCGGGGGTGGGGTGGGTGACCAGCGTCGAGCGGACCGGGCGTGACGAGGGAAGCAAATTCGGTCGTGGTGGGTGCGGGGGCGGGTACGTCGGGGGCGGGGGGTGGTGGGGTAGCGTGGAAGAAGAGGAAGCGGAGGAAGCCAGGCGGGCGGGAGTCGTGCTTGGTACGCTGGGTCCACGACGACGGGGAAAGGCATGCTGACGGACAACATCGGCCAGCTGGGCGGCAAGGGCGACAAGGGTGATGCCGAAGAAAAGCGGGGTGAGCCAAGGTTGACGTCTCGTCGCTGATGGGGACAGGGAGGCCGCCGGGCACAGTAGCGACATTGGCGGCAGTGGCGGCAGTGGCAGCGGTGGCGGCATGGCGTTGTTGGCACGTACGCCGTAGGTGGGATTGAGTGGGCCAGGAAGGCGGCCGTGCTGGTCCGCTGGCCAGCCTGTCTGGCCAGGTCGCACAGCAACCCACGATCTGCACCGTCCTGTCGCGCACCGTTTGCCACTGGGATTCGGGCCGGCGCATGCGGTGCAGCGTCTCGCGCAGACGAACCAGCGCGTGGGGGCGTCCGCGTCGCGCGTGGTGATGCAGCTGTGGTAGAGCATCGTCGCACAGACCACAAGCGAGTAAGTCACGCCCCCGACACGTCGAGCGGCACGTCGTTCGTCTCTGCAAAGAGCACGCTCAGCTTGGCCCGTGCACGAGCAGCGCCAGTCGTCGGGGCTGACGGTAAAGCCAATGTGAGCGGGACAGACGTAGGACGAGCGGAAGAAGACGCGGTGGAGTAAGATCTGTGCTGCGGCATGAAAGACGTGGAGCATGCCCGCGCGGCGGTGGGCGTGCTCTCCATACCAACCCAATGGGCAACGCGTCGTCCATTGGTCCAGTCGCTCACTAACTGACGCACCATGTCATCCGTCACCTTCATCAGTCCCGTCGGGCCGTAGATCATCTTGGCACCCGGCCCAGGAGCAGCGTCACTTGCACCAGCGCCCGTGCAAACACGAGTGTATCGTCGTTTGCTTGGTGCAATAGGGTGGGGTCGTCGGCCTCCTCCTCGGCCCAGGCAAGGGCGCATCGCACTCAGTCAAGTCCACACCAAATGGTCGACCGAGTTGGATGGAGATCCATCGATCGTACATGACCACCTGGCCCCACAAGCGTCGTTTGCGCGCCTGTACCGCCGCTTCGGCCCGCGTCAGCGCACGTCGACTGCGTGGCGGTTGCAGTCCAATCCCTGGGCAAGTCGGATGGCCAGTCCAGCCCGGTTCCAGCACCGGGTATTGCATTGCACAGCAAACGAGCCATGTAGGTCTGGTGCGCCGAGAGAATGAGCATAGCGTACAGCGTCTCAAACGTACAGCTGGATAACACGTCCGAGTCGCGCAGCAAGGCATTCACCGTCGTCCGTGCGGCCGAGAGGACAGAGAAGGGACGTCACGTCGCAGTGCCGCGGCGGCCATGACACTCGAGACGAGCAAGACAGGTGCGAAGGTTGGATCTGGACAAAATCATGTTTGCTCAGGACGGGGTGCAGGGGCACGACCGAGTCAAAGTACGAGGCGATCAAGTGTTCTCGCACATCGTGTGAGAGTTGGCTCTGCACCACATGAGGTGTAGCCACAGCGTACCGCGCTTCTTCCCCTGTCTTGTCCCTACCTGGCGTGGGATGGGGTCAATGCGCACATGTCCATCACCTTGGGCGTTCGAGTCGAATTGTTGGTGCGTTTTGCTGGTCTAGCGTACACAGTGCTTCTTCCGGTACATAGGCCGACGAGTGCAACAGGAATGCCATCGACGTGGGCCAAGCACGGCAGTCTCCTTCGTTGCCACGTCTGCCTGCTCGTCACTGACGGGGCCGATACTGGGAAAGCCAAGGAGCGCGCCCGAGGCAGGAGCCGAGGGCTGGAGAGGGGTCGGGGTCTGGGTTGGGCCTGGACCGAGGGCATGGACCGAGGCTGGACAGGGGGCTGGGGTAGGGGCGTGGGGATGGCGATGTGGGTCGGGGCAAGCTGGCAGAAGTGGGGGGGGATGCCTGGCCGGGGCAGGCGGAAGGGGGAGGGAAGCGCGCCCTGGGCAGGGGAGTGACTGGCGGGGCATACTGCCATCCTGATGTCCAGGTGGAGCGGGGATTTCGGGGATGGGATCAAATTCCCTGGCGAGCATTCCGGGCCCAGCAGGCTCAGTGGGTTGCCCTGGCTCGCTCGCCAGTCGTGGTACAGGTCCTCGCCCGGCTCGGGGCGACGATCGCGCTTGCGTTTGAAGCGCGTCTCGGAAATGGGGAGGTAAAAGGTGCAATCTACGCAGTACGCAGAGCAACGTAACCGGCACACAAGGGTCAGCCACACTGTATTAGGTCCCCAACCCTCTCCCCCTCTGAGGAGGATAAAAGGATATACGAGGGCAGAAAACGTACCGCACGAGTAGAGTTTGCATTGCTCGCATACGATTCGTCATCGCGCATCAAGCAACGTGTCTTCTTGCTCCGGCACGAATCGCAAGCTCGCCGAGTACGGACTCGGTTGGTCGATGCGCCGGGCGACTCGCTGGGCTCGCCAGAGCTGGAGTGGGGGGATGGGCGGGGAGAATGTTGAGGGTGGGACTGGGACTGAGAAGATGATTTGGATGGGGCCTGGTCTGGGCCTGGACCTGGCCTGGGATGGGGATTTGGATGGGGCCTGGGACGGCGATTGGGAGTGGGAATGGAGTGGGTGGGGTAGGGTCTGCTGCTCTGTGGCAAGACCTGATGGTTCTGGCATGAGAGTGGGATGGCGGAGAGAATGCTGGCGTAGGGGATGGGGCGGGGATGTAGGTGATGCGGAGGCCGGTAGCAAAGCGGTAGGCGTGGTGGCGCCGAGAACGGGGGGCGAACGTTGGCGAGCATGGAGACGTTTCGCAGACAAGGGGGCCGCTGCAAGCAAACAGCAAACACAGGCAGCGCACGACACACGTCAGATCTGCACGCTAAAGTACCCAACGTGTAGCGCAGCGTATGACAGTGGCGAAAGCAATGGTGGTGGAGCTAAGAAAAGGGCGGGGGGCTTGCAACCCATGCGGAGCCCGCGTCTGAGACTGAGTACTGAATCTGGGTGTGTTAAAGTCAACCGGTCAAAGTGCCCTTAAGTCCAAGTCTGGTCTGAGTTTGGCCCTCGGTCCGACTGCATGTCAACGGTGAATCGTGTTGAGCATTGAATATTGAACGGTGAGCGCGACTGAGCCCAACACGGGGACCTGAATCGGGTAAGGGGGGAGGGGGGACTATAGGCTCTGTGTCTCTGTTCCGAGCTACAAGTTCCACGCACAAAGATGAAAAGAAAAAGAGTGGGGGGGGGGAGGGCGCAGTCGCAATCGATATAACGCAATGTGTAAGAACGAGCAACTGCTACGGCCGCTCCCAGACCCGATCTCAGATAGCTTCGAGAACCGAGCGCACAGCTAACTACTGCCTGCTGGCTGCCAACGCCATCGGGTTCCTGACCCGGACATTGGCAGGTGCGTGTTGCGAGACAACTGTTGGACGTTGGACACACGAGAAAAACACAGCAAATGATTAGCGGCACCCTGGGAGGGGATGGGATCGGGACGATGAGGCGGGTGATGGCCATCGTCAATGTTCAATACCGATAGGCATCGCGTACTTTGACGAGGGCAGACAGCGTTGGTGCATGAGCACCAAGGGCTGAGCGCCACTGGAACCGTAACGCCGGGCTGCAGAGTTTGTGGGCAGAGTGTGGCAGGGCGGTGTGGCATAACAAATTCCAGCCTTGTGCAGGGTGCGGCCTGAGAGGCCGTGGGAGCGCACGAGACGGGGGAAAGGCCGAGGCAGCAACGAGTGGGACGGTGCGCAAAGCCCAGTCCAACATTGGCAATTGGCAATCGTCCCAGGGTTTGGTCCTTGCGGCTGCCCAAGTCCTTCTCCCCACAAAGCATGTTGGGCGGCTAAATCAGCACTTGCGTCTCGTGACTGTATACGTGACTGCTGACGAGTAACTAGTGAGTGACTTGAGTGGTCACGGTGACGCGGTGACGCCTGTGACGCGGTGAGTGACTAGTGACGTAGCCTGTGCCTTAGTGGCTTTGGCTACAAGTCACCATTAATTACTAGCCACCTAGTCACTGACCATCGATCATCGCTCAAGCGCTCAAGCGCTCAAGCTCTCAAGCTTCAAGCTTCAAGCTTCAAGGACTAGGGTGCCTGCTACTAGTCCCTAGTGGAGCTAGTGAAGCTTGAAGCTTGAAGGGACGAGTGGCTAGTGACTGATGGCGAGAATACTCAGACTGCACGCGAGTACTGTGAGCACACAGACTGAATACAATGTGTACTCAGACTGAGTATACTGAGGTACTGAGTATTGATTGAGTTATGGAGTACCTGGCCACTAGAGTAACTGCTAGTAACTGGTGGTAACTAGTAACTAGTAACGAATAACTAGCAAACGTACCATGTAATGCAGTTAGTCAATGGGTGATCCTCGTGCGGTGACATGTAGACAAGGGGCGAAGAGAGACTCCTGTGGGCTCTCTCATCACAGGCTCACCATCAGAAGGCCTTAGGGCCTCAGGTTTAACGCGTGACGGTGCCCCCACGGTTGTTCCCAGATCTCAGGCCCTCAAACCCAGACCCCCCCACGCTGCCCCTCGGAGCTGAGCTCAGCTGAGCGCTGGACCGCGGAACAACAAGGCACAACTCAGTCTGGAGACGTCCCAGGCCCCAGGCTGCATTACATTCTAGGCTGAGCAAGCCTCAGCATCCCGCAGAGGGCTTGGCGCTGCTACTCAGTAATATAATAGTAGCCACAGTAATGCTCACCGTGTTTCAAACGCTCAACTCTGACTTGCCTGTCGTCCATCTTGCATCCCCCAAGAGCCACCAACGGACCTTACTCGTGTGTCGGAGGCTCCCCCTCTCTTACACTGAGATCAGGCTGGGTGCTTGAGCTGATCGCGCGCTAAGCGCTGATCGATGATCGGAGATGCAGGCGAGGATGGGCTGGGTGGATGTGTGAATCATGTGAATAGTGAGCGACTTTATCAGCTTTTGTGATGCATATATGATGCAAAAGATTAATGAGCTGGTTGAAGCATGCATCACAAATCACAAGTGGGACTCCGCACACAGTCCCCTCCATCAGCACACGACGCACGTGATCGATCGGGGCGCCAAGCTGGGACGTTGTAGCGCAAGAGTTTAATGAAAACAGAGAGAGAACCATGGCGCACATGTTGTGAGAACTGAATATAGGTCAGTAGTCCTGAGTATTTCACCGACGTACGGAGTAGACGAGTTACTAGTTACTGGCCCTGGTTGATCGATGATCGGCCTAACCGGCCTGAGGCCTGAGGACGCCCTAGAAGTCGGAGATGTGATTAATGATTCAGGATGGATGCATGATCCAACGATCAATTGGTTGTGATTGAATTTGGTTTGGCGGTGTCTTTGTATCTCGTAGTCTAGTCGCAAAAAACGTCGAACGTGTTTTGATGTTGGACCACGACCTCTCAGATCTCCTGTTCCAAGCGCCATGCTCCCCTACTCCCTATTTCCCTACTCCTTCATCATCTGGCCCTTACCTCCGCCATCCTCCACCTCGGCTCCACTCTCGATTGAATATTGACTAGGATTGGCCATCGAACCGTCACTATCAACACGCACCGTCACATGCCACAGCAACCCGGGCCACTGGGCCACAGTGAGATTGTAGATGATTGGCCAATACACAATTGGCCATTATGCATTGTAGGCCAACTACAGTGACCATTGGGCCTTGGGTATAATTTGTGTTGTACTCTTGGCAATGCGCTTCTCATGCAAGTCTCACTCTCGCTCGATCGGTCCCAGCTGGGACGCCGCACGTGACAGATGGCTTGGCGGGCCCTGCGCTGGGCTTGCAGGTGTGTATGGTAATACGTTCACATACACTACACACGACTTGCAATTCTTGTAAAATGGTTACTCGCGCTTTTCACTCGCTTCAGGGCCCCAGCTGGGCCTTAGAGGAGGCCAGAAGACCTCTCAAGTCTAGAGTCGTTCGGAGGCCTGAGGGGGGGGGTGGTGAGGCGAACGATTAATGAGGCCTGAGGAGAGACGAGCGAGGGCTGCAGAGGCGCGTTGCAGAGGCGCAGAGGAGAATGTGGATGGAATTGGGCTCTAGCATCATTCTGCGCTCCGGATCTATTGCCTATCATATATCGGAAGAGATCTCGTGAGCCTGTAAATCCTTTGAAAGAGAGAAGGAATTGATCTAGTGATCTAAGATCTTCGATCGCGCGCGAGCAGGCACAAGCTCCGACACGGGGCCTACATAGGAGAGACCATCGATCAAATCGATCAAATCGGTCACCGTTGTTCAATCCCACAGCGGACTACTAGCCACTCCTCTGTCCAACAGTGCCACCATCAAAAAAGTATTCAGCAGCACACACATCATGCATTCGATACCATGCTTAATGTTTACGTTTGTTACACACATGTTTTTCTTGATCGTTTTCTCTCTCCCCCCCGCCCCTCGCCCCAAGTGGTCAGGCACGAACCAACCATCAGTACTGAGGCCTGAGGCACTCGCACTCTGCGACATGTGCATTGCTCAGTACAAACGTTTTTCCTGGCTAACGTTAAAAGTAAAGCTTAAAGTGTCAACATGCGACTGACTGCACGTTTTTTCAAACCGAAGACTGTCACATGTCACATGGCACATGTCACCCAATCTTTCGCGATGCCGCCGATCGGGTGTGGCTAGGAAAAGAAGCGGTAAAGGCGATCGCGTCCTACTGCAGGGACAAAGATATTACTGCTAAGCGCTACGCGCTAATGCAGGTACTAACTGATGCGCTAATGACCGAAGTGGTTCCAGTGAGGAAGATATCGTGACCTTAGTGCGAGCGAAAGGGAATCTCGATCAAGCTCGCCGAAGTCGAGAGCAAGCTTAGCTCCCAACGCTATGCAAGCATTGCCTCTATCGTGCATTGGAGAGCGGGATGGTCGATGATCGATCGATGGACGTTATACGAACGTTGAACGTCTGAACAAACCAAATGTGAATTGGCGTGTGACATCGTATGTGACACGTCTGACATGCACGATGGACCTCGTGACATGTGATGTGTCACACAGTGTCAGCAAGTCGATCATATGGTCCCTATAGTCACTGTGACCATGTGACATGTGACCAGGCAGCCAGCCAATCACTAGTCACTAGTCACTAGTCCTAGTCAATCGTGGTCTGGCGTGGTATATGGTAGAGCAGATAATAGAGAGCCCGGTAGAGCATTATAGATTGAGTAGCTTGAAGCATGATGCAATGGTTTAATTGCTCGACGGATCGCACCGCGACTTAGTGCATACAAAACTGTTGGGACCCGTGGCCCCGTACACTGTATAGGCCAGCGCGCGTTATCGGTTATCACCCTTTTCCCCTTAAGCTCCTAATCCTTAGGCCTTTAATTATTTGACCTCCGAAGCCTCCACGTGTCTAATACTCCGGCTTATTGTTCGACCCCCCATCGCCTCTTGCTAAAAGGGTTAGACCTTTGGCCTTAACCACACCCCCATCGCGATTGCATTTGCCCTACAATTTCCAGAGGTTCTCCACGCGAATCCGTGGTTTCCTTCGGTCGTACAAAGTCAGAGAAACCGAGAAGCTTTAATGGATGGAATCGTACGTGTTTAAGACGCGTTTGCGCATTCGATTAGGAAGACCAAAGCGCATTCTAGCGCAATATGTACTGTTGGATATTCTAGTCCCTCTAGCTCTATAGGCCTCGAATCAGTCTTCTGATCACGATTCACAGAACGTAGGCGCCATAGATAAGTGTATAATAGACATGTAAAGCTTGAAGGGAACGTCTTTTGTGCATCACGTCCCGCGTCATGGCACCGGTGCCACCGGTCACCCCGGTCACTACTTTTGGCCACACCAACCTACGCTCCTGCACGCTTGGAAAAAATTGTAGGTGGGCAGAGGCTAGATCCTATAGCAATTGTGGCGACAATAACAGCACGACGGAAGGCGGGGAGGGGGATAGTGACGCTGGTAATCAACAGATGTGGTGAGCGGTGACATGGTGACATAGTGACACTGGGTGCGTATCAACTAGCCCACATGATCGGTGATTGGTGAGACCCTGGGGGGCCCTGTTGAGGCCCTGAGACCTGATGTCAATGTCAATCTCCAAGTCAATGATGTCTACGCCAAAGAGGAGTGTTCGGGGAACGTTCAGCCTCAGGGCCTCAGGAGTGTCTATTGTGGGTCTCGCGCAAAGGCACTGCTACTGTCCCGATACGCTCTGTACCAGCAAAACGTAAACGTACGACAGATAAGGTCGATCTATAATGCCTCTACCAAGGCCTATAAGTTCCCAGAGCTCCTTCATCTCCCCTCCTCTGCAGCCCTGAAACTCTTAAGTTTTTGAAGCTTGACCTGGAAGTGTGCGTTTTTGGGGGGGGCATATTATACACAACATCAAAAGCCTCGAGCTTGACTCATGTAGTCATCCATCTTTCGACCATGCATTGCAGATAGATGTTCCTGCCATGATGCATGATCGTCATGGTATCGACGAGAGACCATCACCGTCCGCCCTCAGGCCTCTCATATAAAGTCACTCTCATCGACCACGGATCGGTTCATCTCGTCATCTCTTCTTGCGTCCCCAGCGTCGCTTTCTGGACAGCCACTGGAAACTCAGTTACTCTTCAAGCTTCAAGTCTTCAAGTGAAGGTTCAAGCGCGTCCAGCTCTTCAAGCGCGTCAAGCTCTTCAAGCGCCACTCGTTTTTCAAATTCAGCTTCTATATCTTCCCAGCGCCGCACTCAGGCGACCGGGGAACTAAGCCCTGAGGGCCTGAGGCCTGATCGTGATCGCGTGACCCAACTTAGTCAGCGGAACGCCAATTTCCAGTTATGCATTACGCCATCATATAATGCAAGCGTTTTTCTCACTCCACCTCTTTTGTGTTTCGTAATTTATCCAGACGCCCGCCAACGGTCCCGTCCAATTGGCAATTCCGACCAACGCACTTGTCTCTCTCTGTTACTACGCGCGACATCACTATGACGCCCATTCATATATCCATTCTTAGAACCCTAGCCCTTCTTAGACTGGATAGTCCGGTTATTACTTGTTCCAAGTTCCTAGGTCCTAGTTCCTTACGCCTTACTTACGCTTGACCTCAGACATTAGGCCTTGCGCGTCGTCTGGACGTGCTCCGCTCCACCGCCCATATCCCGTTTTCCGTATCTCCGGCCAGGCTCTCCGCCATCAGGGTAGCTCACTACTCACCGCTCGGAGTAGTACTCGGTACCAACTTCAGTGATCCGGTTGACCGGACCTTGTTCCTTGATGCATAATGCGCATCATGACTCCGACGACGGTCGACGAAATGCATCACATGTCAGATGGTTCTTGCAAAGCCGTGGGGGTCATTAAGTACAGATCCCATTGCGCAGCATATCGCGCGTCCCCCTGGTGGGAGTTCTAGGGTATCATGAAATCTCAGATCTCAGATCTTTCATGTATGGTGTGTCTGGAAGGTTGAAAGTTGACGGCGCTGAAGACTGAAGCTTGAAGGTAGCTGCTTGAAGCTTGAAGCCTCCTGAGGCTCAGGCCCTGAGGCCTGAGCCTGGTGCTAATAGGGTACTAGGGTCTGAGGCGCTGAGCTCCCGAAAACCCCGATGAATATACTGAACCGAGTTGGTTATTTACCGAATGATACCGAAAGGTAACATCTATCATAAACGTATTGCGTCCGGCCAGCACCCTTTTCCCTTTCCCTGTAGGCTGCGACGGATGTGGCTCTCGAGCTTGCAGGGTGGATCCTCTACAAGCTTCAAGCTTCAAGTTTTTCACGCTTCAAAAGCAACAAGAGTTTCAGAGCTTCAGCCTCTAACTTGCTTCACGCTTTAACAACTTCAAGCTTCAAAAGCTTTTTGCCACCGGTTCCCCCTTTCCTTCTATCTTACTGCAATTGTTTCCGGGAACTGCAACATTACAATAGGAGTCACTAGAGTGGATTGGCACTAGGCACTAGTCACTACATCCTACACCCTGCGATATACTCTTCGATCCAATACTACATACGTAGAGATTGATTTACGTGGCAGCAGGGATTCTATCCGTCCCATCGATTCCATGCACCGGACGGTAAGAAGCAAGGGAAAAAGCCGAAGGCATCCACCTGATGCATTATGCCTCACGCCTGACGCCCAACAGATCCACAATTACACCCTTTTTTGACCCAGAGCCACCATGCACCACTCTCATTTGAATTTGAGCCCAGTGCAGCAGATGGACGGGGGGCGACGCCCGTTTGTCCCTGTACGACCTGTTGCACCCGATTTCAATCCTGGGAGTGCTGTGCCCTGTGCGGCTTTAGCGTTGACACTCTTAGCGAAGGGTAGCGCCAATCTTGTTATATAATAGCGCATGGAAGGGCTTCGCTGAGTTCCTGTCTGCAAGCTCCTCTTTTTAAGCTTGAAGCTTCAAGCTTGAGGCTTGGGAACCGGAGTCAGAGGGTGCATGTATCCGATCCACCGACCACCAACGCCGCAATACCCATACCCGCTTGTGGGTGCCAAATAGGCGACATGGAAACTCGGTTTCAGGTGTCCCATGTCACTAGGTCACTAGGTCACTTCCCTCGGTTCCCTTCTGGCCTCGACCTCGGCCTCTGTTGTTTTTCGAGTGGAAATATACGAAGATGGCTTCATTGGATTTGACCAATGCCGTTCCTATTTGTTGGGTCGCTTATTGATTGGCTCCACCAGATTCAGATTCAGACTCAAATTCAGATTGAGATTGAGATTTCGACTCTCGCGGGTTGGGGTTCCATGTTGTTGGGACTGGGGGACCAACCACCACATGTCACAGCTTCAAGCTTCTAGCTTTTATTCAAGCTTCAAGCTTCAAGCTTCACCTTCACCGCGGAGGGTCAACCTTACCCGGTAACCAGTAACCGGTAACCGGGTAATCGGTAACCATTTATCCAAAGGAAAGCCGATACATGTTTTACACTATGCGAGAGGCCCCCAACCGTACTGCGTCTTTCGTATGTCCTTAAGCTTCAAGTCGGAGTACGAGAGCGCGAGTGTTTCGATCAGAGTTGATCACAGACTGTTGAGGCCTGAGGCCTGAGTCCTGAGTTCTGAGTTCTGAGTACTGAGATTCAGTCTTACTACTCATGCACAGAGACCGAAGAGGTATGAGTACATGGGTCCTGCAGTGCAACGGGCTACGTATATAGTGTACATAGACCCCTCCTTGATGGCTTGATTAGCTTGATTCAAGGGTTCTTCCGTGGACAACCACTTAAGTGTCTATGGCTGGAGCGGCAGCGTGGCATCTGACATGTAAATATTGAATCGTAGCGCTCAGCTGAGCAGAGACTCAGCGCCTTAGCAGTGGCGGGTGGGTTGGCTTGCGACCTCCACATGGCTGTGCAGGGTAAGAGAAAGGAATAATAATAAACCCCACAAGGGCTATAACAGTGTAGGAGCACAAGCAAACCAGCCGTCAGAGAATCTTTTGTTCCCTCTCGGGCCCCAAGGCCTCAAGGCCTCAAGCTTCAAGATTGTTGAACGAGATGTGGTTCCAACAGACCCTACTTTATTTTGCTGAACCCCGTTACCTCCGTGCCATCGCTGTCGCAGCAGAGCCTGGAGCCGGTGCAACTTCAAGCTTCAAGCTTCAGGCTTCAACCCAGGGTGGAAGGTAGGGTAGTGTGGGGTAAACGCTAAACCAATGTACCCCTGGTGGAGGCCACTCGACCACAAACAAGCCATCTAATAACCGGTAAACTTAAGCGTACACGTAACCGGTCCCCCTCGGCCGCGCGCTGGGCTAATAATCCCGTGGATGGCTGATTCCCGAGTCCCACTCGACAAATTCGGGGAGCCTATCGCTATCCACAAAGGGATAGTCGACCATATCGTCGACGAGGTAGCTGTGGTGCCCCATCTGCTCCTCCGCATCGTCCTCCGCGTCGTCCTCGGCGTCCACCCATCCATCCTCCTCGTCGCCCGGTGCTGCCCCCCCTGCTCAGGGAGCGCATGACGAATACGTTTGTACAAGTCCAGTCGTGCGCGTTTGGCCAACGCCGCACCACACACACGTCGGTTCAGTCGTAGCATAGCTGCACCAGCAAAGTCCAGTCCATGTACCACTGACGCCCGCTTATCGTCATTGAACAACGACAGGGCCGTTCGGTCCCCAACTGCGACCACGAGAAAGTACACCCCCGTAGCAGTGAGCTGTACCGCGCGGTACTCGTACTGCTCGTACCGGAGCATACGTGCCAACTCAGCTTCTTCCACCAAGTACGTCGCTGCATCACCGAGGGATACCGGGGTCCCCGTTGCAGTGTGAAAGTTCCGTGCTCCACTGTGCGGGCCGTGCTGGACCAAGTCGCTCCGCGGATCTTGGGAAGGCGGAGAACGCACTTTCGTGTCCTCCTCGTTACCTAGAAAGCATACTCGTACACCACCGTCCTCATCCCAACCTTGGTAGTCCACCAGCGTGAGTGGGCCCCAAATCGCACGACCGTGCTGCGCAGCTAACGGCCCGCGGTCCGTCACGTCGTCCATCACGTCTAGGCCACTGGGGAACCGATGCAAGTTGAGCACGAGACAGCGTTGCGGGCGCCCCGTTTGGCCCATTTGCCGGTAATCCCGTACCAGGATCATGGTATCATGCAGGGTCAGCACAGCGGTGCCGTGGCCGCGTCGAGCGCTAAGTGCATCTCAGGGTGTCGCTCCGAAAGCCGATGCGGCGGCGCGATCACCGTCGCTGGGTCCTGCACTTGTCCTGGACCGGTACTGGGGATCGCAACTAGCGTGCCTTGCATTGCACACTCGTCTGAAAACGTAGTGGGGTGCACATCGTACCTTGTGATGTCCACCATTCCTTCGTGCAGCATCCGCTTATCGATTTCGAGGTTGGCTTTGGGTTTGGATTCGGGGTTGGTTGGGGGTTTCGCTCCGTCTCGCCCGACACGCCTAGTCCAGGTGCGTGTCGGTAGGGTAATGGTACACGTGGAACACGCATGACCTTCCCGGCTGGCCCAGTGACCACCAAGTACTCCCGTCCCACGCCCATGCAAAAGGGGGTGCCTAGCGCGACATGTGTCAGTCCAACATGCTCCTTGCTGGTGGGGGGGGGGGGGGGGAGAGGGGGGGTGGGGGGGGTGAAGAAAAAGGGGAGGGGGGGGGGGGGGTGAAGAGAAGGGGGAGGGAGGGAAAGCACGGACGTACAACCAAATTGTGGCCAGAGGGAACATTTCCATGTTGGCGCGTTGGATGCTGATAGTGCGTGTGGGAGTGGTTGCGTCGGTGGCCAGGTCCCAAAATGTAAAGCTGCGAGGCGTCGACTCGGATTGTCGGAGAGAAAACAAGATAAGACAGGGGAAGGGAGGGAGGGTCAGAGTATGGAATCGCATAAAGCAAACCAAAGCAAAGCAAACCAAAGCAAAGCAACCAAAGCAAAGCAAAACCCGAACCACGAGCCATAAGCCACGAACCACGAACCACGAGCCACTTACCCTACCACTACACGGCCTGCAATGCAATGGACATTTGGACGCCCATTTGACTTGGGTCCAAACGACTCTTGCGACGGAAAATAGCCTCGTTTGGGTGCCTTGCGACCCAAGTGAGAATCAAGTTTGAAGATATCGAGGTACTCGCGTACCGCATCAGCAAGGTACGATCGATGGTGAACAATCAACGTTCCTCTTCTGCCGCGATGCTCAGTACATCCGCATCTTCTTCGCTTGAATATGCCCATAGCAGCGTAGAGTTTTGCAGATCCACAACCCACAGTGCCCAGCGGTCCACATGTCCATATCGTGGTAGTTACTCGCAAATATCGCCCGGTTATCTTGTGGCACCACGCTAGAAACTCGGCGGCCAAAAGCGGTCTTGGATAAACGCTCGTCGTAACCGAATCTCAGCACTTTCGCCACCTGAGCGATGACTCAACGTGGAAAAGATATGGTGCACCGTAGACCGGGATGGGCACCGGATCACACTTAACGTTCGTCCCAGTTGACGCGCAAGCAGGTCGTACACCAACACGAGTTCGCGCCAGTGCGCACGACAGACAACAGGTCGCGCAGGGTACGATCGGCATTAGCACGTGGTGAGGTACGTGCTTCGTCCAACTGAACTTCACGCGTCGAAACGAGTCTCCACTGGAACGCGACCGCACGCAAACCGCTTCGTTGCTAACGAGCCGGTTGCCAGTGATGCGACACGAGCGAGACGCGGTACAGGTCCACCGGATCCAGCACGCCCCGCGTCAAGATGTCGTGCCCGATTTCGATGGGCAGCGAGCGGAGCGGGTCCGCGCATGCTGACTGCGCGTGGGATTGGGCTGCGCGTGGAGAAGGATGGTGTTGGGGACGGTGCTGGGGGATGGCGTTGGCGACGGCCGGGCGATCAGCTGAGGAGTTGAGTGGAGCTCCGCCCCCCAAAAGCCGCATTCAGGCGGCGCTCAGCTGGGCTCCGCTTTGGTCTGCTGCGGCTTTCCGCCCCAGGGGGCGGCGTTACGTCAGCCGCAGCGGAACGGGCGGAAGAGGTGGTTTTTTTTTTGGGCTGGGGTTAGGCTTAGGGCAGCCACACAACCACGTGCGCTCGACTAAAAACTAAAAACTAAGAAGCAGCAAAAAGTGGCTGGTGTGTGACTTTCTCGCCTCGACCTCCTCCTCCTCCTCCTCCCCCTCGTCGTGCCGCGTCGCCATGAGCACCAGCCGTCCTGCCGATGCGCCCGTCCTGAGCGGCAAAGCTGTGGAAGGCGTCCTCGATCAGCGACCCTTTCACCGCCGCCACCGCCGCGGAGATTGCTGCGCGCATTGCGCGCGGCAGTCGGCGCCGCGTCTGGTGGGCATCCTGGCTACCCGATCGGCTCCGAGCATTGCGTATGCCGAGTGGACCAAGAAGGCATGCGATGCAGTCGGCATCGATTTTGAGATTTGGCATACGTGGGACGAGAGCACACCTGCGTCCGATGCCCTTCCACCCTCGAGGCCGACGTGGAAGACTTGATCATCGCAGCCAATGCCGATGCTGGCGTCGATGGCGTCATGGTGTACTACCCCATCTTTGGCGGAAGAAGGGACACGTATCTTCAGCAAATTGTTGATCCCCGCAAAGATGTTGAGGCCTACACTTTTCCTATTGCTGAACATGTACCACAACGTGCGTGGCCAAGCCTGCTGACGTCGGCGCGCTCCGGGCACAGCAACGGAAGTCGCTGCCACATCGGCGACGCAAACGGTGCGAACGCCCATGGGATTCGCCAAGTCGATCTTACCCTGCACGCCTTTGGCCGTGGTCAAGTGTCTGGAAGCGATGGGCGTGTACGATAGCAAGTTGGCCTACGGCGATCGGCTGCAGGGCAGACAGTGACGATTGTCAATCGGTTGAAGTGGTCGGGCGGCCATTGGCTGCGCTGCTGGCCAACGATGGCGCCACAGTGTACAGAGTCGACTTGGATGGTGTGCTCCTGTTCCGAAAAGAAAAAGATGCGTCCGTGGGAACCGATACGGAACGTTCGGGCTCTGCTCGTGTCCAGGCTGCTCGCGCACAGAATGCTGCACGCCGGCTGCGCGCTCACCATCAGTCCAAGCTACTGAGTTGACCTTGGACCAGGTCGTGCCCCTCTCCGACGTGGTCATTGGCGGTGTGCCTCGGCCGATTTCAAGATCCCACCGCGCTCATCAAACCTGGCGCTACCTGCATCAACTTTTCCTCCGAAAAGAATTTCGATAAGGTGCCGCTCCCGCGCAAGCCAGTACTTGCCTGCCATTGGCAAGTTGACATCGCCATGCTCCAACGTAACTTGCTCGTACGTTTTTCTTTCCGGGGTACTCTGTATTGGTGTTGGGTGTTGGGTACTGGGTACTGGGTACTGGGTACTGGGTACTGGGTACGGGTGGGTACTGGGTGGTGGATGGGGTGGAGCAACTGACACTTTGTTTGTACCGTGTTTGTGTTTGTGTTTGGTCTTTGGTTTGTGGGATACGGTAGCGCCTGGTCGAGTACGGCGAGGCCCCGGCACGCTAACGTAGCACCTGTTCCGCTGTTCCGCTGTTCAGCTGTTCATTGTGTCATTGTCTAATTGGGCAAGGCCAAAGGAATGCAATTGGGGTCGAGATGGAGATGGAGATACGGCGGGGAGAGGGGTATGCGACGAAGAAAGAGCGACGGACGAGTAAGACTCAGCCTGAGGCTTGAGGGGGGGGTAGTTGGTGTGAACGAACTGGTGACTGGTGACATGGAACATGGGACAAGAGACAAGGGACAGAAGAAGAGAGAAAGAGAGAGAGGTGTGTGGGTTGTAAGGTGTGGTGCGGGTGGTAGGGGTGGTGAGACGTGGCAGGGTGGTGTGGTGTAGTGTAGTGTAGTGTAGTGGGGAGGGGCAGGGAACCAAGAAACTTCCGATCCAGTGCCCAAGCACAAACCGTCCCGAACCCATCCAATCCATCGAGGGGGTAGTGGGGGGGGGTAGGGACAGTGGGATGGGAGGGGGAGAGGTAGGGACAGTGGGATGGGAAGGGGAGAGGTAGGGACAGTGGGATGGGAGGGGGGGGGTAGCGATTAGTGATAGTGGTACGGAAAGGGGGGTAGTGACAATGGTAGGAAGGGGGGTAGCGCCGTGGTACGGAAGGAAAAAAGAAGAAAGAAGAAGAAGAAAAAATGAGCGGGTGGTTGTGGGTTGAGGTGTAGTAGTGAGGCTGTGGTGAGGGTGTGGTTGAGGCTGTGGTTGAGGTTGTGTAATGGTGAATGTGGGTGAGGGGGTGTGACTGTGAATGTGGGTGAATGAGGGAAGGAGGGGAGGGGTGGTGTCCGAGGGGGGGGGGGGGGGGGGGCAGAAGCACGAGAACGAAAAACAAAACAAACAAAACAAGGAAAGAAGGAGATCGAGTTGAGCATCAAGACAGGTCGCCCTCCGCCCCTCACGCCCCCCACGCCCCCCACCCCTCACGCCCCCCGCCCTAGGACCGGACACGACAGTAGCCCAACCGGGCTCGTCGGACTCATCGTCGCTCGCCTCGAGGTCTGCAAGGGAGACGAACGCGCCCACCGGCGGTCGACGTAGTCCCGACCTTCGCACTCGCTCAGGCGCGCGAACAGGACCAGCTCCCGATCCAGACACCGGCTTAGTCACTGCCTCGGTTTTCAGGTCCCGATGCACTACTCACTGGAGTGACCGGTGCACCCACTGGAACTACCGATGGGGACACACTGGCGCGCAGGGACGACGTGGCCATCATCACCCACCCAACCTGACCCCAACCCCAACCCCGAGCCGGAGCCGGAGCTGGAGGCTGGCGCGGTCGGTACAGGTACCGCGTACCGTGTTGGGATCGGTGCCTGACCCGCGTCGCGTGCTGGAGCGGTGCATGTACCACTTCCCGTGCTGCAGTGGGTGCAGGTGCTGGTGCAGGTGAGGGGGTGCGTGGGTGTCCGTGACGCGGGTCACGCGGAGGGAAGGCACATGCACAGGGACAGCCACAGCCACAGGCGAAGGGAATGGGTGAGATCGGCGGCGGACGATGTGCGGGACGATGTACGCGATACGGATACGGGTCGGGATAGGGGTAGCGTGGGACCCAGTTCCCTTGTGGCGTCTTTGGTGCCGTGCCTCCTGGGGTCGTCTTTCGTGGGGTCTGTGGCGTGGTCGGTCGTGGTGTGCTTGGTGTCGTCCTGCTCTCTCGGGGGGGAGGGTACCTCCCCCGCGGGGTCCGCCGTGGGGTCCGCCGTGGGGTCCGCCGTGGGTCAGAAGCGGGGTCAGAAGAGGGGTCAGAAGAGGGGCCAGCTTCGGCCTCGTGGTTAGCCGTAGCCGTAGCTGTAACCTCGGGGTGAGCCTCGTGGTCAACCCCAGCTTCAGCCTCAGCCGCAGCCGCAGCCACAGTTCGGGGGAGACAGAATCCGACGCAGCCGCCGCCTCAGCCTCGGCCTCCTCGGGGGGAGACAGAATCCGACGCAGACGCAGACGCAGACGCGGGCGCAGGAGGAGGAGGAGTGAGCGAAGTGGGTGGAGGGGACGAAGGGGAGCAGGTGAGACCCGGAAGCCGAAGTGTCTGAGCGGAAGGAAGTTTGACGCGATACGGTGGGGTAGTAGTCGGGGTGATTTGGACACATCACGTTCACGTTCACGTTCACGTTGCCTACGACGTCGTGCGCGGGCAAGGGCAAGTTGGTGGTCAGGAACTTGGTCCTTTGTGATGCTCAGCACACGACCTTTTGCAGGCCTTTTGCTGGTTGCTGGCTCGCCACGTAACAGACGCGTGTGGAGTTCCGTGAGCATATCGTGCCCTCGGATGGGCTTAGCGCTCCGTTCCGCCGCCGTGCAGGATAGCTTCCTGTGCCGCACGCGCACCAGGTCCAACGGTTGAACTGTACTTGTACTTGTACTTGTATTTGTACTTGTGGCCGAACCTGTACCTGTGGCCGAGAGTGTACCTGTGGCCGAGGGTGTACCTGTGGCTGTGGCGCGGGTGTACCTGCGCCTGTGGCCGTAGGCGAAGGCAAAGGTAAAGACAAAGGACTATGGAACCCATGTTCCGTACCGGCCGTAGCGGCCGTAGCGGTCGTAGAGACCGAATCGCCGTCGCACGATACGACCACGCTGGGTGCCGACTCGCTCGCGTCGTGCGACACGTCCGAGGGGGGCGAAGGACCTTCGAGCGGCGACGGCTGCGCAGCGCACCATGCGACACGGGAAAGCCGTAGGCGTAGGCGCAGCCGCAAGTGCAGCCGCATGCGCAGACGCAGGTGCAGCCGCAGACGCAACGCAGACGCAGACGCAGGTGCAGGCGTAGAGGGCGTAGTGGTAGGCAAAGGCAAAGGGTCGAGAGAGAAGCGGCGCGCGACCGGTCGGTCACGCCCGAGCGTCAATGCACTGGGCGGAGAGGCCGACGCGGAATGCGAATGCGCTTGTAGTCGCGCAATTCGGTCCTGCAGCGAGCTCGGTGGGGTCAGATACCACCCGTCGTCCCGTTTTTGAGGTGGGGCCGGAGGTGGGGCCGGAGCCAGAGGCAGAACCAGAGGCAGAACCAGAGCCGGGGGCAGAGGCAGAGCCAGAGCCAGAGGAAGGGCCAGAGGGGATGGTGGCGGGGAGAGAGGGCGCGGGCATGGGGTTTGGGGGTGAAGGTTTGGGCCGAGTTGGCGCGCTGGAGAGCGGCAATGCGCTCGGCGAGGCTGGAGGTGTTGGCGGGCATGTCGCGCAGGCCGAACGCGCTGTGCGGGCGGGGGGCGCCGACATGGGGAGCGAACGGTGGGGGGGAAGGAGAAGCAGAAGCAGAAGGAGGAGGAGGAGGGAGGATGAATGGGAGATGGGAGATGGAGGAGGTGCTGCGCTGGGGTGGCAGCTGCCAGCGCACAGGTGGGTGGGACGTGGTGGGCGAACGGCAAGGCAAGGCAACAACCCTACTGCGGCAGGGCAGGGATGGCACGGGGGCAGTGCTGGCCTGCGCGGCGTGTGGCGCTGCCTGAGACACCCGTGCGCAGCTGCCCTGGCACCAGCCCACTCTCCCGCCCGCCGGCAGACGCGGCAGGCACAGCGCGCGTCACCGGCGTGTGTTGATCTCTGTCGAGGCATGGCAGGCTCAGCGTGCACAATGGGCAATGCACATGCACAACCGCAACCCTACCTGCGTGCCTGGCAGCGCCAACTCATCCATCATGCATCCTCCATCCTCTATCCGCCTCTTCTGTGCGGTCCTGTCTGCCCGTCTGTCTGTCTGTCTGTCTGTCTGTCTGTCTGTCTGTCTGTCTGTCCGTCTGGCGTCGATGTGCTCGCTCCACATGGGCCAGCACCATGTGGGCGCCTAGGGCCATCAGGGCCAGCACGCACGTCCACTGCGACGGTATGTAGGCTGGCGAAGGGCGTCGGGAGGCGCACGCTGCAACACCCCCTCGATGGTGGTGGCCGGTGGACGAGGGATGGATGAGGCCATGGCACGCATCGTTGCCACTGGCCTTGCATGTCACAGACCCAATATCACGTGTGACATGTGACGTGTGAGAGTAGGCGCACGCTAGGGTTGGTGCGTGTGTGGCAGACGAGGGGATGCGCACGTGCACACAAGTCCACAGAGGAAAATACATACTTGCTGGGTGCATGTTGCATGGCCACGGAGCGACAGCCCCCGTGCTTCCTCCACCCGAGCAAGCAACGCCTAACCCACGTACCTGTTCTGTTCTGTCCTGCGCCCTCCTCCTGCCTCAGCCGAAGCACACAGGATGGATGGGTACGTTGGGACCCACATGCGTCTCGCACCATCCACGCCGTAGTATCATGTAACGTACCTGGCCTGTCTCCCTCCATCCATCTGTCCATCCATCCGTCCAACCATCCATCCGTCCAACCATCCATCCGTCCATCCGTCCATCCGTCCAACCATCCATCCCTCCATCTCCATCCATCTGCCCCTCTCTCCACCCCTCCACCCCTCCCCCCTGGGCTGCTGCTGCTGGCCATGTCGTCCCCCCAGGCCGCCGCCCCCACCACCGCACTCCTCGCCTCGCCCCGCCGTCCCCCGCGTCGGCTGCGGCCCATCGTCCCCGTCTCGCTCCCGCACCTGGCACCCGCACCCCTCCCCTCCCCCTCTCCCTCCCTCCTCTCCCTCTGCGTCCTCTACACGTCCCCACTCTCCTTCCGTGCCTCCCCACGCCTTCGCGCCCTAGCATCCCCCCCCCGCCCACCGGCACCTACCTCGCCCCTCCCTGCCCTTCCACCTTCTTCCCCCTACACTCACCCCCCCCACCACACACACACACACACACATACACGCTACAGCTCC
This sequence comes from Moniliella sp. 'wahieum', assembly GCA_003971905.1. Lineage (NCBI taxonomy): Eukaryota > Fungi > Basidiomycota > Moniliellomycetes > Moniliellales > Moniliellaceae > Moniliella > Moniliella sp. 'wahieum'. The sequence continues at coordinate 15,642 of RSEE01000041.1, read as the reverse complement.
TCCTCCCGTCGTCCTAGCGCAAGCTCCAGCTCCACACACCCTACCTGCCCTTCCTCCCTCACCTCCCCCTCTACTCCTCTACCTCCCCTGCTATCTCCCTCTCTCACACCTACACCTACACATCCACCCGTCGCGTCTCCCCCACCGTCTTGCCCCCAAGTTCATCCCCAGGTTTACCCCCCGGTTTGCCCCCCGGCGTGCCCCCCGGCGTACCCCCCGGCGTACCCCCCGCGTGCCCCCCAGGTTTATTACCCTACCCCCCCCCCTCCCCATCGCTGGCGCGCACCCGACTATGGCCGTACGTTGACCTGGACCAGGACCAGGACATTGATCTGGACATGAGCATGAACATGAACTTGGACATGAGCCTGGCGCAGCGGGGGAGAGGGTACCTCCTCCCCCCGGGGTACGCAGCTGGTCCCCAGTCCCGGTCCCGGTCCCGTTCGGGTCTCGGTCCTGTTCCCGTTCTCCGCGCTCGCCACCGCCATCGACCCGCTCGCCCCTCACGTACGACCTGGCCGAAACCGAGGAACCTGAGTTGACCATGCTGACCAATTGACCAGCCGAGGATCAGTTTACTTTCCGTTTACCCCCCCAGCCTTTTGCCGTTCGATGTCTCCCCCCCCCCCCCCCCTCCGTGCCCCACCGCGAGCGGCTCGAGACGTGCTTCGTCTCCTGGTACTTGCTCTGTGCTTGCTTGGATCTCACCGGCTAACTCTTCCCTGGTTTCTGGTTCTGGTTTTGGTTTTGGGTTTGTTTGTGGCTCTGTTTCCTCCCCCTCACACGCATACCCAACAGACGAATCCCACCCCGCTCCAATCTAGCGTCGAGCACATCGCCCACCCGACGTACCTGTGACCCCGTCTCGCACCCCACCCCTCCCCGGGGGTACCGCAACCACACTGTATCCGCAACCACACCACAACCGTACCCACAACCGTACCCGCCACATTACCCGCCGACACAAACGCAGGTGGACCTACCATGTCGTCCGGAGCGAGCATCGTATCCAATCGAGTTCGCAAGCTACCGTGACGCCCCTGGGACGTTCAGGTGGTGCTACTACTCCTTACGTTCCGCCCGGGGTGCCGAGTGGGAGTGGGGGTCTGATTCGCGACCCGTGGATGACCAGCGGCTCGTGGATGACCAGCGGCTCGTGGATGATACGCGTGATCACCCCCCCCACTCCTGAAGGACCCGCAGCAGTAGCTGCAGGGGAGTTGGGGAGCAGACGGTATGGGTGTGGGAGTGGGAGCTGGGAATGCAGGTGCAGGTGGGCGGGACGTGTCGCGCTCGGGTCCGGGGTCGGGGTTGGGGTCGGTCTGCGCCCCTCCTACCTCTTGTCCCCGCAGCAGTGGGAGTACATTTACCCCCACCCTCACCGAACCGGTATCCGCAGGAGTGGGAGCACATGCACCCCCACCCCCCCGGCACGGGAACCCGCAGCAGCAGCAGCACCCACACCGTCACGCGCACCACAGTGGCAGTAGTGGTGCACACCTCCCACGGCGTTGGTATCGGAGCTGAACAAGCACTGGCGTAACCGCGTAGGTCGGGAAGGCGCTCCTCCCTCGTCTTCAGCCGCGTTGGCGTCGTTGTTTTTTGATTTGGATGCCGATGCCGATCGGGTCAGGCTAAGACCAAGACCAAGGAAATGGAAGGGGAAGGGAAATGCTAAAGGGAAGGTGAGCCTCCTGCGCGTACGGACAGGGTATCGTCCCGTTCTAACCGTTGGTTCCGGTTCCACTGGATCCACTGGTTCCACACTTGGTCCTGGTTCCACGCTTGGTTCCGGTCCGGTCTCACGCCGCGCACAGTATGGATGCAACGATGCAGGGCCAGCTACCAGCATTGGCGTACCCGTCTCGGCGTGGACATTGGGATTGCCATGGGCATCGATGCGCCCTTTCTCCCCCCCTTCGTCATCCGCGTCGGGGGGAGAAAATCTTCTTCGTCCGCATCAGGATCAGGGTCAGGGTCAGGGTCAGGTCAGGGTCGGATTGGGATTGGTCAAAACAAGTACCCTTTCGCGCTCGGAACGTAAAGCTGCCACCCCTGGTGCTGGCGCTGGTGGTGGGGGGGAACGTGATCGTGACCGTGAGCGGGGGGATAAACGTTCCTTTTCCGTCGCAAGAAACTTACTACTCCTCGCACTAGGACCGCAACGCCACCCCCTACACCCATGCCGGTGTCGAGCACTGCGTTGGGTACCACTAGTCCGACTACTACGATTACCTCCCCCACCACCGCTGGTACGCTTACCCCCCCCACCAACTGCCACCACTAGTACAACACCGAGTACCTCTGGTAGTACACGTACCACCACGAGCACAGGGACGTCGCGGCGCGCCGGAACGGGAACAGGCACAGGCACTGGAACGGGGACGGGAACGGGTGCAGCACGGGAAGATCTCAGCTGGGCCAGCGCTCTCGTGCGTCGTCTCGGTCCAGGTCCAGCACGACGTCAAACGTCACCCGCGCCACTTGGGGTACGCTCTAGCCTCCCCCTCCCCTCTCCCCCTCCCCCGACCCAGCGTGATCGCCTCGGACGACGCGGCGTCTCCCAGCGTTAGTGTGGGCGTAGGCGGAGGCCCTGGTGGAGGGGGAGATGGAGACGCGGTAACGCCCCCGCCCTGGCCACTCCCATGGCCTCTTTTACTTTCCCCACGCCGTCGCCGTCTGCCTCGCCGTCGCGAACGGGATCGAGGTCAGTTCACATTCGGGTTCGCACTCACACTCACATTCGCGGTCACGTTCACCTTCGCACACGTCCTTGGCGGAATCATGTGCTGCCCATCGCGCACGTCTTTGGCGGAATCCACGGTGCTGGGCCCAATGGGCGTCGAAGGTCCCATCTCGCTTCCCAGTTCCCATCCTGGTTCGGATCTGGTTTTGCATCCGGTCTGAGCCCTACAGCTACTGCTCCATTTGCTCCTACCCATGCTCACTTGCCCACACCTGCTGCCACCCCGATCCACTCTCACCAGCACGGTCCAGGTGCATGTGAATGTGAATCGCATTGGACCGTACGATGTCCCTTGACTTGTCCGATACACCGGTGTGACGACCTCAGTTTCCACCTCTGCGTCCGTTTCAGCATCGGTTTCAGCCTCGGCTTCGCTCGTGCCCAGTGGCAGCGGAGTACCCTCCAGCTTCTCGAGTCTCAGTCCCACTCCGTCCCACTCCCAGGCTCAGACCCAGGTGCAGGGACTCTCGCGTCCCAGTGGTGGTGGTCTGAGTCCCAGTCCGTCCCTGTCCCAGTCGCAGTTGCAGTTGCAGGCAGTCTCGCCTAGTGGTGGTACTGGTACTGGTAGTGGCAGTGGTACTGGGGTGCTGGAAAGCGGACGACGGAGCAAGAAGAAGACCAATTCCTTCTTCCGTTCTCCTCGGGCCAGTCGCGCACTGTCCTCTACCTCTTCGCGTGCTAATCCTCGCGCCAGCCCTCGGACCCTTAGTCTCAGTCCCGTTTCCTCGCCTGTGGAAGAGGTGGTAGAGGAAGGGAATGGGGTATCCGTGCGCAACATGCACCAGTCGACGTCGACACTTTCCCCGCGCCCAGAGGAATCGGCCGAACAGTTCTTGTGCGGGTACACGCCTCGGTCCCCCCGCGCGAAGTGCTGATGATGCTCGCTTCACGTGCTGAACCCGTATGTCTCACAGCGATGCAGAGGGAGTTGGCGCAGTGGGACTGGGCCGGGTACCCCTTAGATCTCGCCCTCCGCGCTGTGCTGATGCAGTGCACGTTGCCCAAGGAGACGCAGCAGATTGATCGGGTACTTCAGGCCTTTGCTCATCGGTACACTTCGTGCAACCCCACAGTGGTAAATCAGGACGAAGCTTATGTCCTGGCTTTTTCCTCCTCATGCTTCACACCGACCACTTTAACTCCAATAACCGCTCGCGTATGCTCCGCCCAGATTATGTCAGGAATACTAAGGTTACCTGTTCAATCCCGAACGAAGTGTTGGAGGTACGTCCCCCCCCCCCCTCACGCACGTTTCCCCACTGGCCTCGTTTGGTTTGGTTTGGGTTACAAAGGCAAGCAGCCCACTAACACACTGCTTGGATCTCTCTTTCTCTCTCCTTTCTCTCTCTCTTTCTCTCTCTCTCTCTCTTTGTTTCTCTCTTTGTTTCTTTGTTTCTTCTCTAGTACTTTTACGACAACACGACGGCATGTGAATTTGTCTATGCGGACAGTACGCGTGCGCCGCGGCGGGACAAGACCGGACCAGGACGCAAATGCGTCGACCCGTACCCGCTTCTCCTGCCCAAACACAACCACAAAGCCGACCTGACTTCACTCCAACTCTCTGTGACATGGGGGGAAGCACCTTCCCTCCCTACAGGGTACGACGAGGAAGTGCTTCGCACCGCGGTCCTCACGGCCCCGACGTGCCGGATGCAAGGTACAGTAGGTGGGTCTGGTGGGCCGGTACCTGGTCCGTCACAAGTCGGCGTCGCGGGCAGCGCGTTGCACGTCGACGAAGAGTGGGTGCGACTGGTCAAGCTCGGTCCTGTACGACGCAAAGAAAGGAAGATAAAGATAAAAACAACGTGCTTGGGGTGCTTGGGGTGCTTGGGGTGCAGTCTTGACTGCGTCCCAGTTGCTCTGGTACCGCGATCCTGATTTGCTCCAGTCTTTCCTCCGCTCTTCCATTCCCCCGGTTCGTCTGGTGCGTCCGGTTCGTCTGGTGCGTCCGGTACGGCTGGTGCGTCCGGTACGGCCCCGACGCCGACGGCGATGCCCGTGCCGGACGAAGTGACCAACTTGGCGTCGGGAGTGGCGTATGTGCAAGCGTCCGATGCGCCACATACGTTCCAGTTGTACGATGGTCGTCGCACGCTACTCGTTTCTCTTCTGCGCCAACACACGAGCGGGACAGCTGGGTTCACCTGATCAACTTGGTCGCTTCCTACCGCTGGGCTGGGGTGCGGCACGTGGACCACCTCCTCAGCACCCAGGACCAACTCCTCGCTCGTATTCGTTCCCAACGCACGGACGAACAGGTAGACTCGCACTCTACCCTTGACACCTTTCCCGCTACTTCCGGTACCAACTCCACCCACACGACCGGTACGTCCACCAGTACCGACTGGACCAACGCGCCGCTCGGTCCTACGCTCTACACCCACGTGACGAGCTACGTAGCGGCCTGGTAGCGCGTACGACACTTTCGCGGGACGCATGTTCCCGCGCACACGCAGCATTGGATACGCTGTACCGCCGTGGCCAGCTCTTGGGCCTAGCTGCGCCACTGAGCAAAGTGACGCGCGACCGTATTGCACAGCACATTGCGGTGGTCGAACAAGATATGCCGAGCACTAGACTGGCGGTCGTGCAAGCTTCCCTCCGCGCACGCGTTTTGGAACTGGATTTGCAACGCGCTCACCACGCTAATGTCCAAACGTGGTTGTCCACGTACGCTTATTTGGCTCCACAGGGGTTACGCCCAGCTCCCCAGTTGCCCCCTCCCACCAGCTTCCCCACTGGCCTTACTACTGGTCTTACCACTGTCGATCACCCCTCTGGTCAGTTCACTGGTATTACCACTGGTCTTACCACGGGTCTTACCACGGGTCTTACCACTGGTCTTACCACTGGCCTCCCCAGTCCCACCATCCCACCAGTCTGACTCCGTCGCAGATCTTTTGGCCGCGCAACGCCACCTAGTTAGCGTCCAGCGGGAGTTCCCCATCTCCACCGCTCCAGTTTGATCCGGTTACGCGGTTCGGTTCCGCTGGTGCGCCAGGTGCGCTGTGCCCCTGGCGCGTTCGCTTTGAATGCTGCGTGTCCTGTACCAGACTGTACCGGGTTGTACTGCCAGGCAGTACCAGGTTGTACCAGGTTGTACCAGGTTGTACCAGGTTGGTTGTACCAGTTGTACCAGGTTTTGTACCCTTCTTATCCTCCTAGACACTCGCTTGCTATTGCTCTTTTTGGCTTGCTTGGCTTGGTTTGCAGTGATTGTGTCGTGTCCTATTTTGTGTTGTATTGTGTCGTGTCGGGTTGAGGCGTTGGGTTGTAGCTGCCCTATGCGCCTATCTATGGTCCGTCGCTCGCTTGGGTCATCGGTACCGGTCAAGGAGCAGAGGTCAGCCGGTCAGGAGGTAGAGTCGGGCAGTGTGACGTGTCATTGCAGGCGTTCGAGGGGGCGTTCGAGGGCGCGTTCGAGGGGGGGGGGGGAGAAGGGTGTTACCCACAGCTGTCCAGTCCAGTCCAGTCCAGTCCGGCTCACCGTCTTGTCTTTGCACGTGAGACCGAGGTCTGAAGAGGCAGACAATGCAAGCGACAGCATCCGAACCGAATAGGAACCGAATAGGAACCGAATAGGAGCCAGGGCCCGGGGGGTGGGAAAAATAAAGCGCAAGTGGATGGGTGGGAGGGAGGAAGGGCCAAAGGGAGGAAGGGGAGGGAAAAAAAGGGAAGAAAGGGGAGGCCGGAAAAGGGTTACCCGGTTACCGGTTACCCTTTCTAGGGAAGCAAGGGGGAAGAAATGCAGGGACCAAGGTAAGGCAAGGTAACAAGACAAGGCAAGAATGAGTTTGACCAAGGAGGCAAACGAAAACCCCCAAGAAAAGAAAAGGCACGGAAAAAGCACGAGAGGGACAGGTGGGGCTACCGGTTCTCGGGTACCGGTTATGATGGGGGGAGTACGATTGGGATTAGGATTAGGATTGGGACAAGGCTTTGTGGATGTTGGCTGTCAAGCAGACGCACAGGACCAACACGCCCCACCCACTCAAGATCAAAGCTGAAGTTACCGTACGACGTCGGGTCACCCGACGCGCCTGTAACTCTTTCGCCTTCTCCTCGCTCTCTTCCTCTGTATCTTCCTCTTGGTCTTCCTCTTGGTCTTGCACTTGATCTTGAACTTGTTGATCGTCGTCGTCCTCCTCGTCCTCCAACACTTTGACCGCACCATCCAGCGTCTCGTCCACCGGGTCAGCAAACCGGAACAACCGCCAGTACAGTAGACCAGGCAAGATGAACGAGACACTGGTCGATCCCACAGCGCCGACATAGGACAAGATCGTAGACAAGTCTTCTACTACCAATGCGATGCTACCGCCACCAAGGAGGATGAGGAGGTAAGCACTACCCATTTCCCCAAACCCATCTCCTCATGCACAACAGCCACCGAAGCAGTTGTCACCATGCTCAGTGTAGGCGTGGCCATGCCCAGCCCCGATTCGCCCGCGGCCCAGTCCCCGCGCAGGACCGAGCCGGACGTAGCGCCGGCCGCTTGCGCTTCAGCATCGGTCGGCCCCGGTGAGGAAGCAGAAGTAGAGGGGGAGGGAGGGGGAGGCGTGCCAGGGTGACGCGAAAGGATCTTATCCAACGACGCGCGGCAAGGGTGCACTTGTAAAGGGTACCCCATGAGGGTGAGAGCGACAATAGCCAGACGACCACCACAGACGAATAGCGAATTGGAAGGGTAAGAAGCAATGATGTTGGTACTGACGGCCGAACCAAATGTCATGTAACCCAGTACGGCGACCAACTGGTACAGTCCCCCCCTACAACACCAATCGATGTGCCCAATACCGTGTTGAGCCCGCGCCTCTGTAGGCTGCTGCAACTCATTGTACACCGCAAACACATTTTGCCCACATGTAAACCGCAACACGAACCTGATCTTACACGTTAGCCCAATTGCCCAGATCAATCGCACCAACTGGCGACCCAACCCCACCGCAACCGCAACCCCAATCCCAATTCCATCCCAAGCTCCCACCCATCACCTGGCAGGTGCTCAGCGGGTCCAACAGGAAGGAGACGTACACAGGGAACACATTCAGGAAATGGCGGTCCATGTTGAACCATTTCCAGTCCTGCTTGACCGGTGGGGTGGAGAGCTGCTGAATCAACGTCTGCACGTGCCCCGGCGCCTGGACAGAAGACAGGCGGCGAAAAGAAGTAGTAGACCACAATGACCACCAGGTAACACACCGCCATGAAACTACGTTCGAAAACAAGGTCAGCAAGGGTGCCGTATAAGGGCGAAGTGCAGTGCAGGCATAGAGACAGGGGCAGGGGCAGGGGGGAGAGGGGGGGTACGTACCTGAGATAGGAGGTGTGGCGCAGCGAGTCGAGGCGGCGGAGAAAGGTGAGTGGGGCAAGGAGGAGCAGCCAGAACAAGATCCAGAATTGGCGCATGTACAGCGCAGCCGGCACCGACTCGGGCGGTACAGTGCCCCAGATACGTACGAGACCAAGCACGACCTGAGGCATAAGCTGGCCCGAGATGAGAAGGTAACTAATCGACACACCAAAGCACTTGATCGCAATCGCCCCGTCGATCAACCGACGCACGTCCCAGCTGCCAGGCGCCATCGTCGCGCTAGCCACAGCAAAGAAACTGGTACGTGTGCCGCCGATCCGGGCGGCACAGCGGGTGAGAAGGTAGAGACCCAAGAGGGAGGTGGCGCCGCACAGAGCAATGAGCAGGACACCAGGCACGATGCCAACGGCAGCGCAGGCGTGGGGGGTGGCAACAATGCCACTGCCGACAATGGTGTTGCACAGGTTGGCAATGGAGGAGAAGAGGCTGGCTTGGCCGCCGGGGGGCTGGGAGTAGCCCTGGCGGAGGGTGATGGAGGAGGCGTAGGCGGCGTAGCGGGTGCGGGGGGGGGCGCTTGGCGGGGTGGAGGTGGAGGTGGAGGCGGAGGTGGCGCCGTAGGCGGGGGGGCGGCTGGGCTTGAGCGGCTGCTGCTCGGCCATGGCGTGGGGTGGAGAGAGTGGTGGTGTGTGTGGTGGTGGTGGTGGTGGTGGTGGTGTGGTGGGGTGGTGGTAGTGGTGGTGGTAGTGGTGGTGGGCTACCCAACCCAACCCACCCCCTGGCAGGTGGTGTGGCTACTGATTGTGGATGGCTCGTGACTAACGCGTGACTGATTAATTGATTGCTGATTGCGGGCCAACAGTGCCCCCCTGCTGGCTGGTGCTGCCGCGGCCCAAGTGGGGTGGACGCACGGGAGACTGCCCCCCCGCCGATAGATAAGATGCAGATGCAGGATGGATTTCAGCAGTCTACGCCTCCCCGCCAGCGGGAGCGGCCCAGCTGCGCCGCCATGCGCTCCGCCACGGCCCTGGACAGCGTCTCGGGCGTCTCCAGCGCCTCGCTCGCCTCGCGCCCCAGCCCGCCGCCCACAGCCGCCACTGTGCCGCCATACGCCGCACGCGTCGCCGCCGGCCCATCCGCCAGCTTGCGCAGGTGCAGCCACAGCCCACGCCCTGCCGCCGCCCACGGCTCGGCGGGTACGCCGCATACAGCGTCTGCACCAGCTCCTCCAGCGTCATTTCCCCCTGAGCACGCAGCGCCGAGACCACCTCCTTCTCCCGCGCCAGCCGGTGGGCGTGGTACTCCCGCACCAGCCCCAGTCCATCTTGCACCACCGGCCCATGGCCTGGCAACAGCTGCGTCCCCCCCCGCCCTTGCTCCGTCTCCTGCTTCTGCTCCTGCTTGGCCAGCGCTCGCTCGCATACCTCCAGACTCACCATGTACGCCCCCAGATCCTCAAACACACTCGTCCCGGCTCCCAGAACATGGTCGCCCGAGAACATGTACCTCGACCCGCTGCTCTCCCATAGCAGACAGGTATGGTCCACTGTGTGGCCGGGCGTGTGCAGTACCTGAATCGGCCCGCTGCCCCGCTGTGAAAAGTAAGGGGACAACGTTACGTTGGTCTGGTGCACCAGCGGGTGAATCGCCGTTTCCACTGTGACTTGGGACGAGGACTCGGGCTCGGACTGGGTCCCGAGCAGAGACCCCGACCCCGACCCAGCCCCCGACCCAGACTCGGTAGGCGGGAAAAGAGCCCGGGAGGGAGGGACGCAAGCTGCCTTTGGACCAAGCTAGGATCGGTGTGTGGGTTGCGCAGTTTATGGATCCGGGCGCGGGCGTGCTTGGGTGCAGCGCACGGTTGAGCTGCAACACGGCCGCCAAACCATTCACGTGGTCGTGGTGCCAGTGCGTCAAGATACTGTTCCGGGATCCTTAGCCCTTAGCCCTCATGCCATTCCCACATGCCATGTCCGCATGCCTAAACGCATACACCTGCACCCTCACCCTCACCAAGGGCAAGCAGGGCAAGCAAGGCAAGCGCGCAGGGGGGAGGGAGGAGAGAATGGAAGGAAACGTACATGTCGCTTAAGTAGGCAGGTGCAATCGGTTGTCCATCCGCTGTATCCAGCCCCAATAGCACACGCTGCAGGAGGGCTGTGTAGGCCTCTTTCCCCTCGCCCGTATCGATGAGCACGGCAGGCACAGGAGAAGAGGCAGGAGTGGTAGAGGTTGTGGAGGTAGGGGTGGTGGTGGAAGGCGGGTAGAGCAGGTAAGTGTTGGTGCCTTCGAGAGTAAACTTACCTGGGTTCTGACCCAGGACACGCACGATACCGGGAGCCACGAGGGCCACGTCGGCCAACGGTGGCGGGGGCGTGTAGGTCGAGGCGTATCTCGCGCTCGAGCCGGTGGCTGACTGGTGCTTGTGTTCGTGCTCGTGCTCATAATGGGGACAAGGTGCACGCAGGGAGCAAGCAGCGGAGCGCAAGCGAAAGCGATCCGACACCGAAACGGAAACGGAAACGGAAACCGAGGCACAGACACGAGGCGATGCGCAGAACCAGCGAGGAAGCGGGCGCGCACGAAACTTAGTCGGAGCGGAGGGATGCCCAAGTGACCGTGAGGGTGACCGTGAGGGCGAGGGCGAGGGCGAACAAGAGGATGCGCACAGTGGTAGTGGCGAGTGCCAGCTCGCATCGACAGCCGGCTTCGGGTGGTGGCAATCCCGGTTCGCAGCCACCGCTCGTGATTAATGGTTGGTGCGGGGCCAGCCTTCAGCTGCACGGGGGCGCACGTCATATTCAACTTTCAATTTGCACGCTTGAAGCTTGAATTTGAAGGCTTGAAGCTTGACGCCCACCTGGCCATCTCACATCTCACATCTCACTACTAGTCACTTCTCACCCGCAACCTGCATATCTTCTGCCCTTGGCACCACCGCATCACGCACCCGGACGGTGGTGCACGTACCTCTGTACGCACCCCAAAGAGAGTTAAAGTCGTTTCAATCGTCGCTACCATCAAAGTAAAGGGGGAGGAGGTGGGGGCAGTAGAGGCGGGAAGGGAGGCGAGGGAGAGCGAGGTCATCGACATCAATCATCCCAGTCATCAAAAGAGTCGTTCATCCATGGCCTAATGGCCTCCAAAGCTGAAGCGCTCAAAGGACAAAGGCCAGGAACAAACACAAAAGGGCGTGAGCGGTAAGCGGAGAAAGTAAGAGGTTTGAAGTACACAGCGGCCCGTGGCTGGCAACACACCGTCACATGCGTCACATCTGGCATACCGAAAATTTGGGCTGGGGAAGGGGAGGGGGACGAGATCAAACTGGTTATTAGGGTGGGGATTGAGGATCAGCCCCCGCAAACGTCAAACCAAGAGACCAATCCTAAATCCCCCCACCCAGGCACAGATAAGAAGTAAGGCCCGAACCGGCCAGAAGGGCAAGAAAAAAGAGAGACCAAACGGGGGAGGAGGGGTGACAGTGAGAGGAGGGAGGAAATGGAACGGTCACACCGTGTACGGAAGAGTAAGAGGGGCCGCGGCCAGAGACGAGGGAGGGAGGGAATTAAGCCAAGTGGTACGTGGCAGCGGCAAGCACAAGGGGCAAGAGCATGCCGACGGACAAAGTGCCAGCTCCACTGTGGCTGCCCTTCTTGGACGAGGAAGCGGCGGTGGAGTGAGCGGCGGCAGAGGCAGATGAGCTAGTGGGTGCAGCGAGCGAAGTGGAGGAAGGCGATGCGCCATTGTCCTGCGCAATCAAGTCGGCTCCAATCTCAGCAATGCCATAGGTAACCGTAAGCAAGTGCTGGGAGAACGTGATGGGTGGGACGGAGGCGTCGATGACACGCAATCCCTGGGTGTTGTACACGCGCAGTCGGTCGTCCACCACGCCACCCTGTTCGAGCGGCATCATAGCGCACGAACTGCTGGGATGGTACTCAGTCGCAAAGCTTTGCTGGATAAACGCGTTCCATTGCTTGTTGCTCTGCACCGCCGTTCCCGGAGACGTCTCGTTAGCCACATACGGCTTGACCGCATCCGACTCGCCAATCTGCCGCGCCAACTTGCACCCGTTACGGAGGACTTGCAGATCCACCTTGTTCAACAGGTAGGCAGGGTCCACAGCCGGCAAATCAAACGCATTGCTCGAGGTAATCTTGACAGAGCCCTGAGAGGTAGGGTGTTGCAACCCACACTGCACCGTGATCCCGCCAAACGCCATGAACCACAGAATCTCAATCGCAGGCGCATCATTGGGGTAAATGTTGGTGGTAAGTTCCTTCAGAGCGGCACGGTAGCCTTCCTGCACCGTGGCCGGGGCCTTGTAGGCCGCGACCCACTGGTCAATCGACGAGGAAATGTTGGCAATGAGCTCATCCTTGTTCGTCACCGTACCAACTGGCACATACGCAACCGCAGCATTCGCATAACTGTCCGTCTTGGCATCACCCGTCATCGACGTAGCTGGCAAACTGGTACCCGGAGCAGGAGTGTAGTTGATAGCGCCACTAAGGTGGTCTTGCATGTGGAACCCGACACCGGGAACGTTGGCCACCTGCTTGATGCCCACGGGCGAAAGTACCGACGAGTCTCCGACACCTGAAAGTTGCAGCAGCTGCGGCGAGCCCACCACACCAGCCGACAAGACAATTTCCTTCTTGGCATTCACTTGGCGCACCTTGTCCTTGCTCGAGCTGGCAAACTGCACACCCGTCGCACGCGGCGGCGACGAGTTGTCAAACACGATCTTGGTAGCCTGGTAACCGACGAGGATGTACAAGTTGGGGTACGCGTAGGGGTCGACGTAGCCCGAGCGAGAGAAGGAGCGGGTCCAGTTAGACGGGTTGATAGCCGAGGTACTGAGGAAAGGTCCGGTATTGTTACCGCTGTCAGGGTCGTTGTTGATGGGCAAGTTGAGCGTGGCAGAAGCACCTTGCAAAAACCCTCCAATGGACGGGAACGACACGGCGGGCCAACTTGCATGGATCCCACCCGATGTACCGTGCGAAGAGGCGTTCCACTGAAGCACATTGGCTTTCGCACCAGACTGCACGGTGGAAACCACATCGTCTGTCGGAGGATCAAACGTCTCGGACTTCTTCATCGCTGCGAACATATTGTCCCATCCCCAGGTCGTCTTGGCCGTCGGACTGATGCTGGATACAATGTTCGCCCAGCTCTCTTGCTCCACGGCAGGTTGACGCACAAGGTACATACCATTGATGGCACTCGAACCGCCTGAGTCAAAAGAAAGTCCGAGGCACGCATGTCAGTCAAAGCTGTATGACATGAATCAGAGGAAAGACAACGTACCAAGAACCTTGCCGGGGGGTAGTAGATAGCGCGTCCGCCCAGACCAGTCTGGTTGACCGTAGTATCGGCCCAATCCTTGTTGGTGTGTTCGGACGAGTTGTACAGCTGTTGTTTGGAGGCAAGACAATGAACAGTCAGCATTTGATTCTTCCGATTACAACGGCAGAGTGCAAGAGGAGAAAACATACCATTCCACTGGGAGTGGTAAGCGTCGTGTCGCCTTCGCCACTGATACCAGCTTCAATCACAGCCACGGTGACGGAACTGTTCTGGGCCAAGCGGCTGGCAACCGTCAAACCGGCAGTACCACCACCGACGATCACTGCAAACCCATCCAACCGTCGTCAGTATACGGAATATACACCGTGGGGGAGGGGGGGCTCCTAAACGGTTGGAGGAAGACCAAGGATAAAGAAAGAGACGCACCATAGTCAAAGGATTGACCGTCAAAGGCTTGGCCGGACGAGCTGATGCCGGGCGGGACGGAAGCGCGTGGGTGAAGCTTGTTTCGGCGCTCAAAGTGGGGAGAGGAATGGGCCTGGTTGGCAGAGGCGAGCGGCAGGCGCAGAGCGCAGCGATGGTCGCGTAGACTGCGGCGCGCATGGCGGAAACGAAGGTGGGCAAAAGACGGACGGGGCGAGTGGGAAGGAGGAGGTGGAGGTGGAGAAGGAGAGAGGGTGCGGGCGGAGTGAGAGAGGACACGCAGCAGAGCAAAAGAAGGTGGGGGGAGGGGAGGGGGTTAAGAGGTAAGAAGGGATGGACCAGTCGCAGGCTGGTCTGGCCAGAGTGGGTGTATTATACTCGCGCCACAGCACTGCGCCCGTGCGCGCCGCTGCGCCCACTGGGGGGGGCAGGGGCTGGGGGCCACAGGCGCCGTGCCTATGGGGCGGCTGGACCGCACAGCGCCGGTGTGCGGCATGCCAAGCCCCGCTTTGGCGCGGGGACAGTGTCGCAGGGGGTAAGTTTGGCTGGGCAGCGTCGGCGTCACATGTCACATGTCCCTCGTCACTCGTGGGCAATGTCACACGTCAGACGTCAGATCACAGCGGCCAGCCCAGACGCCAGACGACAGCCTAGCAACAGGAAACCCCCGAGGCCCACCCACACCCACACTAGCTAATAGCCCCTGAGGATGGGGCAGGAACGGCTACCGGTTAGGATAGAGGGAGGGACAGCCCCCATGTCCGTCGCGGTCTCTCCGTCGCCACCGGCCACAGGGCCTAGCCACACACCAGTGTGCAACGTTAGTGCCACAGCGACCAGTGAACTAGTGACTAGTGGCCTAGTGACTTCGGCGACATCTGTCCATCGTTTCATCGGCGTTCGACCGCACGAGGATGTGTGGGTGTCCGCCGGCACCACAGGCACCGGCGCGTAGAAGCATTCGTTCACTGGTGTTGATCTAAGCGGATCGCTGGTGGGACATGTGACAGATCATGTGATCTGTGCTCCCCTGTATGGACCTGATCGACCTGATCAACGTAACATGGTTATAACACTCTATCGCCAACGTGGCAACCTTCAAGCTTCCGCACTAGTACCCAGTCCGCCTCATCAGTTGCATTGCATCAGCACACGTACTCAGTACTCAACGTACTCAACCCGCAACGTGTCCACACCCTCCCACACGCCCGACGTATCGTGTGCCCTGCATTCCCCCCACTGAGCATCACATGATCACACCACGTAACCGATGGGGCCACCATGCATTCAGACTGATATACTAATGCCCAACGGTGGTCACACGTCGCAGACCCACAGCCATCGAACCGCAAGAAATCGTTTTTGCTCTTCAAGCTTCAAGTATGCACCGCACTGGCACATCTGCATCAGCCACCATGCACAACCGTGTGTGTAGCGCGGTGGTGGGACGGGGGACAAGCGCCGCGCGCCCGGTGGGGTTATTCATTTCATTGGTTTTGGCCTGTAAGTGACTAGGAATGTGCCAGCGGGGAGGGAAACGGACCGAGGAGACCCTGAGGTATATTATACTGGGCAAAACTCACTGCCAACCACCACCATATATCTCTTGATGCATGATGCATGATGGGTGCAGACAGGTGGACGGTGGACACCGTGGCAGACAGCGACCATTGCAGGCATTGAAGCTTGCAGAGCGTCGATCGTCGATCAAATCAAAGGATAAGAAGAAGAGGACCTCGACCCTCTGGTCCCCGGTCCATATTCCATGTCGATAGCGTGCGGCAGAGCTGCCAGAGCCCGCGCCCCCCCGCATTTGAAAACCCACAGGGTTGGTTAGGGTTAGGGT